>VXBO01013622.1:8241-148964 GCA_013400135.1 Rhinoptilus africanus
TGGGGGGAAAGTGTATTTGGGGGTGGGGGGAAAAACATCAAAACAAAAACTTAGTTTTAATTCTAGTGTTTTAAGAAGAGAATGTTGGATCTTTATCATTCTCTCATTTGAATTAATTAGGAGTGCATGAAAACCAGGATTAGGTGTTTTAGATCTTTCCCTTGCTGGAGATGGTGTGTTTGTGCATTTAAGGTACAGAGCTGTTTAAGCCTTACATTTTAATGTGACATATTTATGAAAAAAAACCCTACTTGCATCATAGTGTCTTCAGTTCTAATGCAGATTGACTTTCATATTGATGGAAAAGACAAAAAAAACCAAACTAGTGTGGCTCAACCCATGAAAATCCTGGCAGCATATCCATTTCTCAGCTGTGTTCCTCTTTCACATCTCTCATGATATAGAATCCGTTATTGTTACAGACTCCAAGTCTGGACAAGGCCTGAATTTCTATGGAGAAAGACAAACAAACACTGATAAATCTAATTTAGGGAAGTAGTCTGTTCTTTGGTTGTTTGCTTATTCAAAGCAAAACAACCAACTGTGTAGCAATTCACAAGAACATCTCAACAGATAACTAGCATGAGGATTTTAATTGGTTTTTCTTAGATCTGGAGAGCAGTAAATCTGCTTTTTAGCTTTGTGAATCAGGTTTGTGAGTATTTTATTATTGTTGTTATCCTATTTGAAACTTCAGGTGGACTCATGAAGAAATCTAATTATTATCCATGGCTTCAATCACAATACATAAAGTATTTCCAACAAGAAACTTATCTACATTTTGTGTGTGAAGACAAGGATAGATTCACGATTGCAAACATTTTAAGTGTTTTCCAGGTTTTGAAAGTTTATCAGAATGGAAAACATATCCCATTCCTGAAACGAAACACCCAAACCAAACTCAACTACTACTTGGAAATACTTGTGAAACTAACTCCTGCCCCTTCTGGAAGATGTTGGTAGCCAAGACTGAAGATGTATCACAGGCGTAGCAACCATCTCACCTGGGGCTACGCTGAGACCTCTGTATGGAGGAAGCAAACAGGGCACCTGCTAGAGTTGTGGTACAGCAGCTCCCAGCATCCAGATGCTGGGAACACGCTGACTTACAGCCCATGCTTATCCTCAGGTCCCCATCTGACCAAGCAGCCCTACCTCAATCACAAGATGAAAGTGTAGTGGCTTCCCCACAGGTGCCCTCTGGGCTATGCCGCCCCAGGCTCCAACACCCCTCATTTCTGTATCCTCCACTGCAGTCAGCCTCCACATGGCCTGAGTGCAGGTTCTCTTTCAACCACCTTTGCAACAGGTAGGGCTGCCTTTGAGAAGCCTCCCTGGGCATCCTGCCTGTCAGTGCCAAGGATTCTGATGGGGCAGCTGGGAGTCACAGAGCCTGCCAGGCCTCTGGGTACGGCAGGAGAGACCACCTCAGGGAACGCTCAAAGGTCCGAGAGACAAGAGCTTTCTACCAGGGAATAGCAATGTGGCTGTCCCATGTTAGTCCCTAAGGAAGTGTCCCTATGGATGGTCAGCTAATTGGGTCCTGACTTCACCCTACAGCAACTGCTGCACAGCAGTATGGACATAACCCGTGAGATCTGCCGTGCTAATGTAGAAACATAGAGGTGTCCCTCCCGGCTCTCCTCTGAAACCTCTCTCTCTTTTCTCACACAAAAACTTATTTTCAAGATGAATGCTAAAAGCAACAAGTCTTCTTTGACCTTCATACCCCGCTGGGAGCCCAATAAGAGAGTAGCCTCCTTAGCATCTCTAATTTGGATTTCATGTCTGCTCCATCTAGTAACTCTAATGAGCTATCCCAAACAATAGCCTCAGGAGCAAGTCCCACAGATCATATAAGGCTTAGAGAATGCAACAGACTCACTGAAGTTGTGTCACACAGGTATCTGGTAAGTGCCAGCATGTATGGCCCAACATCAACATTTCCACCATAATGCCCTCGAAGCAATGGACTGCTTACAGTACTTGTGGCTGCCACCTTGCAGTACTTTCTCTTTCCTTCTGAGGAGGGAAACAAGTCTGATGCAGAAAAGGCATCCTTGTGGGGTACTTCTGAAAACTGATAATCATAACGGAGGATAACAGAGAGGACAGGATACTGATATGGAGCCAGCTGTTAAGTTGGACACTGTAAACTCTGTGCGTTTTGAGACAACTATGTATAAAACCATAAAACTTGGGGAAAAAAAATATAGGCCAGGGAAGCAGGAACTTTGATAATGATGCTATTTCTTTCTAGCAGGCACAGCTATGTATCGTTTCATGGTATGACATTTGACCGGAGAACTAATATCATCTTTGGATGTGTAGCTAGAAAACTAAAAATAAAAAATTGAAAGGTGACATGACCTCTATACTTAAGGTTTCAGAAACACCAGCCTTCTCACTCACTCCTCAGGACCACTGGTATCTTCAAGTCAGATGTCTTACTGTCAAGGAATCAAGTCAGATCTCTTAGTCCTCTGCAGCCTGTCTCTCTTTTTCTCACTCTGCTTTGGGAGTGCAGCCCCTGCTTGTTGCTGCCTTACCCATCACCACATAATGCTAAATCCTGAAGACAGACTTTCTTCCACACTTCACTTCTTCCATGTGCAGATGAACTCCCCATAAACATTCATGCATTTTTCTTTTCTACCTTGTTTCATGTCCCATCATAAAGCTTTGCTCCCATCATAAAGCTTTGCTCCATTGTGCCATCTGCCAAACAGCTGGGGAAAGGTCCAGCTCCTGTCATGTCCTGGCTGCTGCAGCGATACCACCACCTGCCACACAAGCAATGATGCCATCTCTTGTCTCCTTGGTTTATCCCTGGCCACAGTTAGCACTTGTACAGCATAAAGCACAACGATGTCCTAGGTTCCTCTGAGTTCCCTAAGTGTGGTGATTATGTCTAAAGGGAAGGTGGTTTGGAGAACACTTCTGGGCTTGTGGGTCCTCACATAAATGTTACCCGTTGACCAACTACAGTGAAGAGATGATGGTGGATGCTAGCTACCCTTTTGTACTGTGTGGACCACCATACGTACTGATCGTGGCTAAGCCCTCAGCTGGGGCCAGTGGGACACAGTTACACTGGAAAGAACAGCCAGACTTGTTAGGACCATGTACGTACAGCTTCTGGTGCAGCAAATAAAAATAGAAATGGCAGAAAAGTGCATGAGTTCTGACCAGCTTTCTAGGAAAGACTCTACAGAAGAACTGCTATTACAGATAGGAAAAAAATACCCAAAACTTTTAAACTGAAAGAGGTGTTTCCTTTGAAGAAGTTCAAGAACTCAGTCTCAGCTTTCTTAACAAAAAAAAAAGCAGAGTCATGGGCTAAAAAATGTATCCCTGGACAATGCAAATTTGGTGATGGCGTAGTTGATGAAGATGCAACAAAACTCTGTGTCTCAAAATTAAAGCCAGATATGAGTGGGATACAGAAAATAAACACATTTTTCATAGTGAAGGGAATTAACCAAAGGAAACAATATTTCATGTTGTGTGCTGTATTCTTCATCTCTAGAAATGCCATCATCAAGACAGGAAGGGGTTTTTTCAGCTGATGTGCTCAGGTTCAGATGAGAGTCAATTCAAGGAAAATTCACTTCAAGGAAATCCAAGAGATGACGTGATATGTCTGAGATCAGTCTCTGTGATCAGTTTGGCCCCATGATCTCTTTCAGCAGGAAATCTCCCAGTCCCCCGTGTCACTGTGACTGTCTCTATGCTTTAGTCTTTTATGGGGTGACAGTGACACAACGTACAACCTTCCAACAGGAACTTGCACCTAGGGAGCAACGCAATAGAAAGTGAGGCAGAAATGCCACCTCATCTTTTCTTTTGCTGCCCTCTCCCCCCACCCATCACAGCTTCTCTGATCCCTCTAAATTTTCTTTGTTTTGGTCACCAAATGGAGGCTTCCATTTGGTATGCAACTTAATGGAGCTTTGTTTGTGCTAATGCCTGGAAAGACCTTCTAGAAATTGTTCTTACCAAACATTCAAAGTAATGCCCGAACATGCAGGCAGCCTGTCCGTGTTGCTCAAGATTATTTGACATGCCATCAAAGAGACATTGCTGTTTAATCCTCATTCTTTCTATGCTTTAAAAATAATGACATTTCAAGAAAAGGGGCAGATTTCATTTCTGGAAGTGGCTGTACTTTTTGGTCTCCTGTTGATTTTCATGACAGTCTCACCCTTAATAGGTCCAATTTTGAGACTGCGTAACTATGCCTGCAGCATTGTATTTCTGTGTTTTAGGTGTGTATCACACAATTATAACTACAGCTGAACCACTGGACATGGGAGTGCTCCTCACACTATACCAGTGTGAGACCACGGGTGCATTAGCTCATCTTCCACGCCCTGGCCGCAGTGGAGAGGAAGAGCTGGAGACCAGGAGCCCACTGCATGATCAGCTCAGAAGCAAATGGCATGGCTTACACTTGCTACAGACGGGTAATATAGTGTGGACAAAATTGTAAGGGGGGATAATGAAAGCCACTGGCTACAAAACAAAATCAGGCTTCCCATACCTGTGGAAGGCAAAGTCAGCACTTGGCCACGGTGTAAATAAGCTGCATGGGCATTTATGCAGCAGGCTGCTGCCTAGCGAGCAAGTATCCCTGGGACCTCAAGACTGGATGCAGTTGCTGTGTGAACAGTGGAGCAGCCAAGGGGCCCGAAGCTGCTCTAGAGGATGCTGATGTGCGGAAACCCCCTTCTCCTGTTCCCCATCTCCATACCACTCCTGTGAATTACTCACTTGCTAGATGATTAGGGAATTCGGGCCGCAGGTGCTGTAAGGAGCAGGCAGCTTGCCTGGTCTAGACACTTGGGTATCTGCACTATTGTCCAATTCAAGACCAGCCTCATCTGGACAGGCAATATGAAGACAATTAAGATATCCAATCACAGATCAAGCCCTCCTTTTTCTGATAGTAGGGAGAAGAGGAAAAATACCAGCAAAAGTGGCACTCCCAGGTGAGCTCAGTTGCAAGTAACTTCTGCTCGGTTCCATCTGGACAGGGCTGAGCAGCCAGCAGTAGCCACGACACGCAGAATAGCTCTCTGGTTTCATTCTTGCATCAGTTTTCAAAGCCTAGGGCTTGAAATTACTATTAGCATCTGTGCTGCACTTTGAATCTGAACCGTATGTCAAAAGGGTGCTGGATCATTTCTATCACAAGACTGAAAGACGCAGCAAGGTAATAAGATTCTGTGTCCCATAAAAATCTACTTTTCTCAGAAAACGAGTGTGTGTGTCAACATCTCTGTCTTTGAATGTGTCATGGACAGCCACTGTGATTCATCATTCAAAGACCCCTGTTGGCCGGGGATTCAAAAGGCTGACAAATCCCTCATGATAAGGGAATAAATTGTAATCAGCTGTTGTTACGAAGATTAGACACACATTTAGTACAGATGTGTCTGTCAGGGAAGCACACGACACATGTCACAAACTCTTCTAGTGGCAAAGTCGTGTGCTCTGAATGCAAAATAAAGGGGACAAGGAAATAAAAAAAAACAGCTTGAGGATTGCATGGTCTGTTTCATTTCAGTTAAGGATCACAAATCAAACGGATTACCAAGTCACAAACACTTCCTACAAAGCAAAGCAAAGACACATTTGCCTGTGTACTGAATCTCGTTTCAGAGCTTTGCCACTGAAACTTGCTGCCACCATTTGAGGGGAGCACTTTTGTGTTTTTCCCTTGGCCGCAGATCTGAATTGTTCAGGGCGAGGAAGTAGACTAAAATACTGATGAAGACAAATAACAGGTCATTTCAAGCCCTATGAGTTAAAACGTTGTGAAAGAGGAGTATTTCACTATGAAATAACAGGCAACTTAACTGCGTAGGAGCTGGGCCATAAATGTGATGTCTCAAGGAAAAGTTACCTCTCACGAATGGTTTGAACTATCTTCAAGTGTGTCAAGAGGGAAAAACCCAACACCATACAAAAAATCTTTAGGAAATAAGCCTCTTTTTTGTTTCCATGTCCCTCATAGCAAGTACTAATCGTCTTTTACACACACAAGGCACGCTGTTCAGCTTGTGGAGGATTGTGGTGGCTTGCTTTGGCATAAGCCAGGGAGAACTCCTTTCTCACTGTGATATCTGAGAATGAAAAAAGAAAAGAAAAGAAAAAATAAATCACACAAGGGATCTTTTTTGAAACCTGCCCTCAGGTGAAACTAGGCTGTGACTCACCACTCAGGTAGCCACCTTAGGTGGAAGCCAAGAACATCTAAGGTATCAATCAGTGATCAGAAACCAAGGTCATAAAAATACCACAAACACTTCTGCCATTGAAATGAAACTAAAAGTCTCCCAAACCTTTCAGAATCAACTACCTGTGTGGCTGCTTCCCAAAAGGGTCCCTGGAGCAGACAATTCCTGCTTTAGCTAGTGTCAGGCTACAGAGTCCAGCCCAGCTGGATCAGGTCCTCTGCCTTTGGAAGAGCTCCTTCCACTTTCCTCCAAGCACCTCCAAGAGGCGTTGCGTGGGTACAGTGGAGGACAAAGCTGAAACGTTTCCAAGACTGCCTAAGAGAAGAACTACTCAGTGAAGAAAAATCATTAACAAATGTCAAACTGTGGGGAGTGCAGGCAAGGGGGAGAGCAACAATAATAGCTAATACTTTTTTATTTCTTCTGCATGCTATTTACATGAATCGATGTTACTAGGAGTCGCTTCCATATAGTGTGACAGGGCCTTACCGTTAGAAATGTATGTCTTCAGAGAGAAAATGGTGGGTGATATTTTTTTTATCAAATGGTTACTTTACAAGAGAAAGAATCTTCCACAGCTCCAAAAAGATATGTAAAAATAGTTCAGTCTAAAGAATGAGAGGCAGACTTCTGCCTTTTGCAAACTTCAGTTCTTTGTACTTTCACAGACCCATGGAGAAGAAATGTTCCTACATTTAGCCCCTAGTGAATTGGGCTGACCTGTGAATTAGAGGTAAAATGTGGCTGCTGCTTAGCTGCAGAAGTTAGCTGTAGATATGACACCAAACTATTGTAAGGCGGAGTTCAGTTCCCGGTCAGAGTGTCCTATTTTGCTTTAGGTTAACTTCTGGTTTGCTTTTCAAGTGATGTCCATTAAACTGTACTGTTTGCTGACTGAAGCAGTTTTTGTCTACTGAGTCCTTCCAACAGCTTGCCATAAAGCTATTTAGTAAGACTCTTGACTTTCCCAGTTGAATTCTCTTGGTGCCAAGCAAACCAGAAAACAGTTCAGGGACAGATTTCCAAGCCTTTCATCTCTGGGCTGACAGTAGGAACATATGACTGGATGTCTGTGGACTGCTTAGTTGATGCTCTCTTGCTACCATTTCAAATAATATGATTTAGAAAGAATAATAAACTCTGCTTAGAAACTATTCAGAGTTGGAAAGAAGTTGTCCCAGTACTCCTGCTGAAAACTGTCTTTGCGCTTCACTGTTTTGATGGAGCAGAAGTATGTTGTTTCCTGTCTAAATTCAATAAAGGCAAGTTTGTATGCATTTGCTTCTGTGCCCACGCTAAACTTCCTTTCCGTCACTTATTCCCTACGGGGAGGAGGACAGTACGTGCTGCTGTCTGCACTAAATTCTTCTATATTAGACATATGTAGAGCTAAATGGGTCCTTTTTCTAACCTCTGGTATTACGAGTATGCAGCAGTATGATGGAGGAGTGAATCAGAAGCACATTCCATTATTTTCAGAGTATTTCTTGCACTCATTCGACAAATATATCATGAAGATAAGCTTCTGGGGATATACTGGCTGTAACACAGAACAGCAATTTTTTGTAGAGGCCAGGGGAAATGTGTTGTTTCGTAAGAGGACTTCAGTAATGCCAAGTATTCGTTCTGCAGCAAGAGCATAGCAAGCGACATCATCCTCAACACAGCTCATGAAGATACGTGTTAGTGGCAACTTGTCTTTCACACAAACTTTGTGAACTCTAGGGGGTTCAGCTTTTCAGATGGGTGAGTGAAATGCACCATCTAACCATGAAGAGATCTTGTGACTTGATGGTATTCCCATGTTGGCAGCAGTCCAGGCAGCACTGATTCTTTGCAAGCAATTATGCAGTGCACTGCAAGAAGTCTGGGTAAACAGCTTTGGAAAATTGATTTAAATTCTTCATACACTGCCCATCAACTGAAGATTTAAGCTATGTACTGGTCAGAAGATACAACATTATGACAAAGTTAATGACCTTAAGCATTATCATTATGTTATATATATCATATATAATGCCCTGCAACTCAATCATTTATGTTGGTAAAATATAGCTTAGGCTTCTTGACCTAAATTTGGGGTTGCTGCTAGCACTATGCCTAAATAACTTTGGGGAATGATTTGGTAGGTAGTGCATTTCAGGGACTCTTCCCAAACGGATGCTTGCACAGGGCCACCTCATTTTGTACAGTGAACCAGTTCGGCAGCATGGACACAGGCTGGTCTGTGCCTTCCGGTGTCAGTGCTTGGCAATATTCCTGGTCATG
The DNA here is from genome assembly GCA_013400135.1 of Rhinoptilus africanus. Classification (NCBI taxonomy): domain Eukaryota; kingdom Metazoa; phylum Chordata; class Aves; order Charadriiformes; family Glareolidae; genus Rhinoptilus; species Rhinoptilus africanus. The sequence goes on from VXBO01013622.1 coordinate 16,752, forward strand.
TTTAATTTACCAGTATAGATTCAGTCTATATTTTTCCTTTGTTAAATTAGGTTTAGAAGAGAGTTCAATTCTTCCTTCTATTTGGTGCTAGTGTCAAACACAGTACCCTGTTGTCTTGTAGGGAGAAGAGCAGCTGAGATGAATGTTTATGGCCACTGAGTTTGCACATTTAATTCCCCAAGCAAAGCCAAAGTCTCAGTCAACCTACTGCCAAAAAAAAAAATGCTTCCATGTTAGCTAAAAAGTGTAATTTGGCACTGAAATTCAGCCAGCATAAAAGGTCCCACAGTAAATGGGCTAACTTCTTCTCCTCTTTTTTTCTAATTTGAAATCAGATTTTTTTTCCTTTAGCCATTGCAGAAGGGTGTAGGAGTGACCAAACACAAGGACTGAATCTTTAACAAAAATAATAAGCGTGCCTAATAGCCTGATAACAAAAAAAGATACACAGTATATATGTATGTACAAATATATGCACACCTTTTATATTTATGTATGACTGTATTTTTTATATAAAAACATTTTTAATTAAAGAAAATATTTCATGTCTGTTTTAAATTAAACTAGGACGCCAAATCAAGATTCTTTGACCATGCTTCTCTTTTTTAAACTGAAGAAGCCAGTAGGAATAGCACATGTGATGCAAATTACAGAAGGATTGCTGGAAACAAATTAATTTATGAACTTCCGTGAGTTCTCCAGGTTAACAACTGTGAGCACTTTAACAGAGGACTCCTACATTTCTGAAGTGATGGCACAAAGCCTCCAAGGGATGCCAATCCCAGAGACCACTATGTCTTGACAAAGTCGACATTCACACCATGAAACTCAGGATGTACCCTAAGAACACCACACATCAGGACTCAAAGCACACATAAAAAATGTATATGAAGGAGATCAGCCTGAAGTAATCTGAGAGAAGAAACCTGCCAAGGTGTTGGTGGAAGAGACGTGAACACACTTGTGAATGTCTCTTATTCAAAGCTGCACCAGGGGAGGTTTAGACTGGACATAAGGAAACATTTCTTTACTGAGAGAGTGGTCAAACACTGGAGCAGGCTTCCTAGAGGGGCTGATGCCCCATGCCTGTCAGTGTTTAAGAGGTATTTGGACAATGACTTTAATAATGTGCTTTAACTTTTGGTCAGCCCTGAAGTGGTCAAGCAGTTGGACTAGATGATCGTCATACGTCTCTTCTGTTGAACTAGTATAGTCTAGTCTAGTCCAGTCTATTAGGACCTAAAAAGTCAGTGCACGAAAAAACATGAACACCTCTACAAGAGAATGTAGGCTTACAGCTAAGAAAAGATTATCCTGTATCATGCGGGATTTCAATCTTGGGAATCTTGGTCTCATCCTGATTATGAACAAAGCCTCAAGACCTTCAAAATTGTTCCTGAAAATTGTCCATTCTGTGAATATTGGATGATTTTGCTTCTATCCTTCAAAAAAGGGTGTGGAGGAAACAATGGAGCCAGGTAGGCTCCTTTGGAAAGCTGTCACAAAGGATGACACCCTGGGGTCTAGCCAGCTGATGTGCCGCAGGGGAGCAGAGGGCGGATTGGCACAGGGCTGGAGCCCACCCTACTTTGAGCGGAGTTTGGGCCAGGCAAGGGTCTCCCCAGCCGAAGGTGCCATGTGAGCCTTGTGGGAGGTGAGAAAGGTGCAGCCCGCGCCCCAGACGTGGAATTTGAACCCTTCCCGCTTCTGTGTCCCTACACCACAGCAGATAAGCAATGTTTAGGACTTAATAGCTGCCAATAACCTTTTATTGTCTGCAAAGTGTTTTCAGAAAAAGCTGATTTTGAGTGAATATAATCTTTCCGGGAAAAGCAAACCTGATCCAGTAATTATCTTCGACAGTTAAATCAGCCCTTAACTTACTTGAAAGTGGCGACGGAGGAACAAGCCTTTGCAAGCAAAAGCCTTTCTGGAGTGCGTGGAACCTGTTTCTTGCCCTCTAAGAATAGCATCCCTCCTAGTCAGAGTTCCCTGGAGACTCCAAACATAACCGAAAGAGACCTGCAGAAGCAGCATGTGTGTGCCCATGTGTCTGTGTGTGTAAGGGGAGGCACTGCACCTTTGCCAGCCTATCTGCTCCGCTAAGCTCTGGAAGATCGTTAAAACCTGACATAACTTGTTACAAGCCGTTTATAATGTCCAAAAGTATTTTTTAACTTGCAGCGGGGGAGGGGAGGCAGGAGCCCTGCAAGGAAGATGCCCGGTGCTAACCTGCTGCAGTGGACCCACTGCCAAGAGCCAGAGTGGACAAAGACCAACTCCTCAAGGCACCAAAGGTGGTTTCCGCTCCCCTGCTTCACCTGTGCCCCAAGGGCCCATCTGGCAGCTTGGTGTCAGCATTAGCTCCAGCTGCTCCACTCTGCAGTTATTCTCCTCCCGCCCTGACAGTGCCAGCAAATGGGATGGAAGGGTATAAAGCTGAAGAAGACTTCAGTTGCCCGTTAGGAGCCCTCTTTGCTAGTCCAGTCCCTAGACTGGCACTTCTGCCCACTGAGCATCTCTGATAACACACCCACAGATCATGCACCAAAAAGATGTCAGCAAGAATTAAGGTGCCCAGGAAAGACTAATCGACCTGGTCTTTGCCTCACTTTTTGGAGGCTGACCTCGTGCCAGCAGTGGCTGAGCCCTCCAGGGTGATGGCTGGGACCAGCTGGCGTTTGTGAAGAGGATTCACACCACAAGGTCACTCCAGCTGAGCTGCTCCCTCGCAGCTTATTTTCCAAAGCAACCAAGAGAAGGCGACTAAGTCTGTTTTGGTTCGAGGAGTAGAGTTAGGTATTATCTGTCCATCAACAGTACCTAAAGGGGGCTTACAGAAAGGAAGGGGAGGGACAAGGGGTAATGGTTTCAAACTGAAGGAAGGTAGATTTAGATTGGATACTAGGAAAAAACTCTTTACTGTGAGCGTGGTGAGGCAGTGGAACAGGTTGTCCAGGGACGTTGAGGCTACCCCATCCCTGGAAGTGTTGAAGGCCAGGGATGGGGCTGTGAGCAGCCAGGTCTAGTGGGAGATGTCCCTGCCCAGGGCAGGAGGGTTGGAACTAGATCATCTTTAAGATCCCTTCCAACCCAAACTATTCTATGATTCTATGATCATAGAGCTCTTTGCCTTTTGCTGACCTTGCTGCAGGACGAGAGATGGGGCTGACCTCTTCTCCCTGGTGACAAGTGATAGGACAAGAGGAAACAGGTTCAAGTTATGTCAGGGCAGGTTTAGTTTGGATATCAGGAAATATTTTTACACTGAAAGGGTTATTAAACATTGGAACAGGCTGCCCAGGGAGGTGGTGGATTCACCATCCCTGGAGGTGTTTAAGGAAAGGGTAGATGAGGTGCTCAGGGACATAGTTTAGAAGGGGTTTTTCTCAGGGTAGGTTAATGGTTGGACTTGATGATCTTAAAGGTCCCTTCTAACCTCACCGATTCTATGATTCTATGACTCTGCAACCTCCTCAAACCCAGCTGAGCCTATCTGTGCCCTCCCTGTGCCAGGCCTAGTTCTCTCCCACCCCTGGGATGCGAGCAAGGGTGATGAAGGAGGGCACGAGGAGATACTCAACCAAGGACCCCACGCCAGCAGCACCCTTGCCATGGGCAGCAGGGGACACGTGGAGGATGGCGGCTGGAGCCAGATCTCTTTACAAGGCAGTAATTACTGAAGCAGCACCTACTTGCAGAGGCATAAAGCACAGGCAAAAGGGTGTGTCAGCTTTTACAATACTCCTTGGCTTTCATAAATCCATTTTATGAGTTGCCTCAGAAGTGAGGCTTAACACCCAAGGTCCTGACCCGTGAGTAAAGTCAGGACAGGGAGCAACCTTGTCCTCGGCACGGCTGAGGGCGGTCGGGAGCACAAAGCATGCTGGCTTTCCATTTCTCTGTCTGAAGGAGCAAAGGTTTCAGCGTCTGATAAGGAGCAGCTCTCATTCAACGCCTGAATCATAATGCCAGCACCGTCTGGGTTCTTATCTCCAGCCAGTCACATGCAGCCTGCTCGCTGATTCTTTGAACTCCCATCTTCACCCTCCATCTGGATAAGCTTGGGAGGTCCAAGCTCTGGGCTAGGAGAGGGTGTAGAGAGGCCTGGGATGGCCATCTTCCCTGCCCTGGTCCATCCTCTCCAAAGGAGGAGGCTGGGCAAAGAGTGGGTCCGAGCAGAGGGGTCCCTGAGCTGCACGCCCCCCTCCTGGGGCATGGCCTGGGGCTTCCAGTTCAGGCAGCAATGTAGCCACAGGTTAAATCTGGTAAGGCCAAGGGGGCGTTGAGAGCATCTGGGACAGCAGCGCAAAGGCCACCCGTGCTGGCATTTAACTGTTGTCAGCACCTGCCTGTTGCCTGGTGGATGTTTTATAATGGAGCATTAACAGCTATCGTTAGAGCTTCAGCTTTTCCCAATGTTTGTTTACAAGTTGGAGAAGGTTTTGAATGCAAGTGGGAAGGATGTGGACAGGCTTCTGGCAAGAGAGAAAAAGAGTAAGAATGAGATCTAGTGGCAAAACTGAACTGCCTTCAAAAGAAATAAAGGGGAAAAAAAAAGAAAAGAAAAAAGGAAAAACCCCACAAGCCAGAGAAGCCCCATGCCAGCAGAAAGCTGATTTCTTTCATCCTGGTGGGGCGGGCTCCTTGTGGGCGCAGCTCCTGGCCAGCCGCCCGGCAGCGTAGGTGGTGTGCTCTGCACAAGAGTGCAGGGCTGCCAGATGAGCCGTATCACCTACAGAGAGAACTTTGTCCTTTCAGCCGCAAAGCTGCTTGCCTCTCTCAAGCAAGCAGGGGTGTCCTGCCTGAGTCCTTACAAAGCAAAAAAAACCGGGAAGCTGCCAGGGCACAGGGAGTGATGTTCTTCTCCATTGGGGGGTGGAGAACAGAGGTGCCCCAGGGCACACGGGAGGGCTGGGGCAGGCTCAGGGGTGGTCAGAGGCAGCAGAAAATGCCTGTAGAAGTGGGCAGATGGGAAACAGTAATTTTGGGAATAAGGCACAGAGGGGTTTGCATCCAGCATAGCAACACAATGCTCACCAGTACTGTATACACAAAGATAAGACTCAAGGGACCACAGCCATGCACTGAGCTGGTGGGACATGAGCCAGCACAGCTCTGAGCCCCGTTTGGTTGTCCAGCTGCTCAGAGTCACATTCCTGCCCCCCCAGCCCTCAGGCTAGGCTTATTGGGCTTGAAGCAAAGCTGCAGCCCAAGTAGGGGGTGGCTGCTCTGCCCTTGGTCTGCTGCAGCAAGGGAGGACAAGCCAAGAGCTTGTTAGCAAGGCCTCCCAGCTTCTGTTTGGTGCAATCCGTACTGTGCGTATGGACAGTGCAACACCAACAGATCACCAAGTGCTACGTTGCAGCAGCCCAGTGCCGCACATAGCAGGATTTGTCTGAGGAAGAAATGCCCTGTCATCTCTGATGCAAAGAAAATGGAACTATGATCCCGCTGACCATGCCAAGGTATACAGGAGAAGTACTGTCTACGCCTCTTCTGGATCTGAAGGAGGTGAAACTGTGACCTAACATGCTCTGCACATGTCATGGGACTGCACTAAGTCATATGGGCCGTGTCATTTCATTCACTTATCTCTGTGATTCATTCACCCCTAAGAAGGCTGATGTAAATTCTCACCGCTCTTTTACACATTGCCGAAGGAAAGTGTTCGCCACAAAATGCAACGCAGTATTTTCAGCTGACCAAGCGATGTACACGTGTAAAATCCAAGACTGGACTATGCAAAGCAGATGTAATGGGATCATCAAACCTCTTAACAACAAGTAGGAAGGCACTGGAATGGGGAGGAGTTAAATCTCCCTGCAGCTGGCTGAGGTCACTCACCACAGAGACACGGGGTGGTCAAGCATGGCCTGGCTCTGCATCACACGCCATTACTCCTCAGTTACCTGGGCAGTTCTTCCTGGCGTGGCTGCTGCTAGATGCGTATCTCAGACACAGACACATCCCTGGGAGTAGTTAGCACCGATGTTTCGGCCATGTGTGGGGCCACCTTGTCTGTGCCATGGCCAGTTTGGTTCTCTCTCCCCAGGATTCTGAACAACAACATCCCATGTTTCCTTCTCCATGTCTGTGGCAGAGGGGAGCTCCAGCCCCCATGTAAAAAACATACAGATTTTTCTCTTTGCTTCATCCTGAAAACAAGAGGTGCTTTAAAGTCCCCAGCATTTTCATTTGCTGAGTACATATTTGTAATGGCCAGGGTCAATGAAAACAAACATATCTGTCATGAAACAAAGAATGAAAAATCCTGAGTAGTTGTGCTACAGTTATCCCACTGCCCATGAGTGCAGCACCAAGCGTCATCCTGCTTCCCCACCTCAGGTCAGAGTGCAGCACCAGCCCACCACCCAAAACTCCTGAAAGGTTGTCTCTCTCCAAATATGTGAATAGCAATGACCAGCTGTATGTCTGGCAGCTCATGAAGGTGGGAAACAAAGCTCTCAGAAGAGCTAGGTGAATCCCATGGAGATGGCTTACACATAGAGTCCAAAGAAATGAAAGAGCAGGCACTCGCTGGACTGAAGTCACATCTCTCTTAGCAGGATTTGTTCTCCTTCAGCACATGTAGTCATGCACTTCCCTGCAGCCACAGTGAAACTTGGACTTGAGGGGGGAAGCCTCACAAGCATCTCAAACCTTTCTTCCTTCAAGTTGGAAATGAAATAAAAGAGAAGACGCCAATCTCCTGTTTTGTCCTGTAATATTTTTAAAAGCTTGGGAAGTGTGCCATAGCACTGAAGAAAAAAAATCCTTGGTCTAAGCAGTAGCTTTTGGTCTCTGTGCAGTGCTGTTGCCCTGAAAAACACGAAGGGTGGTCCTGGAGAAAGCGTGGTGGTGACAGAGTGGTGGCTGCATGGGCAAAAGCAGGGCCATTGCTGGCTGTGTCCCTGAGTCCCAGCAGCACAAGGGCTGTGTCCGAAGTTGGCACGACCCCACCAGCTCCGGCACGGAGCAGCTCGTGAGTCTGGTGAGAAGCTTACCACAGTTGAGGGATGTCTTCAAGTAATCTGTGGCTAAATTTTCACGCTTGTTATTTTGCTCTTTTTTTTTTTTTTTTTAATCTTTTAAAAATAGGCCCTGGAAAGAAAAAAAGCTCCTGCCTGAGACTCCTGCGTTGCTCCTGAAGACTGTGCAGACAGGAAGAGCTATCCCTGCAGCCAGGTGTGTAGCACATAAGGGACATTGTACCGTACAGAAACTGTTTTTTTAAAGGAAGCTGCCTCTCTGCAAACATATCAGATAGTTTTTCACTCAGGGTATGTTGCCACAGGGTCAAAATAGCTGTTTCTTCAATTTCTTCTCCTACATACACAGGGGTGGGCTATATGCAGGACTTCCATTTTTGCAGTTGTAAACAGGACTCGTACCTCTAAGCCAGGGTAAATAAGTACTGGTAAATATCTAGATTTTCAGAAATGTCAACCAAAGTAAAACCCCAGCCATCTCCTTCTGCTCGTATCCTATGCTGAGTTCGTAAGTCCTTAAGCTCCAGATCATCAGCTCTGGCCCTGATTTTCAAACATGTTCATAAGAGTCCAAGGCAAGCCTGACATCTTCTTTTAGCTGCTGTAAGGAGCTTAACAAAATCACCCATTTAAAAAAAAAAATTAAAAAAATGCTGGCCTCCAAATCTCCACTGCCTGAAAGAGTTTGCCAACACTCTTCAGCTGCCTTCCCAGGAACATTTAATGACAGTTTGCTTTGCTCTACATGCATGGGTAATATATAATCCTTGTGCCACCACTTGCTTTGAGCGTTCTTCATGACTGGAGGCATTTTTTTTCCTTCTTGCTTTTGATCTCACCGAGACTGTTATTCCTGTAGTAGCAAAGCTATTTGTCCTTTTAAGTAAGCATGTGGTAATCCACAAAATCCATGATTCATAATAAAATTGGCTTCAGTCTGCAGAAGTTTAATGGTTGTCTCAACCCAGTACAACTGGCAATTTTGGCATAGAGCAGCTACAACCCCTCCTTGAAGTAATAACATCTAAAGTGTTGGACAAACTGGGTAGTTGATGATAACCAGTATAAAACATGATATACAGCATAGCTCTGGGTAAATTAGAGTGCGCTTTAATTTGAGCTTGTGCAACCATGTTTAGCAGCAGTTGGTGTTTTGACTGTTTTAGCTGTAAAATTAATATTACAACTGAACCTAATTCTTAAAGATCAGCTTTGAATCTTTTAAGACCACCACCCATGCTGTGCACTGAATTAGACCAAGACATATGGAAAAAACCCCCAGTGTATTTATGGTAATGCTCTTTAATTACAGAACAAAAGGTGTTTAAACATATGCTGCATGGGGAGCTGTAATATTTTAAAAGTACACTTTTTTTCTTAGGTGATACATATGTTTCTTTGTACTATATACTTACTACACTATTACAATATATTTATGTCTTTGTATTTAAATAAAAAATCTGGGAAGATGTGCCGGCACTACAGTCTACAAAATTCAACCTGATGCCCTTTTAGGGAAACACAGTCCCTTCATCACGCACAACCTTAATTGCACTGGTGGTGTTCCTAGCACTCTGTTAAAATGTACGTTTGAAGTGGCATTAGCTTCAGTCCGCTGTCCCACAGTATTTTACTCAACCTGCCATGCAATGAAACCACCTGCTAACCCTAATCTGCAACAAAGAACCTGCCCCCTGATTCAGAAACTATCACATACCATGGTTGATAAATGATAGTTGGTTGAGACATTGTAGGAGGAAAGAAATAGTCTATTTCTAGCTGTTACTGAGTATATACAGCTTGCTGGGTACGGTGAGTGAAGCCGAGCCAGTCCTTTGTTTCCTTTGATCCATTAAAGTCTGAGCCCATTTCCTTCTGTCGGAGCAACATCACAAGCAGCAGCGTTCAAAGCAATGTTTGTTTTCTCACCCCCTGTTTATGCTTGGGCTTTCTCAAGGATGTTCCTGTTGGTTTGAAATTTCCCAGGATTAATTTTAGCGTGTACGTGATTTTTTTTTCTTGGAAAGCCATAACCAGCAAGTGCCTTAATGAGTACTCCTGGCACTCTAAGAATGGACACTCCATTCCTTTAAAAGAAAAAAATGCCAAGTGGCCTTTAGGCTGCAGCTACTCCAGGGAAAATATAGGCTGTCCTTAAATAAGCTTGGGTGAAATTGGAAAAGACTCACTAGAAGGGTTGAAGGGAGACTTGGGAGGAAGAGGGGGGAAAAGTGTGTGTCAAAAATATCTGTGCACAGAGTTTCATGTTTTGGGTTCTTGTTTACTTTTTTCACAGACGCAGCTAAAGATGGACTGAGCAAAATACGTGTCCAGCACAACACAAAACTAGGCCTTCTTGTGATGGGATGGTTCTTATCCTGACTGGTATAAGTTGGCTCGAAGGTAAAAATGACCATATACATCTCCTTGAGGCTTTAAAAACACTCACAAAATCTGTAAGCAAATACAAAGATTTACCCAAACGCTGCTATTTTTGGCCTTTTCAGCTTCCTGCAAAACAACTTCCATCTGAACAATGCTGACTGGCCGATGCCTGCACTAGACCCATGCAGCCAGCACTCATTTTTGTTGCCAGTTTCAAATTCACCACCTAAACTGGGGAGAAACTGCTTGCAGGAGGCACTGGGGGATGTCCCTTTACTGGGAGCAGCACACGTGGGTGCCCAGCCCCGAGGCACGGGCACCCTGAGTCTGGCTGCTCCTGCCGGTTCCAGCAGCCCAGGTGAGGGATAACCCACAGCACCACACAGGTGATGCTTTCTTTTCTTTCAGTCTTGCTTTGCACTGTGAAGTCTTTTTTTCCCCTCCACTGATTTTTCTAGGTGGAAATCCCTTTCTTCTCCTCAGGCACATGCACCTGGAGCACTGAACTCAAAGCAAACCCCTGCCTCAGGTCACTGGCGGTGGTGCTTTTGAGGTGGTAAAAAGCTGGATCAGAAGACTGCCGGGGTGCTGGGGAGCTGGTCTGGGGAAGCCCAACCACTTCCTTCTGAGCTGGGAAGCTAGAGCCAGTCAGCTGGAGGATAGCTGTTGAGGAATAGCCGCTCAATGAATAAGCATACCAGCATGCCCGCAATCCTGGCCAAAGCCCCGGAGAAATGATTGTGCTGTTGCCCTGCATGGGCTGGATTGGGTTTTTTCCTTCTTTTTTTTATTATTTTTTGCACAAAAGCTAAGCTAGGATTAATGCTGGATGGCCACTGCTGCAGTTCGTTGAGACTCGGTTTGTTTGGTTTGTGTATCCATCCTCAGCCTGCATGAGTCCACCTTCCCAAAGTGTTGGTTTGGAATTCAGGTTCAAGGGAGGTCAAAAGGCTACCAGGGCTCCTGTGAAGCTCACCACAACGTGCCCACCTTGGGCAGCTTGCAAGCACAGTTCGCCTTTAGTAACACATCATAAATGATGACAAATGAGAGTTTCTATTAAAAATAAGCCAACAACAACCTCTATTGCCACCTAAATACACGCACCTGAGAGGGGATCTGAGAGGCAAAGCCTCCATGAGACCCATTTGGTGGCATGAACCCAACTGCCACCTTGCCCCATGGGGCATTAAGGAAACCACAGAGATGGAAACAAGCGTGGGGATGTCAGCTCTCCAGCCGGCTTGCCAAGACAGAGATCAATATTTGCTGCTGAAGGTATTGGGTGCCACCCTTTTGTTCACAGCTCAGGTGAGCCAATGGAGAAAACCAGAAGACCCGCACCTTTCCCATCGTCTTGGATGGTGCACAGCCACCACATCCCTACAGCCTTCTTGCAAGGGGACATGGTGAAAAAAATGTCAAAGAGAAACTGCATTGCCTTTTCTAGGTGATTTCCACTGTTTTCTTATGAAACACTGCGGTTCCCTCTTTTTCCCTAAGTCTTGGCCCTCGTGTGGGCACCCAGACCACAACCCAGTGAGATCTCCCTGCTGAGCCACCGCTGGCTCTCCTCCACCCCTGCGCCATGGCGGGGAGTGCTCCCACATGTGCAGCTCCCTGCGAGGTAATTAGAGCCTTTAATTTTCAAAGATTATATATTTCAGCCACCTAGAAGAGGGGAGGAAGTTCGCTCTTCCTACCAGTGCTCCACCCAGGAGCAGTTTATCTCCATCCAGATAGGGCTGAAAAGGCACTCGAGCCATTTGCAAGTGTGGGCAGATCAGATAAAGGTGATTTAACGAAGAGGGCAGAAGAATTGCCTCAGCCCACTGCCGCCACACCAGGGAAGAAAGGTCTTCTGCGCCGCTGGACATCATCGTCGCATCTTTTGGAGATCTTTCAAAATAAACTCCAAGCAAATGCTATTCAAAAATCTGGGCTAAGCAGATGATGCTGATACAACAAATATGTTATGACATAGCTTTTTTTAATTTACTTAGGAACATAAATAGCTTTGTTAATTGTCATTCCTTTCGAAACATTGGAAGATGTAAACAGTGTTTGCCAGATGAGTGGGGAAATATATCTGAATTTCTGTGGTCACACGGCAGACCATGTTTTAACAAACATGGCTTAGGAAGGGCTCTGCAGTTCTCAGAGTGGAAAATTATCTGAAATTCCCTTTATTTTTTACAGCTTGATCTTATCATGAGTTCCCAGACCCACAACAGCTACCATAAATCCTAGAACTATGGGGAAGTAGAAGAACACAAGATTTTGTTTAAAACAAAAAGAGAGCACAGGGAAAAGAAAAAGCAATTTGTTTCTCCAGTGGCTGCAGAGCTAATATGGCCTGAGTTTACCCAAAGGCTCAGGGAAAAAAAATGCACAAGCAAAACTGCAGCTCTCCCCTGTTCCAAGCTGACTGTCACAACTTTTTGGGGCTGGCTGATGGTGACACACAAGGACGATGTGCACCAGCCCCTGTGGTGTGTGCTGAGAACCTCACACGGAGAGATCAGTCTAATATAAAGAAACCAGATGGCACATGGAGATCCTGTCCCTCCCAGACTGCTCCTTAAGTGGGGCTGAGATGGTGGATAGGAGGACCCCAGCCCCTTCCCAGAGGCTGACAGCCACAAAGGGGACAGACGGCGGAGGGCAGGTGAGGGGGCAATCACCAGGGACAGTCCTGGGTGAACTAGCCAGAGGTGGTTGCTGGTCTCAAATCTGCTAGAGGGGGTGGCAGGAGGTGGGCAACAAGCACTGTTGGCTGGAGGTGGGGTGGGGACTTTCAGGAGAGGATGTCTTATGCCCCCCAGGTACTGCTGAGGTGGTCCCCACCTGGATTTCAGGTTTCCTTAATCCCTGTGCAAAAGGATCATCTGAATACAGTCAGCATCACAGGGTTTATCCCTCAACTCTGTTACAAGGAGTGTCTGCACATTATTTGACCCTGTGGTTACACCACAGGGCCTTGCTCCAGGTTGGGGGGTGGTGGTTGACCAGAGGACCCCAGAGGTCCCTTCCAGCCTACATGATTGCATGCCCCTGCGTGACGGACCTCCCAGCCCTCACCCCCTCTCTGCTGCAGCAAGGGAGAGGCCCACACACACCCCCCCCCAGAGACACCCAGCTGCCTTGCTTGCCACATTAGCACATGCTCTTTCATGCCAAACCCACAGTCCTTTTCCACTAAGTATGGATTCTCGTGCCACTGAAGTGGAAACTGCAATCCCGGGAGATGCTCCTCCCCTGTGAAGCAAGGCGGCCACATGCCTCCGAGGGCGTGGTGGACTGCCTGCTGGCTTTTTCGCTCATTAAGATTACTTTATTCATCCCTGTCAATGATGTTCATGAGTAAGACGGCTACTGCAATTCATGGAAATTGCATACAACACCCCTCACAGATATGTATTTTTCCTTCTCAGCGTACATGGTGTCACGTCTGTCTAAACACACACGTTTGGTTCGTGGGGCATTACTGAAGGCAGAGGTCATCTCCAGCGCATGCTTTAACTCCTCACTTATCTCCATCACCTATTCTTCACGCAGTCTAATAGCTTCGCCTCCTTTTCCTATTGACATCACCTCCCACTTACAAAAGACACCAACACCAGTACAGCTGTCATCTTCCTAACTCTAACCTCTACCACAATATTGCCAACCCCTAGGGGTTTTTGTTGGTTTTGGGGTTTTGCTGATGTTTTTCATAGTAAATGAATTCAAACTTTCTGCAACCAGTAAAAAGTCCAGATACGTTGTTCTGACACATAAATTTGACTGAATTTTTGCCATCTATGTCTTCGTCCATTATTCTATGCCTCACCTCTGCCAAACAAAGCAGTGGAGAATAAATGGAGTTTCTAATTTGGCCGTATGAAGTTTGCCCACTTTTCCTATATGGCAAACAGGTGAGCTTGAAAAACACCCTGATTCACAGCATAAAAAACGTTTCCAGGGAAAAGTTATAAAAATCTCAAATTCTGACAGATGAGGACATGCTAGTGGTTTTGTAAATGTTAAATTAATAGTTGGACTCGGTGATCTGAAAGCTCCCTTCCAACCTAGATGATTCTACGATTCTATGCTCAGTTGAGCTCCTCCCTCCATCACTCACAGCAGCAAGTTCTGGTACTGGTGTGTTTCTCTTATCACTGCCATCTCTTAGACATTTCATGTCTTGCACAACCCTCACGTGCTGACCAACCCATTGCCCTGTAGCCAAAGCCACTTTATTGTGCTTCTCTCACACACCTTGTATTGTAAGCATTTCTCTCCCCAGAATTTCTACTTAGGCCATAAATTTTGGGGTCACCCATACTCACATCATTTTTCTTTCTACATTCCCCGCCTTTTTAGGTCTATCTGTCCGTAGTGTTATGTTTGAACTATTATTATGTTGTACTTGATTGCTACCACAACTGGAAATCCCTATTCTATCTTACCATTTTAAACTTGGGCTATTGCAATGTCCTTCTTTATTTTTATGGTCCTACACTACCTCTGGCGAAACCTCAATGAATCTCAATTAAAGGAAGCAAAAAAAGTCTCTCTCATTTTTATCAGTTCTCTTCCTTTTCATTCAGTCTTCTAGAGGAGATACACAGAAAAATTAGTTATGAAAACCAGCTGCTGCTTAATCACAGGTGCGTACAGTGTGCTACAATTTGAATCTAAACCGATCATGCTGGTCCTGTGGTTGGATAACAACTTACAAAACCTAACTTTTAAAGTAGGTTGAGTAAAGGTACCAAGCCATCATAATGAATAAACTAATACACCTTGGTATTCCACTTAAGGAAACTTTCTAACAGAAACTTCCTTTCCTGAGTCATATTTCTGACGTCCCGGCTACAGACCTTGAAGACAAGTAAAAACCAGGAAATCTGGTCTTTCTGACAGCAGGCACAGTGTTCTCCCCAGTGACAATGCTGGATAACGGACCCCCATGAAAATGCATTTCATTGCTGCTATAGAAAAATTACCTTTTAACATAAAGAGGTAGATCCTGGATTCAGCAAAACATTTTCCCAGCTAAGCCTGACAAGGGGGGACTGGTAGAGGCTTTTTGATGCCAGTTCCCAGGCATTTCTTACCACTGCTGATACAAGTTGTGTGACCACTCCATCAAACCAAGCACACGAGCTCATTCCCTGCTCCCTGTGAGCTGGCAGGAGTAATGCGCTGGCAGCACAATACCATTTCACACCGTCGGAAAAGCCCAGAGCCATAACTGAGCAGCTGCTGAGCAAGCGGTCTGGTGACGGTGCTGGCAAGGGGTGCAGGTGACAAAGGCAAAGCAGGGCACTCATAGGTCCTTTGGACACATGTCAGGAGCCTCTGCTGTCATTCCCTTGGTTTTCAGAGGGCCACTGCACATCAGCTTGTGGCTTGCACAGCTCCCACCCAGGCAAAGCAGGTGGGAAGATGTCTCCAGGCTGACTTGTTTCCCAGTGGCTGACGGTAGGATTCCTCTCACCAGACTTTAGATGCCCACCAGGGGTGAGTCAGTGTGAGATAAATCCCCTCTGCAGCCAGCTCCTCTGCTCTGTTTTAGGTGCTCGCAATAAGATAGGGTGAATCTTGCTCTAGGAGGACATTGTCTCCTTCCGTTGCCTATGAAGTGAGCCTGGATGGGAGCTGAGCTGGAGAGACAGTGTAAATATCTAAGGTCCAGTAGGATGAATCCTCCCTCTTGTCCAAAAACAGGTGAGCTTAAAGAAAAATGCTTGAATGCACATGTTTCTGTATTAGGTATTATTATTTCTCTATTAGTCACATATTTCCACATTTTAGGAACACACAACTGAAATCAAGGTCTGTTTTTTTGACTACAGAGCCAGCAGGCATCAAACCCAGCCTGAAGTTCTCTTTTTAGAGTAAATATTTTCGGCATATGGAAGGAAAGGCTGCCAAGTGAGGGGAACATTAGCTGAACTGCCTCACCGATCGGGCCGACAAATACCTACAAGTCCCTCATTCTGTGCCTCCTGAGCTGGCTCTGGCAGCCTTCACTCGCCAGAGCAATCCTGAAGGCAAGGAAACCATGTGCCCGGGTAAGGTGAGCCCAAGGTTGGCTCCCTCAATCAGAGAAGAGGAACATGGTGCCAACAGCACTCACACAATTATCTGGCTCAGGTTTTGAAACCTGCTCAACAGCGATGATTCAGCAGCTGATTGCAGTTCATTTACTGGAAACTGCTTCTTGCTACTCAGAAGGAAAAACAACTGGAAAAGGCCTATATCACTCAATTTTACATTAGACAAGACCATTATGGTCAATTGCAAGCTAACAAAAAAAACCCATATACTGGAAAGCTCCAAAATCAAAACATTTTTTCTTTCAAGAACCTTTTAATTTTCATGTTAACATAATGTTCCTTTTATTTGCCTTCTGTTTTTCTGGCCTTCTGGGTGTGCACTTCCCATTTTTCTCTGACCTCATGAAGACCAGAAGCTTTACTGTATATATAAGCAACCCCCACCCCCCACAGACACATACACACATGAAATTTCTTCCTTTAACTGGGAGCTGAGCACTCCAGGGAAAGAAAAAAGAAAAAGAAATACATTTTTGCAAGATCCAAGAGAAGTCGCAAGAGTTTATGTTGTACCTGGCATCCCAACTAACATGCCAAAGACTAACCTGAGACCCTCCAGAGCAAAAAGCATGAGTGACTGGCACCTGTGGAAACAATTTTTAACTGTAGCTGCCACATATGTTCCACAGCCCGCATAGGAATGTGGGAATATGCAAAGTCCAGTCCCGAGCTTTACGAAGTCAACGGCCAGTCTGTAATTTCAGAAGGTCAGGTCCCTGGGACTGAAGTTTCAACAAACAATAGCATGTCATCCTGGAATTACCATGCTGAAGATTTAGTATCTTCACTGCATTATTTTGATGTGTCATCTGTCCACTGAAAGAATGACACCTGCTAAGAATCTTCATGCAACATTTAACATAGTTTGAGTTTTGAGGACTTAACCAGTGGTTAGGAGCCCAGTACATTTTACAGGTTACAGGGATGGATCTTCATCATTCTATGTCACTGCTGTAATCTTCAAAATAACACAAGACCCATTTTTTAACCCAGAAACAAAAGTTTCAGAGTTTTATTTAGCAAAAATTCTGTCGTTTTAAGTCTTTCCTTTCTGGTCATGTCATCTGAGTTCAGGTACCAGCCACCAGGTACAAACACCTTTCACACTAGCTGGGAAAACTTACACCAGCTATCCCATCCTCATCCGTGCTTGCCCTGCCACTAGCACAATGATGTCCTGAGCTTACACTCAGGCTCCTGGAGGCTGACACAATGCCAAGAAGGGACAATCCCCTACAGCTGTTTGAATTCCATATTACTCTTATTTCCAGAGCAAGCATCTTCCTGAGACTATGCACACAACTTTGGTTCAGCCATACTCCCTTCCCCAGATCTAACAGCTATGCTTACATTTACGAACTAAAGATTGTGTTGCTCATCACAACATCCCTTTCAACATATTGAGCGGTACTGCAGCTACATTGTGTTTGACATCCCATCGATGCTGCCTATGAGTAATGGGCGGACAGAGATTGCAACATTTTTTTGGAGCACGTGCCTACGAAACTTCCACTACACAAGGCTGTCCATCTAACCTGCCTCATACAGTGACACTTGAGGCCACATCCTGCTACAGGCAGTATAAGATGTTTTTATCAGATGTGTAATGGTTGCTAATGAAGAACTAACCAGTGGGAGTTGCACCAAACAATCCCACTTGCATGATATCATCTTTGCAAGGGGAGGCATCCCGGAGTTACACCAACCTCACTCACAGTGACTCTCAGCCTGTGGCTTTCAGTCTCTGTGGGACGGCTTGCTTTGCTTATACATTCACCAAGATACCAGGACAGGTAACTCTCCTCAGCTTAGTTTTTTCAGGACTTGATGCTACGTTTTGTCAAGGCAAGTGAAGTGGACAGTCCTAGGAATACAATCCTCTAAAGCAGTAGTATTTTCATGGGTTCAGCTATGGGTTCCACAACTTCAGACCTACACCCGGTTACCAGAGCATTATTTACACATTCATGAATAAAAGGTTAATTCACAAGTATGTATAACAAATCCCTGGGGTTTTGTCCATATAATACATATTCTGAAATACTGCCACATATTCAATAAATGTAATAATAACAGTGACTTGTGCCTGAATCCTCGTCTTATTTTACACACTTTCCACAGTGTTGCCACAACTGGTGAACTCTTCTCTGGCCAGGTCCATCCCATACCCACATAAAGTTAATGTAATTGGACAAGTGTTCTTAAAAGTACCTATTTTCTGGTGGAGGGGCAGGGCAGAGTGGCCTGGGGGCTTCCCTTGCCTTTTGGGACCTTCCTTCTTGCTAATGGCTCCATTAGCAACCCTTCCACCCCTGATATTCATCCCAAAAGGGAGCACTGGGGAATCCTGTCCTAGCGAGCATGAAACAACCTGAAGTAATGGTGGCACAGATGCAAGGAGAATGCAACATATGTGTCAGAGCCCACTGCCCTCAGCAGTGAGGAGGGAGGGCATTTGGTCAGTTTTGTTTCATTTGTGGGCAGAACAAGTAATTCCAGACTCTTGGTCCCAAACTGATAAATTTTCAGCCTCTTGGACATCCTTGTGAATCCTCCCTCACGCACGCTCAGGAACTAGGCGGTTTCTGGGATGTAGTTAATGAGTGTGAGCTGCCAGCCTACCAGATCCTGAAGAGGACCTTTATTACGGGACACCTGTAGCCATCCTTGTCCTGCCTGGGGAAGGAATAAGCCCTGTCCAGCAGTCTACCTCCAGCTCAACATCTCCTGTCACCCCAGCACGCAGTTGGGACTTTGTTCCGGCCTCCCTCTTGCTCAGGTTCTCCGATAACCTCTGTGGCTGGTGCCTCTGCATCACCACTGCTGACCCCCGAGTCTTGAGATTGGATTCTCCTTCCCCACAGATACAAGACCGCCAACCCTCTCATCCCTACATTTTAACCAGGCAAGATTCTATCTCCATCTCTCTTGGTCCCAAAACCTCCTTCCAGGCAACCATGTCTCCTCGCTGCTGTTGCAACCTCCTTCTCCAGGAGACCAGCTTCCACACAGGCAGATGACTGCCATCCTCCTCCCTGCACAAAGCAACCCTGGGGGTAATGTAACTATCTGCTTTCTGTCTCAAATATGGCCTTTTTCATTGTCCCTTCACTTCTCCCTGTGTGCTTCTGGAGACCAGTCCCAAGCACATTTGGTTCAAGGGATCTATGGAGCTCCAGTAACTTTAGATTCAGATTTTAGTCCCAGCTTCTTTCTCCCTCCTGTGTTCCATGATTTTGTATGGAATTTATCTCACCTATATCATTTCACCATCTAAGAAGGCTCTAGTCTTGCCACCCCAGACTCTTCCTAAAACCAATAGATAGTCATCTAGGACTGGTAGGATGCCCAGGCCCTCAGAGGTATCCATTTCTCTTCATGGTCAGTGACTGCTGATGTTAAATAAAATAAAACCCATCTGGATCACTCCACTCCTCTTCTCAAAAATCACCACTTACAACCACCTCCCCAGATCTCTGGGCTTCACTTCTGCTGCACTTGCTTCCAAAGTTAACTTTTCTGTCTCGTCACTACCTTGCAATTTCTTTCTTCTTGTATCCTATTTTTCATGTCTTGCTCATCCCAGGCTGTAATTACATTACTCACGGGAGGTCAAGCAAATGTGATGTCACAGGGTTGGTAAAACCGCTGGTCAAATTTGGCCCTTGCTAAGCCAGTATGGTCTGATTTTTGGCCTCAACCCTATGAGCATGCACATACTTGTTTAATTGTATGCATGAGTTGTGGTGCTACCTGCACTGGGACTATGCCCATGTGTGGAGGAAAACACGTGCCCACAAGCACAGAGGCTCACAGCCGCATAAAGGGAAGGGGCTGGTTAGACTCCTTTCGACTGTGGCTGGGTCTGGAGGTCTGCTACATCCCACAGTAGGTTCTGTTGTCACAGACAAGAAAAGCAGGAAACTCCAAAGGGTCTTGTAGCTTCAAAGCCTCAGTACAGGGCTGGCTCAGGGGACCGCCCCTCAAAATGAGAAAGGAACAGAGAGCACAGCTGTAAAACCCAGCAGCCAGAAGTCTGCTGGTCTCATCCTGGTGCAAAAGAGGTGACCCGCACAAGGCATGGGATCAAGCTATAAATAAATCCTCATGCTTCTACCTGCGTATTAACATTCATCCATCACCACAGTTATTAGCCAGGACTGAGCTGTAACATTTTATGGCATTTAGAACAGACAACACTTTCTTCTGACTTAATGGTATCTCCTGTAACTAATTCACTCAGCTACAAACTATTACTATTATGATAAACTGTGCACATGGTGTGTTAAGCATCAGGCAGAGAACAAAAGGTTTCCACACACTGTAAGGACTGTTGAGATAGTGAGACAGGGTTAGAAACTTATTAATGTAGGTGTGTACTTCAGATGCTGCTGCCCCCTGAGGTCTGAGACAGCTGAGCGAGGTTTAAGTGAGAGCAAAAGCCTCTAATACAACCATTCGCTTCTCAGTCAACACTTTTCCCCATTTCCCTAGAATGACATTTCCCATTTCTACAGCTACAAAGAGTTTCAAAGGTTTTAGCTTTTGCAGGAGTTCAGTCCTGATCCACTCTCTTGAAGTCAAAGAAATACCACCCTAGGTTGAAATAAGCATTGGATCAAGCCCCAGGAGACCGTTTCTGTGGATCCTTTTGTACAAGGATCAAAAAAAAAAAAAAANGGAACAGCACGCCAGAGGCAATATTACCCCATTACAATGCTCCTAGAAAAGGGATTGACATTTTTATTTTGGGACAGAGATTTAGAAGTCCTATAGCAGGTAACAATGACTTCCATGAAAAAGCTCATCAGATTCAGATCATTAGCCATGTGCCCAAATTTTCCTTTTTTTTCTTGTACACTTTGTTTGTTTTTAACTGAAGCAAAGCTGTGAATGCATGCCAGCCCTTTATCCTCCCAAAAAAGGGGGAGAAACTTAGTCATGATACATCCATCATTCCTAATTCTTCCAACAGCCTGAATACATCAGCAAAAAGGCCCAGTCTAATGAAAAAAAACAACTTTATTTGGAAAAAAAAAATAAGTAAAACAAGTTTCCATCTGTTTACCATAAAAATAACCTAGACTCCACCTTGGGGTGTATAAAAATACAGACTACAGATTGTATATTTTGGCATTAGTTAAAAAATGCCTCTGTAAACATACCCTATTAAAATTTAACTGCAGCTTTTATCATTTACTCAAGTAACATATGAAAGGGCTAGAACACATTTATCACAGAAGTAGTCATTTTATCAGGGCTTAGTAACAGCAGTGATGTATTGTGCAATTTGGAGTGCATGCCTAGTTTACAGTACATTACTGGTGAGTACTTTCCATACACATCTGTAAAGTATCCTTTAAAGCCTATCCAGAAACACTAACACCTATGAAAAAAAAAATGTTATAGGAGCAGCAGACTTTTCAATCCTGTAGATAAGACTTAAGTTAACATATGTTGGTTAGCGTCCAGACTGCTGGCCAAGACAAGGACATGCAGGCAGTACTGTGCCAGGAGGACAAGCTTCCTTTATACTTTTTTTTAGTGGTTACTGAGACGAAATTAGGACAAATATCCCAAAATAGCTCTAGATTGAGATTCGGCATCACTTTCTGGACATAGTTTTTACAGTATCAAAATGAATGTTGTAAGAGTTCATACGACTCATTGAGTAGTCAGATCTAGGCCCTTCCTATTCAGTTTGGATTTTAATGAGCCAGAGACACTTGGAAGACTTCAGATCTTCCTAAGAAGTAGCTTATATGACTCACTGAATTTTGCATTACGGCAGCAATTGCCTGGCTAAGCATGCATACCACCCACAGGCCAGTGGCAAACCCTCAGCATCCCTGCCTGCTGGTGGCAACCCGAGAACAAGCGGGAACAGGAATGAGCTCACTTGGGCCCTGCATTTCTGCAAGAAAGTCTTTTAACAGACTTATTCTAAGCCGTTGAAAGTAGTCACCGTTTCTACTATGAACAGAGCGACAAAAAAGGGAGAGTTAAAATGGAAGAGTTATATAAAACCATCACAGGTACTAAAGTACAGCTGAGTAATTCTCCATTTACTTTACCATAGAATCATAGAATGGTTTGGGTTGGAAGGGACCTTAAAGACCATCTAGTTCCAAGCCCCCTGCCATGGGCAGGGACACCTCCCACTAGACCAGGCTGCTCAAAGCCCCATCCAGCCTGGCCTTGGACACTTCCAGGGATGGGGCATCCACAGCTTCTCTGGGCAACCTGTTCCAGTGCCTCACCACCCTCACAGTAAAGAATTTCTTCCTAATATCCAATCTAAATTTACCCTCCTTCAGTTTGAAATCGTTACCCCTTGTCCTACCACTACACTCCTTGATAAAGAGTCCCTCCCCATCCCTCCTGCAAGCCCCCTTTAGGTACTGGAAGGCTGCTGTAAGGTCTCCCCAGAGCTTTCTCTTCTCCAGGCTGAACAGCCTGAACTCTCTCAGCCTTACCGAAGCACCAATAACCATATGAGTACAATACATCATTGCTGCCTCTCAGACTTGAGGAACGTATGGATAATAAGGCTTGTGTGTAAGCAAAACATTACGGTAGCAGTCGGTGCACACAACCACGCAGTGTGGGCAAGGAGAGTTACACCACGGTGTTACCGTGCAGCATCGTGCCATTTGCATAGGAACTAGACACCAAAGGGTAAAGGCATGGAGTGATTTCCTCCTTCAGCCTTTCTGAGGTTACTCTGTTGCATTAAAGAAAGGGGGCTGCTATCTGTTTATAAAATTGAAGGCCTTCTGTATCTTAACTATAGTGCCTGGAAATTCCACGTATGAAGGTCTGCAATTCAGTGTAAAAACAATAAATGCCTTTTTGTCCTTTCAAGTGGGAAGGCTTTCATCATTACAAAAGAGGAGGAAAGTTAAGAAGATCTGCAGGTGGACAGCACAATGCCTCCTTTGAGTTGAGGTGCAAAGACAGTTGCTCAATAAACACTCTGCTGGTTTGGGGTTTTTTTTTTGAATGTGTGTGAGATTGAGAATTCAAAGGATTATATTCAGCACAGCTTAGTTTTAGTAAAACAAAACAATTCCAAGACCTGCACGCATCGCCAAATGTTACAGTCCATTTCATGAGACTTGAATATATCACCTCTGTTGTTGTTTCTGTCACAGCAAAAATATCCTGCATGCAAGACAGTGTTTGATTTTGTAGCAAAGTAGATACTGGCAGTATATGGATTAACTAATTATTTCCATTTACATAAGGAAAAGTTTGTTTTGATGTAGGATGAAAATGACCGAAAAATACAAGTGAGATATTTCATCTTTTCTTCCCCATGTGCCAGGCACACGTGCTAACAATATCCCCCAGCCATTCATCACGCGTTCAGTTTGCTGTGCCTTAACCCCATGGAAGAAGGTCACTCCTTGCGCCAAGCTGAGAATATGCATTACACAATTTGTGCACAACACATCTTTGTGCTCCAGAACAGGGTTTATTTTTCTTGAAGAGAGGTTTGGAGACTGGAAAACGTGTGCATCGTGTTCATGACAGATTGTTTTTGGAGATAATTTATGTACAAATGAAAGGGAATATCCAGCAGGAGATATTGATGAAAAGTGTTGAAGTGACAAAGAGCTGGTGGCATTTCTCAGCTATCTGATTACAGGAGAGTTTCTCCAGTCAGCATAATGTCAGCGAATCAATAGCAGCTCTCCCCTGCAAGGCCACTTTGGGGAAATCCATGCACGCATGTCCAGGAACAGTGTTTGCACTTTGACATCTGCTCTGCTTTATCAGTGCACTTTACAGCCAGTGCTGTTAACTGAATTGTATTGCTGCCATGAGGTACCTCTGAACCCCAAGCCTGTTGCCTTGCACAAAAATCCCAGGGCCAGGCAGATGGAAGAGAGGGAATCGGTGACCATGACAGCCTGCGGCCAGCGTGAGGGCCACCGCCTCCAAAAGAGAGTCCGAAGTTTTTCTACCTAGTCGAAAAAATACCTAATGAAAAGCAGTCTTACCCTCGGCACTGGGAAACCAGCCCCGGTCCATTTTTGTTCGCTGCTGTAGATGTAACCTCCAGCAGTACTTAGGCAGCTCGAGTCTTGCTGTGGGTCTGGTTTATTCTCCCTATGCACCTCCCGGCGCTACTCATTTGGGCACCACCTTCAGGCATTATTAACATTTCCTCTTACGCTGCTGTGCCAAAACACCAGCACCCTCAACAGGAGCAGGAACAGGACATTTGAGTTCGGGTTTGGTTTCTTTTTTTCTTTCTCCTTTTATATTCTAAAAGAAGCTGGGAAGCATTTTGGCACACTTTAACATGAGAGATACTGTAAGTTCACGGAACAAATAGCACATATTCATAAAGTTCCAGCAACTGCAATGAAGATCTGAGGCATGCCTGCCTCTGCTCCCATCGCTACGGAGATGACCCGCTAGCCTTGCTGGGAGCAGACAGATCCCTGGCCAAGGGGGACTATGGAGCCAGCTGGTGGCCAAAAGACATTCTTCAGCTATGTGCTCGCACAGGTTCAGGGAAAAAGGTGTTTTCCAAGGTGAGCATCAGCCCACCTGCAGGTCCTGGTGAGGCTGCTGCCCCACAGCAAGACATTTGGTCTTCCTGTGCTCCCCACAGTATTTCATCCCTGCTCCAGGCAGGGACCTGCAGGGTCCCAGCCTTTGTCTCTCTGTCTGGGCTTGCATTTTTAAGCACGGAATTAATGCAGGTTATAAATAGGTAACAGAGGAGGATCCAATCACCCATACCACAGATCGCAGAGGTTAAGCAGAGACATCAGCCCGGAGAATGGCCATTTCATCTCAAATCAGCCCAAGTACTGCTGGAAGCCCCTGGGGAGGTCCCCAGTCACCACCCATGGTGGGGCCTGGGAAGATCCAGTAATTGCTCATACCACCAGCAAGCCCATTGTCTGGGCAGCATTTAAATAGCTGGAATGAATAATTGTTAAATTATGGTGAGCTGCACAAGGAAAACACCCACAATGAGCAGCAAGAGCATTAAGTGTACCATCTAATGGTTCTGTGGGTGACCACAATTATTCTTCCATCTTTTCTGGAAACAAATTGTCCAGCAAAGCCGCACAGCTACAGCCGGGTTTGTTCTGAGGGCAGCACCAAAATATCACAAAATAATTCATGGAGGAGGATATATATCCCTTTCTTCTACCTACTGAGACTGCCTGGTGCAGCACCAAGCTTCAGGGATGGATATTACGATACTTCAGGATACTACAGCATGTTACAGCTTCATCTGGCATGAGTTGTCTGGAGAAGGTCAGCACGCAGCTCGTCCTCCCCGTGGGCGGTGGGGCTCAGCATGGTGGATGACATTTATCAACAACCCCCCTACACACACACATACACAACTTGCGTAGGGGAGCGCTCAGCATCAGCGTCCTTCTGGTCACTGGCACTGGACAGCCCGAAAACGCCGCCTCGCTGTGTCCCCATGGCACCGGTCCAACCACCTAATGTGGTCTCCTGCACACCACTTTCAAGTCACAAACAGTGGAAATATTTTATCTCCAGTTGCAGGATTATATCCCCGTGAGTAGCATATCCTTCCTAATTAATAATTGCGATTTTGCCAAGGAAGTTATGAAAGCATGCGTCCCTCTGATTGTCTTGTTGACCTGTATTTTCCCATGTTCTCTTAAGTCATATTTTAGCAAATAGCACTTTTGTCTGCTTCTCAGCACTTGCTGGAATAATTCAGGATAAAGTTCTTTAACTTAGAATTCTGACTTCTCTATTCTGTTTCCATTTTAGGTCTATCCGAAGATAACCTCTCAATAAATTGCAGAAGCATAATATTAAAATTCCAGTGAACTGAGTGAATGTTGAAAAGGGAGAAGAAAACCAGTTTGCTACAAAACCTAACAATTAATGACCTAATACAGCCCAAACCTATTTGAAAATGAGAGTTGTCAATTCTAAGTAGAAACATGGGAGTTGGACATCTTAAAACAGAGGCTAGGATGAATTGCTTTATGTTTAGTAAACTGTTTGAGCCTTGACATATATTTTTGATATTTTGGCACTTTTCCTGGCCTGGGGGGTTGGAAACTAGTATGTCTCAGTTTCTTTGGTTACGTTAATATTTTTAATAAAGCCAAATTAAATTAAAATGTTGCAATCGCAACACTCACATGGGGCACAGGGATCCTCACTGGAAATCTCTGAATCCCTGCCTGACTTAGGGACCCAGGTCTTGCGGTTTTTATGGTTTTATTTTCTGAAGGTAAGTCATATTTGTATTTTCACAAAGAGCAAATGGAAACAAGTATTAAACCCTCACAATTCTTCCCAAAATGGAAGTCTCGCTCCCTGCCAGCCTTGTTCAAAGAGCTGTATGTAGGTTGCCATGTCAGAAACTCAACTACAACAGATGTCGGCAGCCTCTCCTGATGGAAAAGGGGCTCAGTATTTAAGTGACAGTCTGAAGCAAGTAGGAGCAGAAATTAGGATCCATGTACACTAGGTTTGGGATCAATAGGGAAAAGTGCTGGGTGTTGTAACCTTTTAAATCTCTGTGTTTGGTGCGCAACATCTGCAGCACTCTAGTATCGCTGTCAAAGCCCAGCATATCCACAGCTCCTAAAAAATCAGTTCGGCTCTACTGGTGCCGGTGGAGCCACACTGGTTTACACCGGCTGAGGACCCAGTTCAAGGCACATGAAATCATTGTAAAGAAATGCAGAGGGAGTGGGAGAGGAGGCGCTGAAGCAGTTCACAAGTTTGGTTTTGTTTTTCAAAGACACATGCGACTGGTCAAGGTGCACTGAATTGTAGGCCAGCTGCCTTCTCAAACCCTGCCATCATCATCATCACAGCCATGGGAAACAGCTACAAACAAACCCCACAAAATGACAAGGTAGGTGAATGCTGGCGAAATGGAGGTAAGTGTTATGGAAATAGCTCAGCTGTCTGTAGGCTTTCTTGTGGGAAAGCTGAATAAGCTTACTGGCCCCAAAAGAGGCCCTCTGATCCCCTCTGTTTTCTGAACAGCGTTTCCATACTAACAACTGAGAGACAGCTTTGGGATACAATACATTATATGCTGTCCTATGGGCTTGGTATCAGAGGTGAATATCTCATGACAGCTAATTGTGTGGCTACTAATTGGTAGTAGCTGTGCCCTGAAAAGACAATGAAGGTCCTTAAGCTCCTTCTGAATCCTCGCCCTCCTGCTCTCAAACACCAGCAGTGAGTGACGTTACCCACCTCCACAAATACCGCCCACTTGTTCCCTCAGCTAGAGCTTAGCACCTTGGGCACAGTTGTCTTGAAGGATCCTGGAGAAGGTAATTCAAGAGAAAGCGCTGTGACAAAAAGTGAAACCAGAATTTCTGAACTAAGAAGTTGCAGTTTCTCTCAGGACAGGCTGAAATTTCACTGGGGCATGCTGCGTGGAAACGTGGCAAGGAGACAACCTTCAGTTTCACCTTTTGTAGATCTCTATTTGTACCTCCTTGGCAACTGAGTGCCTCCTGAGGCTTGGCATATGGTATCATCTGAAGTAAAAATAAATATATTGCACCCATCTGTACTCCTACATGGTTTTGCTAACCGATTTCTACACTCGCGAAAGCAGATTATTTTAGTGTTATATTTTATTTAAAAAATCCTTAAAGCAACATCGTAAAAGTGTTTTCAGTTTTTTGTATCTAAAGTACTTCAACAGAAGAAACACTTCCAGAGAGAATCACATTTACTCTTGGGCTGTTATCCAAGATGTTGGTAGGATGAATGGGCCCTAACTTGGAATTAAATGCAATTAATGCCTATGGCAAGGTTCCTTTACATTTCCGGGAAATAAAGGAGAATTCATCTCTCATGTAATAAGCCTATTCAAGATCATTAACTGCATTAGTTACTAATACTCTTAGTCTTGTAGCATCTGTCAGCTCCTTCAGTGGTCCAGAGTCTGGGCCAATTAGAGAATAAGGCTGGAACAACTAGAGATAAAGTTTCTTTGAAAGTCCCAGTTTCTCTCTGTTGTCACCTTACCACCAGAAAGAGCTTAACTGGAGCAGGCAGGCAGCCAAACCCTATCCGGGGAAATTCCCCGCCTCACAAGTTATCTATTTAATTCCAAAGGCACGATTTTATAATGGCCCTTCCTGTTCCTTTTCTTTCCTTCTCCATCTAGCTGTGCTGAAAAAGCACCAGCTTTTCTTGTTTGGATTTTTTAGCAAATTTTTTTTTTTTTTCTGAATCATTGGACAGCCCCACAGCCTTTGAAAAGTCTGAGTTATTTCTGGATGTGTAAGTCAACAACAACTTTTGGGGAAGGCTTATCTCACCAGCTGTAAACTCTTTTCCTACCTGTCTCTCTTGAGAACAAGACGCATTGGCTGCTCATAATTCACGTAAATGTTCAATGTTTCATGACAAAGAGAAACATGCCGAATTATTTTTATCTCCTCTCCCGGAATAAATCCCCGCACAGCTCATTTCCAGGCATCCATCACTTCACACCAGAGGCAGGGCTTTGGTAACGAAGGGAGATCTAAGCAGAGAGGCCTCTGGAGCATTAACCTGCTCCGAGTGGGACAGAGGCAAAGCAGGACTACATTCCACCTCCACAAGTCAAACCTTGCCACGGTACATTTAAAGCGAAAATTTACCAACACATGCTCACACGATTCGCTTAATTAAAAAGGACCATAAGCAGCCTTGTTCTCTGCACTGGAATGGATCTGTCTGGAAGTGTTGGATACCGAGGACAGATAGGAAACACAGCACACACTGGAGAGAGCTATGGGAATAATTTGAAGCAAATACTTAAAATACAGTAAGTTCTGTGTCTATGCTCAAAAATGACCATGAACTGAACTGCAATTTTGCTTCATCTTATCTAATTGTAATCATTTATCATTGCATCAAACGATTCGTGGTCTGCAAATTATGTAAATTCATGTAAATAATGGAAACCCAGTCTGTGTTGACCACAAGAAGAGATATATTGTTGCTCCAGCCCTCTGAAACGAAAGCCCGATCTCTTAAGTACTTTAAGAAAGTGTCACTGTAAAAACAAATTTTTTTTTTCATTGCTGCAGAACCAGTTTTCAACATTTGGCATCATTGCAGGGGACAATTCTGTTTGTCTGGCTCATATTTGTATGGGCCAATAGCATGGGTCAGGGACACACAGTTAAAAATCAGCATGTATTAGGTCTAAGAGATAAGAGCAAGGAGCAAGACTTGAAGCAGATTGGTTTTATCATTGCTAGACCTTGAACCATCAGAGAGGTGGAAGGGAGTCATAATAAAATATATTCAAACCACACCTATTCATAGAAATAAGCCATGTCAAAGGTGTGCTTTTTGGCTATCAGCCTTCTTATTCATCTGTCTCAGAGAATCAGAGGCAAACTTCGATAGCATAATAACATGCAAAATAGCCTGATAAAAAGCTAATAAGCTAGAGGGGAGAAGTGTCTTTAGCTAGAACTGCGAGTTGAATTTGGGTGAATAAAAGCTTGCAATAGTGTTACATTACAGAGGGTAACACAATTCTGCTAAAATGCTATGGATTTTTGCTCAGGCTCAGAGTTTTTTTAAAAACGCATTTGCTCTTGATTGTTCCAAGTCCCCATGGAGATAAACCGATTGACACAACTGGTTAGGATGTCAAAAAGCTTTTCCGAAGCTGAAATAAATGCACTGATTGGGGGGAAACCTCCCCTTCCCTCCCAAAAAGTTATAATTAAAATAAAAGAAAGGCAAGAGACAAAAATGAGATTGAAGTTTGCCATAGGCTTTGCTGAGCTGTATTTGTACAACGTTGCAAGCTGAACTACACTGACTTTGATAAAAAACTCTTCCTGCAACATGCCACATGATTAAAAAGAGAGCTGTACAGGTACAACAGGCAACAAGAAGTCAAGGCCTTGAAGACCCAAAGAGGGTCACTGGATGTAGCTCAGATTCAAGACACACAGTGCTGAGTCCCAGCAGGACCTTTCCCCTTGCAGAACCAGGGAGAGTGGGGTGGCCAAGGCTGGAGACTGGGATCCCACAGCCAGACATATGACTCATCTGGCTCCCTTAAATCTGGGCAGCTCCACAGGGACCAGGATCCAGGCTTCCATGAGCAGCGGCAATCAGAGACGACAGGACCCTCACACTTTCTGCCATCACAGCCCAAGCTCCCAACCCTAGAGATATACAGATCTATTTAAGGCTTGATTTTTTCTCCTACAGAATCTGGAAATCCTGACTTTCAAAATGAAGCCAGCGTGTCAAGGGCTCCCAGGCTCCCCACTGCCCTGTGCTGAGTTGGAGCCAGTGTCCCCTCTGACAGCCCATCACCCTGCAAGTGCTGGCAGTGGGTTTGCTCTGGAGCCACAGCTCCCCGTCGTCCTGGCAGCTACTTGTGACATTGGCATTGTCCTCACCCTCCCAGCTGCTATTATTTATTTCATTAGTAAACATCATGTTTCAGTCCTTTAAAAAAGTAAATTTCCAGTTTCTGGGAAACAGGAATAAAATTAAATTAAATCAAAACTTTCACAAGATTTCCATGAACGAGAAATCGTGCTTGCTTGCCATTTTTCATCAGTAGTTCAGAAAAAAAAACAGGCCTTCTGTGCTGAGCTTGGACAAATGGAAGTGGAGCTCGTAAAGTCAGTGCTTACACTTGAAAATTTAGACTTAGGTTAGAATTTCATTCTGAATCACTCCATCTTTTTAAATATCTTAGATAATTTTTATGAGAATGAAACAGTCAAGATTCACAGACCTTTTAGACATTTAGTGCATATTTTTAAAGCAGCATATATATATATTGAAGCTGTGTGAATTCATCCTACCATCTGTCAGAAGTACTATATCAAGTGTATGTAAGGAAATCCAGAGGTTCAGCGCAAAGAAAGTATGAATTTTATTCCCTGGGGACATTCCCTGCTCCCCAACTAGAGAATTTGCAAAACACATGGAAATTCGAAAGAAAAGAAGAAGGAAAAAAGAATGAATCAGTATTTAATTGGATCTTAAAGACAAACAGAATTTGCCTAGGGTACCAAAACCATGAGGACCCAGCCATGCAAGGATGGGTTGCCCTGGTGGGCACCAGGCAGTGGGAGCAGAAAGACAACAGGGAGCAGACTGGCGAGTGACAAGGGGCTGATTGTCCTGCTTTTCGTGGTCATTTAAAATACTATTCCATGATCACTGCAATATTGTCTTTTTTTTTTTTTTTTGTAAAGAGGGGTGAGTGGTCATACGTGCCCTCTCAAGTGAGCAGATGAAGCCAGCTGAAGTTTCTAAAATGTACTTCTGAAGAGAAGAGCACGGAACACTGTTACTGTATGCTGACCAGCTGCTGAGACTACCCTGGCTAATTTTTCCTTACAGATTAATGTATCTAAACAGTATTTTATAGTCTTTGGACATTCAGCAGTTGCTAGTCTGTTACATGCACAGCTGCATTCGTAACATTCGACCTGTCAAGAGAGGAAATGCAACTCCCAAACCCCAGCCCAACATCGTAACTTCTCTCAGAACCCATTTTCCCTTTTTTGTTATTCGACTCAGAGAGTCAAAAAGTCATGACCTCTGGCAGAAAAAAATGTGTGTGAGAAAAATGATAGCACGGCATTTTGACTCTCTCCAATAGTCAGGAATATGTTTTCAGAAGCATAAAAAGAGAGAAGAAAACTCTAATAAAAAGGCAAACAACCGGAGAGCTAGAAGTGCAGGAAGAAAGACAAGGAAGGGAACGGCAACATCAGCATATGAGGGCGAGTGAAACCAAACGACCCTTATCCAAAGTCACGGAGGAGCAACTCCCCAGACGGAGGTGAGCCCAGAGTCAAACATCCCAAAGAAAGAAGAGGAGGGAAGAGCCAGCATCTCTCAGCACAGGGAGTACTGATGGGTGGGGAGCCAATGGGAGGTTTTTAAATGCTGATTGTATTTCGTATTGAAGTGTAAAAGAACAGCAAGTTAATGAGAAGGGCTGGCCGAGGCCTCTCCCATAAATCAATTGTCTCAGGGGAGGGGAGGCTGGGGGGAAGAAATAGACACCCCTCCACAAAGAAAAGCAACAACAACAAGAGATCAAGATTTTTCCCACACTTAACATTTTACGCAATTCCAATAAAGGATCTCCAGGGAGTGTGGTTGCTTTGTAGCGCCAAGACGTGTACTTGAAAAGAGCAGCGAGATGAAATTGTAATAGAGATCTAGCTTTTGTACTCTGGAAAAAAAACACACAAATATATATATAGGAGAAGGTTTTAAAGAAACAATCCTTTAAAGGAAGAATGAGGAAAAACAAACAAAAGGGAAATGCATTTTCAAGCATCAATGCTAACCCGCTGAGAAGGCTACTACAGAATTAATTTAGTTATTTACATTATTATTGGGTTTAAATAGCAGTGTGATTATGCATGGTGAACTATATTTGTTGAAACACAACAAATTTTATTCAGGAAAAAAGGGGGGGGGAGGGGAATAAATCAAATTACTCAACTTCCACACCCAGCCTCCTTGGGTAGACACACAATAACAAAATACCTGCCTGCAGTGGATGGAGGTATCGTGGATAGTGGATGGAGATGAGACTAAATTCTGACAGTTAGAGGCAGCTCCAGACTTCAGAAGTTTGTAGTAGTCCACGTAAAGATTAAATTTAGGACCCAAGCATTAATCACAGCTCTGAGAAGCAACTGACTTCCCTTTTGAGTAAAACAGATTTTAGTTTTATAGGTGTTTAAGACATGATTGTGATTAGTATAACCGCCTGAATTTCAGTGAAACTGGAGAGGGGATGTTTCTTTTTGTTCCTGGCTCTGACACAAAAATTTTGTGTAACTAGGATCTGAGAGGCTTGCTTTGCTTTGCTAAAATGGTGATAATAATGTTTCTTTTGTCTATTTAGCTCTTAGCCTTTTCACAAATGCTTTCTCCATGTGACCTCCTTGTGACACTAGGTACTGTAAATACACAGACTTATTAACAATATGGAATCCTTATGATTAATGACAACTCATTAAATGCACTCCATACGAGTTCTGTATTGTTATTTAGACATTAAAGCAATAATATAAACCAAAATACATTATGAGGCAACATTGCTGTTAGTTAAAATGAGCTATTTGTCATTTGTATTGAAAACAGGCTAGCCAAAATGGCAGCGCATCATCCCCTCACAGACCAGAGCAGAAACAAATGTGAGCCTTCCTATTCTGAAAAGCCACGCTTCCACCCCTGCCCCACGCCTCCTGGTGCCCCACAGCACCAGGGGTACAAATGTTTTGAAGAGGGCGAGGGACGGAAGGAGCCCTCAGTTGGCCTGGAGCAGCCTTTGTGTCCATGGAGGAAGCCAACACTGAGGAGAGCTGACCCTCTCCACACCTAGCCGTAGGGCACAGGGAGGAACCTGAAGATATCCCAGGTCAGCTAAGGTATTTGGACATCGGAGTCGACACTCTTTAAATTTCATTCTTCGAGATAGTCAAGAGGCAAACAAACAACTGCGGCTGATATTTGAGGTCCCATGTCCTATTTTGTAGAGCACGGCATCTCGCTGGCAGTGTAAGCTGCTGGGTTTGAGCTCCACTCTGTAATTGAATTTAATGGTAGACCATCTCGCAGACACTCCAGAAGAGGGGAATTGCATCTTATTTGCATTTGTTTCTCTCCTGTAAAAAGGATTAAGGGTGAGTAGTTCAGAGGAATCCTGCCTGATAAGTCTCCTGTTGCTGCGGGATGGAAACACAGAGCACTCCCGTCCTGCATAAGAATTAGCAGGTTGTCGGCCCTGTGGGACATGATAATTTAAAAAAAAAAAAAAAAGAGCAAATCACAACATGCTGACTTTCATAGTGCTCGGATTTCGTGCCTTGTTCTCTTATTTTTTTTATTTCTAAGACACCAGTAACACTCTGAGTCACAGCAGGCATGGGAAACTTTGCTCTGGGTTGCGCAATGTCACTGCTCTCCTGCATCGTGATCTTACGAAATTCAGAAGTATCATTAAACTGAACCAACATTGTATTTCTGAAAGGCCATCTTATAATATGTAAACAAACAGCTTTTAGTCCCAGAACAAGAGATCGTTGTGTAAGATTGTGCATCATCATTGCATAGTTCAGACACCACTGATCTGATGTGATAGAATTCCTGAGCAAGAAGCAAAGTCCTAATAATACTGTTTCATTTAAAAAAAAAAAAAAAAAGGAAATTAGCCTGATTTTTACAAAGATTTACAAAGAGCTACGCTGCTGGTGAAGCCTGGGATCCCACAGTGTCTCTCAGAAGTGGTCCATGGGAAAGGGGTTCAGGCTTGTATTACTTCCCATGCTTTCAAACACATCTGCATCTGTTGGATATAATTTCCCTGGCCCGCCCTCACACCTCGGTGCTCTTGGGTGCTGTGAACTTTGGTCAGGTCCACCCCTAGAGGACCCATTTTTCAAAGGGATGCCTTGGTTTATCCCTTAGACAGGGCACTTCTTTTTTGTTGGAGTGAGCTACTTCTCTCCAGAGTGAGCTGGGGGAAGGGAGAGAGGCCATGGCACCAACGTGTGCTCCTGGCAGTGAGGTGGCACTGCTTTCCTGGAGACAGGCCTGTGCTGAAACCGCAGGAGAAGAACTGCAACTTCCTCAAGCTTCCTACAGTTGGCACAGGCTGTGCAGAAGACCTGCCAAGGAAGTGTCACCCTCTGGGTATCCCAGCCAACTCTCTCCACCTCAGGAGCTGGAATTCAGCTCTCTGGTACAGCCAAAGAAAGGTTGCTCCAGGTGCCAGCAGATTCCAGGCAATGAAGCCGGTGTGTGCAGAGGGCTGCCTTCACCCGCCAGCTGGAGGGGAGCACAGAAGCCATTGAAACTTGTTATAAAGTATGTAGCGTTTACGCAGAAAGCCTTGATGGCATTTTGCTCAAACATGTACTATTTGGGCTCACATTACCACACAGAAAGATACGGGTCTCTTGAGGCATGCACATAACGTAATATAGCTCAAATCCTTCTTTCTAAAATACAGAAGTCCCCTGATCCACCTGGGGACAAGTATCTGTAGTTTTTAATTTGAAAGGCAAAGTGTCTTTTAGTCTCCAGCAGCAGCATCCAGCAGTGCTGCCAGGTGGGGAGGGGGCTGGCTGCTCCCACTGAGTGAGCTTCCAGTCTGGACTTCAAAGGCTGATAAGCAAATGGGGAGGAAGATAAAGGATTTGGAAGTGATATGAGCTGGGGAAGAGGGATTGCAGAGTTACAGCGCTCTAGCAGGTGTATTTCTGACCAGAACTCATTCATTTACAGGCCTCTCATGGTTACTTTTATCCTTCTGCAGGTACGAAACTCTGCACACTGTCCTTCTCTTTCTCACCTGCTTTCGCCTTCATTCCAGAGGCTACATCCCTACTCCTTCATACCTCACCCTTGCTCCGTTCCTGGCCCTCTGTTAACATCCCGTCCTTCATCTCTCATTACTATCACACCTCACCCCTGGCTCTGCTAACCCATTCACCCAAAGGCTGGTCACTTCACTTTGCCCTTTCCCATCTCTTTTCCCAGAGCAGAAGCTTTCCATCTGTTTCCCACTTTCTTTATGCATCATCTTTCAATCCTTGTCTTTACACCCAGCGACTGTGCATATGTGTTTTTACAGTTTCCAGCCTGTCATCACAGAATACTTTTATTTTGCTGGGACCCACTCTGAGCTCCTTCCTCCCTTTAATTCAATGGCTTGGCTATGATCCTTTCACACATGCCTCCAAACCATACTCTTGCTGGCTTCTCCTTCCCAACACAAGGTCTACCCTGCCCACTATCAGCCCTTGCTCACATCTGACATCTCTTTTCTCTGTTCCCTTTCTCATAGTACTGATGCCTTTGGTTGGTCCCATGACTCCACTGATCTCCCTCCACTATTAGCCTATCCTACCCTCCAGCTGTCCTGAAAGCTTCCTACCTAGGAGAACACAGCATCTCTAACTCCAGATCCCACACTAGAAAGCCCAGCTTGCTTCTCATCACCTCTGACTCATCACCGCACTCTTCCATCTGTCTCCACTTCTCTCTGTCTCTACAGAGACACAACAGAAGATGAACAAGAAGCCCACATAGCCTTCTGCCGCTCTTGGTTGCACTTCTTCTGTGACTGCACCATGAGACAGAGTACAAGGGAGATGAGTTTAGTTGCTGGCTTATCAGCATGTGACCCCTCCCTTAAATTATCTGCTGATTTCCTTCGAAAACAGCCATGCCTCTTCCAACATTTTTCTTTTATAGATGCACTTCAGTCTTTCCACTACTGCTATTTTTTTAAAACTTATCTCCCTCTCTAGCTGTTGACTGGTCTCTCTTTTTCCTTCAGTCTCCAAGTCCATTGAATTCACCGTTTTCAGTGGTTCCTTTCTTCCAGCCTGATTCTACACCCTCTTCTAACAGTTACCTGCTGTGGTAACTCACTGGATATGCTTCTCAGTCTCATTAAATGACCTCATTTAATGGGTCCTTCCAAGTCTTCATTCAGCCAATGTTTTTTCCTCTACCACCCCTTTACCTTGAGCTGTAGTCCTCTATTGGTTCTCTCCCTGGATTTTAAATTTTTGTCAGCATATGAAAGGAGGACCCATCCCATATTTAGCCTTGTCTTCAGTCCTTCTTCATCTTAATTCTTCTGGGCAACCTCATCTTCAGGAAGCAGAACCTCAAGGGCTGGAAGAGACCTCAGGCAGACGTCTGGCCCATCCCTGGGAACAGGGCAGGCCCAGCTATCATTTATGAAAGATTTTTGACTATCTGAGTCTAAACAACCAACAACAGAGGCTGCAGAGATTTTCCAGCCAATTTATGCCTGATTTTGCTATTCAGACTGGTAGAAAGTTTTCTTCCTGGTGTCTGACTTGAGTTATTCTTGCCACAATTTAAGCCTGGGACTTCTTGCCCTAACGTCCACAGACAAGGAGAAAGGATTAATCTTTTCATCTTTGCAGCACCCTTTTCCATTATGATATTCTCTCTCATCCTTCTCTTCTCTAGACTAAGCAACACCACTTCATACATGACCATGTTCATCTAGTCCCCATTCACCCATGGTGCTCTCCTCTGGTCTCCATTCAAGCAGCATATCTTCCTAGAATCCCAACTCTGACACAGCTTTAGTGGTGCTCACTAAAGCAAATGGATTAGTTGAAATGTCCTGCAGACTACCTTTTGATTCACATAGCCCAGTGTGATGCTTCCCTTTTCCAGAATAACATGATATTGACTCACTTTCTTGCACTTTAGCTTCCAGAGCCGTTTTCTGATGAAATGCCAGAGAGCAGCGATAACTACATGCCTGCTTTATTCTGAGTGAAGTCCAATACTTTACATTAGACTTTGTTGAATAGCATTCCACTTTTCAACTGGTTTCTCTGATACCTTTTTATCATTTGAGATTTAACCAGTGTGATCACAGGCCCCTGTAGTTCACTGAGACCTCTTGCTACGTTCAGTTTATACAGACTCTTTCACTGTAATCTCTAAATTATGTGGTCTCCCATCCACCCAGGCAGCTAAAAATACCCTGTCTGGGCTTTCAATACCTCATGTTTTTCTTCAGGCAGCATCTTTTTCTTTAGCTTTAATAAATAAAAGCTTCTTCTATTTTCACACATCCCAAATATTGCTGGAGGCATGGCTTTCCTCACAAGCATTCTCACCTTGGTACGCCCTGTCCCTGATGAGTTTCCCCCACCTTCTTTGCCATATCAAACCATCAGCAGCTTGTCACCACTTCACACATTATTCCTCTCTTTCTGCTAAGCTTTCAGCCTACACTGTGTTTGGCCAGCAATGTCCCTTCCATCTTCAGCTTCCATGTTACGAACAAGCACGTCCATGTTTTCTCTTAAGTACCCCCTATGCATTGGGGCAGTTTTCCAGAAACAACAAAGAAACCCCCAGGAACTTTATTAACCTCTTCAAACTCTTCTTTAAAACCTCTCCTTTGCCAAGAAGGCTGCAATAAATAAATGCAGGAATGGATACAAAAATAAATGCTTGGTGTGCTGAGAACACCAAATATCCTTCTGTCTGGCAGGGTCCTCTTGCTTCCTCATTGTCCCCTCACCTCTCTTCTTCACTCACTGGCTGCCATTCTGCTCTTCTATCACATGTTTTTGGGGAAGGAACCTGTCTCTCTAATAGGTAGTTGTGCAAGACCTATTCCAGTGGTGTCCCAGTTTGTGACTGGTGTCCTAGACACAATCTAACAACAAAAACCTCTAAATCTAATCAAAAACAAAACAAAAATGTAATGGCAGATCATACTGGAAACTTAACCTTGATCGGAAGTGGCTGCAAGTTGTTTGCATTTGACCGCAACTTGGCACTCCCTAGGGTAGCACTGTAATGGTATCACTTCATTTTTCAATGAGCAAATCTGTTAAAAAGACATCGAAAGTAGCTCTCAAAGCAAGTTTCATGGCATCTGCTGCATGACCCTGAAGTGAAAGGAAAGCTCATTTTCTAAGGCGGTGCCTTTGGTTTAGAAGTAAAATACCTGTGGAGGGGAGGAGAAGTGGCACTCTTCTTCAAGAGATTAAGAGAAAACTTCAGTTTTCAAAGCCACCGAACATGGTACTGTCAAGTAGAAAGCAAGTAAGTAAATGTGGCAGTATATCATATATAACTCTTTTCTGGTTTCAGCTTGAAACAGTCTGCATTGGTTAGTAACTTCACAATTTTAGAAAGTGTGAATACCTCCCTTCCTCTTGTAGGGGTTGTACTAGCCCTGCACACCTGTACCTCTAAATAAAGGACAAAAAGCAAACATGTTTTGAAGAAGAACGTAGTTAATAAGAAAAAGGCCTCTGTATCTAGCAGACAGCTCCTAGCAGTAGCAGCACAGGGGATGCTCAGAGGGGAGTGCTCTATATTTGTGTTTACATATTGATTGTTTTGAAGCCTCTTTCAGTTCCAGGAATGGTAGACTATAAAAAATGATATATATTTGTGGTTTGGCACCCAAAGGGAGTTTCAACTCTGGCATCATTTCTGGCTGCCAACATCTGCAAATTATTACATGTTGGTTTTGTTTTGGGGGTTTTTTAAGCCTCAAGCTGCAAAACTAACGTCACTCACTGGTTGCACCAACTGCCGAGTAACAGGGTGGAACTGTGGTATGGGAGTATCACCAATGCAGGTCACTGAGTTTAGTAAAAAATCTATGATAATACTTCCCCTCTCTGCTGCTGTGTTATAGAGAAAATTCTAGATAAATAAAACTCAGAAAGAAATTTAAGTTTCTTTTTTAAATGGACTAGTGAACAAAGAACATAGAGATTTATTTTTAAAACGATCTTCCACCGAAAATGTACCAGTACACCATGGTATAATGACACTTGGCTTTGTCAAAGGAGGAAAATAATTTGCAGAGATGATTTTGGAACTACATATGTGAGCAGTGGGGAACAGTCTGTCAAAATGTAGAGTCCTCATTCTTGCTGAAATACTTGGCAATGATCTGTATGCAGAAAACCCAATGCCAGAAGAGCTCACCACATGCTTACACAAGCCCAGCAGATCTCGTGATGACACGCAGCATGCTGCACAGATGTGTAGACAAGGACCCATCCCTAACTAACATCTGTCTTAGACACAAGTGAGAAAGAAAGCACCATCCTGAACAATTAAGCTACATCTGCCGGGCAGCAGTGAATATTTTCTCAAAATGCATCACATGGCATCAAGTCATCAGAGGCAAACACCATCAGCTTCAGCAGTTGTAGCATACATTTTTTTCTTGCTTATAAAGGGCAATGAGTTAGGCAAACAGGAACATCACGACACTAAATATTCCTCCCTTCTTGCTGGTCTAATTTCAAGACCACGACAGCAAACCCCAGCATGGCATGAGAGCTTCATGGAAAAATGGTACTTCATGAGACTCGGTGTTTATTTGTAAAGAGGACAGGCACGCTCATAATGCAGACGGATAGACAGAATTTACTTGGATTGGAATAGGAAGAAAGACAGATAAAAAACCACTGGTTATTAAACTCAAGTTCAATCCCTTTATCTTAAACTCTTAAATTTCAGGCTCCTTTGTCTTCACTGCCATTTTAACTTTACTTCAATTTGAATCTGTCTGCAGCATAGGCATAATGTTAGTTTGGCATGCCTATGTGGTACGCTGAAGCAAAAGTACTATTGTATTATAAATTCATGCCCTGGTTGATTTTGTAACTGCGTTCCAGTACAAATTAACCCTAAACCATCAACAGGTCCAGAGCAATGAAGGTTAGTGTTGCTGTACCACCTGCATGCAATGCATGCCTATGGGAAACACCCAAATCACAACAAAAGGTCCACAAAAAAAATTAGAAATGCAAGCTTGAAAAATCCATGCTTTGTAAGCCACAGTGAAACAGTTGAACGTGCTGTGGGTGAAGACAGATCTGCCAGAAACAGATATGCCTGCTTGGCCATGACCTTGCCAACAGAAGCCATAAAAGGTCTGAACACCAAGATGCAGCTCTCCTCTTCAGGAATATCGATTAATTAAACCAGGACAGCGGAGCAGTGGTCCTCACCACACTTTCTCTGAAACTGACATTTTGTCCATCTAGTTTCAGCGTGGATTTCTCTTTCTCTCTCACCTGCAAAATGAATCACAGGTCAGCATGAGCACTGTCAGATGCCTTCAGATCTCCCAATTTCTGACTGCTCTCTTTTAACGCTAACACAATGATTTTGCATAATAAGCTAAGCTACTTTTCCCAGCTCCTGCTGAAGGTGAGGCTTTTTTCTTAGTCCGCCAGTTACTGTGTATACGGCCAGCTTTGCTGCACAGGGCTGGCACGCACTGGTCCCTCCACCGCCCGCCCCAGGTTAGCACCCCTGGCATGGGGCTGGCAGAGGTGAACACGTGCTGCCTCGCAGCTGCCACGGGTCAAAGTCCAGATTATTATTTAATAAACAAGCTTGAATGGATGAGTCATAAACCCGAATGCTTTTCTGATACGGGAATAGTAACTTTTGGTGAAGGAGCAAACAACTCCTCAGACTACTACAGGTAGACTGAATGGAGCCCTTCATGCCTTCAGCATACCAGTAAAGAGACGCACATCACACTGAAATCCCATGTGAGATGGATTGAGGGCACGGTGTGACTCAAAACCATCTTCTTCTCTTCAAAGAGAAGGGAGAAGAATATAAAAGATCTCAGACCTATTCATGCACCTTCCTGCTCTCACATCCACGTATTTCTCAATGCACTTGTTCATCTTCTGCAGCCTTGTGTTGCCTTGCTCTTCTTTATCTGCAATCTCAGCTTTAAAAGCCACTGAAACTTTTTCCCTCTTAAAATTCTCCATCATTTAAATTCTTCCTCCCACACATGGTCTCTGTAAACAGATGGTAAAATGAGTATATATGAGGATGTGTACAGTAAAATTACCTGTTTGTTGCACAGCCCAAGCCTACCAGAGGATCCCCATGAAAAATTACTTATAAGATGAAATGCAGTGCCAGGCTCTATCCCGTCTTTGTGTGACAGATGGGTTTTTGCTCAGCTAGCAAAGGGTTACTGATATCTCGGCCACACTCTCTTGCATGGCATTGGGCCTCGGTGGGAGCACATGTGGTGGTGGGTGGCAACCCAGACCAAAAGGGAACAGGGTGGGCAACAAGAGGAGCCCTGCATGACCATGGGATGGGAAAATGCCCTGTGCATGGCACTGCACCCCACAATGGTGAGAGGGTGCCTGGAAAAAAACTGACTCTGCTTGGCTGAGGGGCTGCTGCCTCCATCTTTCATGCAGGGATGGGAGTGAAGGCATATTTGGGCACCACCTGAAAAGCTCAGCTGGGACAGCCGAAGAGAGCTGGAAAATCCTCATTTCCCTGCTGAGACAACTTGGAGCTGGAAGAGGATGCTCCCAAAGACAGCGAAACCAGAAAGAAGCAAATTAAGAGTCAAGCAAAACCAAACCAAACCTAAACAAACTTGAATAAAAATAGCCCTACATACTTCTGATACACCATAAATCCTGTTCTTCAGTGAGGGGTGGGTATTTTGCAGGCCTGGCCTGTCTGTGAAGAATTTTCCCCAGTCAGATCTGGAGGCCAGGCTTGCTCACATGGTGTCCATCAAGAGGAAACCCCTTGATAACTAGGTCACTGAGGTTCAAGCCTGGAGCCCAGCCAGAAGGAAGGAGCCCAAAAGCACTTCACTGAGCTTTGCAGCGTGCAGGCAGCCACAGACCTGGGTCACAGAGCAGCACCCACACAGTGACCTGACTCCTTGACACCTAACTGAAGGCCAAGCTATAATTTAGGCGAAGCTAGTGATTTTCTATCAGCTCCAGCAAGCTGAAGGTGTTGAACTCATGAGCTCACATGGCTTGGCGTCATCTAACTAAGCTGACAGCACCAAATCAATTAATTCATGGTGCCCTCTGTTTTCGCTAAGGCAAACAAAGCTGAAGAAACAGCACAGCAGCACTGACCTTTGGAGGGGGGATGAGATCAAGGCAGAGGTCCTGAGCACAACCAGACTTCAACAGGTGCACATGTAGGCACTGGAAAAAGTATTCCTGTCTTCTGCTTCTTTTGGTTGTGGAGGACAAAGCACCTTTCCCTCAAAGAGTGTCTGCAAGCAAGGTTTTGCTCCCTCTATCTCACTGCAGTGATGGTTACATTTTGGACCATCACGCATTAGGATCAAGGCAGATACGAAGTCACACGGAAGATCGAGCTGCTGAAATACAGAAAAGAAGATGGAGCAGGAGAATGGAACAAGAGGAGGACTAGCAGATGGGCAGAAAATAGGCTAGATAACCCTGAGGGGGAAGAAACCAGTGAGTTTAGCCCTCTTCCTCTGCTTCCTGGTCAACAAATGTGTTGCTGGGATCAGGTAGGAGGATCCTGCTCCCGAGTCCATTTCTGCTGGGTGTGCCTGTTCTGATTCTCAAGTTCAGTGCACCTCCTTCAAGCAGGCAAGAAATAAATTCTCACATTTCCCCCACGCCGCTTTTACACACACACTCCATTCCATGTTTCCCCAGGGGCATTTTCCACTGGATGTGTTCAGTTGTAAAGGCAACAGATGGTTGCCAAAAAAAATTCCAAAACAAACAAACAAAATAGCCCAAACAGCATGGATGCGGTTGGTGTAGTTCAATTGTAGTGCAATGCAGTTTGTTGACCGCTCTATCATTCCCTGTCATTACTGGTAAATTATTCAATCTGTTATCAAGGAAAATGCTTTAAACATGCAATCATCTATTGTTTATCTTGTGTTCTAAAAGTGTGTGGTCATGTCAAATATGTCCTAAATTCTTTTATTTTATCTGCCCAGTTGTACACAGACGCCAACATCAACAAATACCAGATACACACCTACGAATAATGTAATGGATTCAATCCACTTCTGATGCTTCTCTTTCATCTTCAAGGGCTTTTTGCCCTCCTCCACCTCCACTGTGCTCACACGATCCCATCACCACCAGCCTGCACTGCTCCCATTCAAATGGGGATTTTCCCAAGCAATGTAGGTCTGGCATGGTTTTTGGCACAGATTTACCAAGCCTACAGAGTGACCTTAGTGACCAAATGGCACTTACATGCTTCAGGAGGTGAGTTTGTGACTGAGAGAGTTTTCAAGGCAATTATTTGTACAACTGCATCACTAAACCAGAAGGTGAGAGGTGGTAACATCCTGGACCTGAGTGTGTGTAGCAATGTATCACCTCAAAACAGAGAGCACGCATAGTCAGCAAAGTCGATAATCCAGGAGTTTGCCACCAGGGCCACACATGGGATAAATGCAGTATCCCCTTGCTCTTACCACCACACTGGATGGCAAAGGGAAGTAGTCAGTCTTTTGAATTTTTCTCTAGCCATGTACTTTTTGATAACCTTGTGATGGGATAGTCAACGGCCAAAATACCATCCTTCAATTCAGTTATCATATTGCCACTGGAAAATCTTGCAGTAAAGGACTTCCTAACTTCTGCTCATGCGGAAATTTCTTAACGTGTTAATACCGGCAAGTGCTCCTTGTCAGTATGCTCTGTATGTGAATAGACGAGATGTCTTATTCTCTTTCCTGGAGTGGATTTTAGAGAAGACACCCATGTGACACTCTGAAGTAGCTGAGCATTTGTGTTTAAGTGCCTGAAAGTTACACACAACTTTTGTGTGGCCAGAAAAGAAACTTGGCTTTTATTCCTGTTGAAGGAAGTGATATGTTCTGATGATAGACTCAAAAGATGTATGAAGGGGCCTACAGGAAAGATGGGGAGGGACTCTTTACCAGGGGCTGTAGGGATGATAGGACAAGGGGTATTGGTTTTAAACTAAAAGAGGGGAGATTTTGATTAGATATTAGGAAGAAATCCTTTACTGACAGGGTGGTGAGGCACTGGAACATGTTGCTCAGAGAAGCTGTGGGTGCCCCATCCATGGAAGTGTCCAAAGCCAGGCTGGATGGGGCTTTGAGCAGCCTGGTCTGGTGGGAGGTGTCCCTGCCCAGGGCAAGGGGCTTGGAACTGGATGATCTTTAAGGTCCCTTCCCACTCTAACCATTCTACAATTCTATGACTCTATGACCTCAGCTAAGCATACTTGGCTGGGAGTAAAACCAGGTTTCTACTGCTGCAGGAGGCCAGAGTAGGTGACATTAGACCCTCTTTGTCTTCAGGCTGGTTTTTCTCCTCTCTGCCTGCTTTGAGCTGTAAACAGCCCAAGAGACATGTCCTAAGCAGCAGGCATTGCTATCACCTGGGAGCGGCTCCCAGACACTCCACCATTTGAAATCATCACCTTGCTTGCAA
This sequence comes from Rhinoptilus africanus, assembly GCA_013400135.1. Taxonomy (NCBI): domain Eukaryota; kingdom Metazoa; phylum Chordata; class Aves; order Charadriiformes; family Glareolidae; genus Rhinoptilus; species Rhinoptilus africanus. The sequence goes on from VXBO01013622.1 coordinate 61,029, forward strand.
AGGTTAATAGGACGGGCTGATTTCCAAGTGGGAAGCTTTGTCCGTAAGTGGGTTAGCAAGAGGGTGGGGAGGAGACTGGCCCTTACAAAAACAAAAATTCACTTACCCAGCAGTTGTAACTGGGCAAGGTTAATCACGGTATGCAAGACGTAAAGCCCAGTGTAAGAGATGTTTATTTAATATGGGGAAGTGAACCAGGCCACTTGTCTCCATGAGCTTCTGCTGTCCAGGCAGGGTGCTGTTGGGCATCCTGCAGCATGGGATGTCCACGACAGGACAGGTCTTTATATCAAGGAGCAGGAGCACCCACTGAACACGAATATGCACTGGCAAAAAACAGGGCTCAATTTTGTTTGATTTATATCTGGTGTGAATAAATTCACCCCACACCTTAATGCACTTCCCCCACCCCCAGGCATATTTTTTTCTCCCCTTTTATTCCTCCTCATTCAACTGCATCAGGTCACGTGCATCAGAACATGTAGGATGGGGAAGCACTGACATGACCTCTCTGCAGGTCACTCGCAAGGGACAAACACAAGGAGAAAAAAACACCAGTGCTAGGAAAACAAGAACTGAAATTTTTCTTTTCCTACATGGACTAGCTTGGCAGCTCACACTATATATAAAATGAAACATAAAATGTGTTTCTTTCTTTTGACAAACACTGCTGTACATGTCTCCTCAGATCTATTTCAGGCATCGGTACTTATTTGAGGCAAATCACAGCTCTGTGTAGGTGTGTCAGGGATGACTCAGCACAGAAACACGCATGACTGAAAAATGTGCCATGCTTGTGGAAAACCAAAATGTTTTATACCCCTTTCTAGCCAGGTGACAGAAATTTCCCTTTTCGTGCTTACATTAACACAGTGTCGTTCTGCGCGTTGCTGTAACAAGCTGGTGCAGAGGGTCAATCATGCAGTCCGCATTAAGCAGAAAGTACCACACAACAGCATGACAATACTGATGTCCGTTTATGTTGTACTTTCACTGAACAGCATCGCATTTTTCCACAGCTAAGAAAGGGAACAACAGCAATCTGGTGACATACAGATGACAGCTAATGTTTCCTTAGGTGTGTGTACTTGTTTACATAAAGAACATTTACTAGAAATAGTGAAATATACTCAAGTAGTGCCTTTTATCCTTGGAAACAAATCTATGGGGTTGATCAATCTGTTAGATTTTTACAGCTTGATTATTAAACCAAATTAACTCCTGCTGTTACACACAGTTCTTGCATGAGACATATCACACACACCCACGTACATACAAATATTTACTCTCAAGAAGAGCTGACCTCTCTTAATGGACAAATATTCTGTACTGCTCCAATTTACATGTAAAATGTCACATTTTAAAAGAGCAGCCTTGGGAGAACATGCTGAAAATAGCCGTTATGTCCATGAAAACACCTCATTATCCAAAATGGAGTTATATTTAAAAGTGTTCTGCTTATTTAAAGTTCACGTTCTAAAAATAAATTCCACATTTCTCATTCTGTTCAGATAAACAATTACTTAAAATTTTTATGGCACTAAAATGAACACTGGCGTGTTTTGTTGGGTTTGTGGGGTTTTTTTTAAAAAAAACCCTGTTGTAATGACAATCAAAGATTTAGTAGCCATTTTAATTGCTTAAGTTGACCTCATATGAAGTGATCTTGGAGAAAGACAGGCTTTTAGCAGGGCAATGATTTAATACATTGAATTTAACGTGAGATAAATAAGCAAAAGTAATACTAGTTTCAGATCTCTCTACTTCTGCCTATGTGAGGTCTCCACAAAGATTATCATTAAATGGATCAAGAGGAGTGCAGCTAACTTGTCACAGGGCACTGTAAGAGAAATACACTCCCCCAGTTCAGTCCTCATTAGGAGATGCAGGCAGCTGATGCTTGCAGTTTTTGGATGGAGTTGCAAGAGAAAGTTGCTTTTGCCATTAATTTCATGGGGTCCAGATGTGAAGAGATGAGAAGCAGCCTCCTTGCCACACTGGAGATCTGGCAGAGGCTTCCAGCTGATAAAAAGCCTAAAACCAGACATGGATGTTTCCAGTATTTTGGGTCTAACACTCTACCGAACAGCTCCATGGGTTTTCTGGTGAAACTGGCAGGGAGGCTATTGTCATCTTATCTGCCAGATCCTTTTCTGGAGGACTGAGAGCATGACAACACTTTTTCAGAGTTATAAATGAAGGTTGTCCTCTGGCTTAGATACTGACCTGCTGTAGCTACTTACCTGTGCGTAATAAAGACACAGCTCCTTCCCACAGGGAAATCACAGAACTAAGGGTCAAAAACATATGCCAATCTGGGCTTGAGAGTAGAGCATTCCCAGAAGCACAGAGGTATTTGAAGCCCATCGTATGGCTTGCGCCTAAATGGAATGACAACATCTCTGGGTAAATATGCCTAGTATGAAATTATATTTTTTTCAGATCCATTTAAAACTCAAGATGGGCAAAACCAACCAACAAAAAAAAAAAAACCCAACAACAAAAGCAATTACCCTCAGCCTCACATTTGGGAAGTGAAATTGTCACCTTAAGACAAGAGCAGCAGCCCTAAAAATTGTCTATTATTCATTATTGTTGTTGTTGATAAGATCCCAATTGACTCTACTGGAGCCCCCTTGGGCAGCTGGCACTGATGGAGCCATGGACTCCGGCCAGTGGCTCTGGACACACGTGGGCAGGAGATGGTGCCTCAGAAGTGCCATCACCATCCATGTCTCCAGCTGCCGGCGAAGCAGCAAGTGAGCACAAACCGTCTCCAGGCTGCCCTTCCCCTCACTTAAAATTCCAGATTAATGAGCACTTCGCACAGAAGGGAAAATTTTAAACTCTGACTCACAGGATTATTATTTTTTGTTTATAAGACACACCTACTAATTTTACGTTGGATGCAGGCGCACATCATGAACCACAGGCACGTGACGAACATTGGAAACACCAGCGTTGCACATAGCACAACTTCATTAATCAATCATACGTTTCCTTGGCGCTCTAGGGGACAGTCCTTCAGCATGCTATTAGACTGCTACTCAAAGCTGGAGAGAGACCACACGTGAAAGTTCCTCTGGCAGCTCTTTAACCGATACTGAATCTGCTGGAAACCCGCAAGCAGGAGCAGCCCTCAGCCAGAGTCCCTGGGCATCTCTCCCATCAGTGGGAGTCCCACAGCAGATGGGAGCAGCCAGTGGGCCTAAGGCACTAGCATCTGCAAAAATAAATCCCAGCCGGCATTTTGTCCCTAGCTTTCCATCCAGCAGGATCACAGGGTGCTCTGCAAGCTGACTCAAGACCAGAGAAATCCCGCAGCCCCGTACGATGGGGATGGCAGCCTCCTGGATCTATGTTTTGCAGACACAAATCCCCCTTCCATCCCGCCAGCAGAGGAACAGGACCCTCAAGTGGGTGTGAAGGTTTGTGCTGCCAGAGTGTAAATGAGAATCAGGCCTGACAGCCTTTAAACAGCACAGCCGCCCTGCGCAGCCATGCAGAACCAGAGGAGAAGGCTGTCCAACTGAAATAACAGGGATTTAGGCAACCAGAAACTTTGGAAGCAACAATACGACGAGTTGGACTGAGGCAAGCACTAATGCTAGCAGACCTGCCAGCTCCGAGACACATTAAAAAAATACGCAATAATAGAAAAAAATCATGACCCACAGCTCAAACCCTGAGTTTTCTGAAACTTAACACTGTTCAGTTAATTTGGTTTATTAACTTCGCAGGCATATTCTGGTCATCAGTTTGAGCTTTCTCCCACAGATCCAAGGTTTAGAAACAGGCTCTGCCGTGCGGAAGAGAGCAGAAGCTCCTGTGCGGTCAGTCACCTGCCTGAGCTCCTGGCAAATGAGACCAGCTCCGCTGTGGCTCCCAGGATGACCACCAGCGTTGTCCTCCCCCCAGCCATAGGACTCTTGTGCAAAGCTCCTCCCAGGCCTCTTTACAACCCCACTCACCCTTGTTCCCACCAGCAGGCAGAGCAGACTGCCACCTAGTGAACTGCTCTTCCTCCTCCTCTTCCTCCTCCTTCTCCCTGCAGCAACTCAAACCTCCTGGCCCTGCCTCACTGCTGGGGAACCGATGGCAGCTATACTGACTCCCCATGACTGTTACTGCTCTGGCAGCAGCTCCCAAAGTTTCCTGCTCATGAGCCAACTTCCAGGCTTGCATCGCTGCAGGGAGTCACCGCTGCTCGCGTGGGAGATGCTCAGGGCTCTGCGATGCTCATTTTGGCTCAGCTCAGCTCACCCAGAACGCTGCTCCATCTCCATCCCACAGAGAAGGCAACCTCACCAAGCAAGGTGGAGCCAGGACACAGGCCAAGGAACCACATGCAGCAGAGCAATTCAGTCCCTTTCAAGTGGCAGCCCCATTGATTCAATTTTGAGAGCATGATTTTGGCAGGTAGAAATAATATTACTGAAGGAAATGAGAAAAAATATCTGAGGAACACCTCAACAACGGGTGTGGGGTAACCTGAAGATAGTTAATGGAGGGTATTCAACAGGAGAAGCAACCCCAGTGCCAAGCAAAGACCGTGTAGGGCTGAAGACTCAAGTGCATCGCTCGTGAGGGTCCCTGCTGAGATTGCTCCTCTACCGTGGCCAGGCCTTGGGACTGCCTCATCCTTGAAGCAGGCTCCAAGTATTGGCTTCTCTGTCAAGCCCAGAAAGCCCGAAGTGAGGAGGCCGCATGTCAGTGCTCTCCATCCAGGTGGTGAGCAGTCCAGGCTCCAGCCTAGAACGGACACGAGCTGCTTGACGAGGCTCCATTTAATGTAACCACTGCATTCTTGATTGGAATAGATGGTGGTTGCCCACTCTCCCAAATCCAAATTCCTGCTAGCAATCCAAGGATCTCCCTATTTTTCTTTTTTTTTTTTTCCAACCCAGCATAAAGAGAACAGGTCTCACTGTATTTTATTTCTGGACCTTGGGGAGATTATTGAAGCCATCATTCACTGGGAAGAAGTTCAGCCCAACTATAGGTATCCCTCCTCTCCTGAGAGGCCCAAGTATAACAGGGATACAAAAAATGCCTCACTGAATACATCCAAAAATAACAAACGTCTCCTAAACTGTTGTTCACCCTTGTCCATTATGTGACATCATAATGAAGCAAATAATAGTGTACCAGGGGAAGTAAAACCACCTCTGAACACTGTTTAACACAGTGATTGGGTGTTATTCTTATGAAATAGTATGGCTAAGCGGAGAAAAGTGGAAGACTGGAAGCTGCTTGGAAACCCAAGGACCAAGGGCAGCCAAAGCAACAGGTCCAGGCTCAGCCAACCTTGCTCCTGTTGATGTAACATACAAGTGACATGTTGTACACTGCCTAGGTAGTTACAGCCACTTATCCCTCATCTGCTTTCCACACAATGCAGCCAAGGAATAAACATAATTACCTCCTTGTCTAGAGCTGTTCCTCAGTTTAACCTCCCACCGGCGAAGTAGTCACCACCCCAGTTAAAAAGATTATTTTTTAAAAGCTTTACATCCATGGCTGAATCCAGGGTTCAGATCTCTGGAGCAACTCCCCATCAGAACACCTTCATGTCCGGTTTTGCTGTGGAAGACCACCAGAACATCCCACGTCTCAAATATCCAAACAGCACCAGCAACTGAGAAAACTGGGGTCAAACCAAGAGCGAAGGAATGGGAGATGGATGTAAGAGAAAGCTTCCTGAGAGGAAAACAAGCTATGCCTTCTTTTCACAAAGAGAAAGTGAGTTTTCCCGTTTTCTTGGGGTAGCTCTCTAACTCTTCCTAACTCTAGCCAGGACTCATGTATGGCAAAGAGACCAGATGGCAGCGGCTGGGGTAGAGACTGGGCAAACTGATGGGAACTTTCCATCCCAAGTTTCTTGTGCTGATGTAACTCAGTGCAAGATCACTGAAGCTGGTGGAGGCTATGGCTATTTATATCACCTGAGTATCTGGCTGATGAATCACCACACTGCTGTGGTTGGAAAATAGTGCCTCACCGGGAAAATCCCACTTTCAGTGACACAAAATCTGAATGGCAAGGGGAAGAGCTCTCTTCCAGCTCCAAAGCAAACTTACTTAAAATTAGGTGGGGTGGTGTCCCTGCAACAATAAGAATTCACGCCAGTTCCTCAATGGCCATTCAGCTCAATCGAGACTGTCAAAACATTTCTTATTAGGTCTTTCCTACTGGTGTTTCTTTTCTTCTGAGATACCCTCTGCCTCTCCTTCCTCCAGGCTCTTATCTCCTTGCACATGTTCTGCCTCACAAGAGAATAACCATAACAAAACGTGATTTATGGCCAACTTGGAAAATGCGATGACGTCCAGGGTTCCATTTGAATTCTTTCATGTTTGCAAAGTTTAGACGCTGTCCTACGAGCTGCCAAAGCATTCAGAGCAGGAAGTCAGCAGAAAAAGACAGATAAGGGGAATGCTGGGTCTAGGACAAATCCCCTACCATGTGTTTTGTTTCCTTGCCTTCTCATGCTTTAAAACTGAAGAAGAAAGGATCTTCCTCAGCTTCTTTTTCCCTTCTACCTTTGCCCTGAAAAAACACCCTCAAGCAGAATTGATTATGTTTCCTTAATGAAAATTAGGCTAAGAGAAGGGAGGCACCTGGGGAGCACAGACAGTTTGCATTTGATATAAATTATATTTTTGTAAGTGATCATTAAACTTGTAAATGGCCCGAGAGCCCTGGTTACATCACGTCTCCAACTGGGCTGAAAACTCCCAGGGGCTGGGAACCGCATCTGTCTTCACACTTGCGAGGTGTGGCGTGGACCCGCTCCTGGCTGGGGTGGCTGCTCGGTGCTGCTCCATCCCAGGATCACCTTTGGCAATGGTGCCTCTCACTCAAAACAGCAGAACCGGTTTGCACGGCACCATCTGTGGGGCCTGGCCCTCACACTGGGGAAACCAGCCCTTGAACACCTTTCCTTTTCTCCCTACAGGGGCCACTGACCCATGGGGCACCAGCACCCCACAGTTTCCCCCACCACTGCCTTGCCCGGCCAGAGGTCTTCTGCCAGGAGAAAGGGGTCAGCTGTAGGGTACTTCAAGAGAGAGGAAGCAAAATGGCATTTTTGTCACTATTTTGCACTCAAATAGCAAAAAGCTCCAGCTCTGTACTCACCAGTAACTTGGCCTGGGACATTTTGCCAGTCTGGGACAGTCAAGTGTCTCTCATTTCACCTTGCAGTTGGGATTGTTAGGGAGTGGGGCTTTTTTCTGAGGACTCACTATGTGGCCACTGAGCCTTCTCCGGGTGCACACCAAAAGATAACTTGACCTGAAGCAGTTAGGATATGCAATGCACTCATATCGAAGCACATACGTGTCCTGCGACCAGATCTGGTGCCATACAACCCCAGACTTTCCACATCTACACTGTTCTTGCAGCCTGTACCAAAGTCACCCAGGCCCACAGGTCTGCAGACCCAGCAATGCTACAGCCTCTGCCCCTCACGCCAGGAGCACGGCAGTGCAGCAAACCCTGCTGCAGCAGCATCGAGGGCAGAGACCCCTCAGGAGACCAACGTGGACCGTGCCAGGGCAGTGCATAGCTCAGGCTGAAGGTATGTCTGCAGCAGTAAGAAAAAATAATGGATCCCACAGGGAAGCACCTTGTGCCTGAAGCCCAAGAACTTGTCTCCAGGGGCCAACACAGAGAACCATCTAAGCATATTACCAGGTTGTATCCACTGTCATATGTACCTTTCTGCCCTTGGCTTGACACTTTTCACTTTGCTTGATATCAGGCAGATTACTAGAGATACACAGATAGATGTGATTGGTTTCAAGAAGTTTTCCATGACCGTTTCCATTCCAAAAGTTACTAATTACAGAGTACTTTTTTGGTGCAAACAAGGTTTCCTTTGGAAATAAGACTGTTTGCAGAGAGATGAAAAGCATGACAAACATGCTCACACGTTGTGAATATGCATTCATACACATATTTCTAGGAACGCTCATGCAGCCCTCCTTACAGCGCTCTCGCAGGTCTGATGAATCACACCCTGCAAACACCACCACTCAAGCAGTAGTCACACTGAATAGCGCATGACTAACCCACAAGCAGAAGTTTATTCACAAAGTGCATGCAAATAGCAAACACATCTGTAAGCAGCAGCCCTTACTTCAGGATAATTTGCAAACAAGAAAAGGGGTTAAGTCTGTCACGCTGATTGCTTACAGAAAGTAGATCACTCAGCCTTAGTCATTTGCATCTCTTTCTGGATTGCAAATCCTCCTGGCACAGAATACAGCAGGCCCTTTCATTTGTTTTCCTACTCCTCGTCCTCCAGATGTTCAAGTCAGACTTGTTTTCTGCAGTATTTTTTTTTTTAATGACTTCTCAGCCAAATAATGAAACCTACTAAAGTCACTATTTCACAGTATAATAACTATCCCGGCTCTGAAAAGTCATAAATATACTTGATTTATTATTTCCAGCTATCAATCATATAAATACATTTAGCTTTTCCGAAGAAGAAGTTGCCCCACAAATATTCTGCTCCGGCAGCAACGCAAGGTAAATACTGGGATTCAGCTGCAGAATGAAACAACAAAGCAAATGGTTTGTTTCTCAGCAACACGAGTGGAGCAGTACTATTCAACAGGCTCCTGTTCAGTGGGCTCACTTAAAAGACCTCTGCTGAGACTTGAAAAAAGAATTTATAAAACCAAGACATTTGCAATGGTTCAGAGCAAAACCAGAGATCTCTGACCCCCCCCACCCCTCTCCAGTGAATAAGTGTTTAAATAACTTATTTTCCATACTGTTGCCCACAGCAATCCACAACTGGACATACAAATTTCAGAAACACTAGCTCTAATTTAACTTCAGCAAAAAGCAAACTCTCAAGAACCCCTTTCATTCGAGACTGGAATGGTAACACCTGCAGTACCTCAATAAGACATTAATTTAAGCATCAATTTAATTAATTATGGCCATACTGAGCTCCTGGCAAAGAGCTAGAAAGTACAGTACAAAATTTATTTTTTCCCCTCAACAAGGAAGCAGGTGAGTGAGGAAGACACTAAATTTGTAGTAGGTGTGGGTAAAATTGATAGAGTTAGCAAGCCTTGAAGACTGAATGCATTATCATTTCTTAGTAGGCTGTGGGCTGCCTCTCATGACCTTTTAGGTGCTATCTCTTGTTTTATAGCTTATGCAATGGCTTCAAATTAGATCATATAATGTCTGACTGGTAAGCGTGCCAGTCTTACTGCTAGATGACATCTTTTATGATGTTTTCTCAATGCTTAAGTTAAGCATTGACTGAAGTACAGGCTACCTTTTTGCATGCTAACCAAGTTAAGTCTCCGTGTTCTCCCATACTATGGAAGATAGTTTTTCAGGAGCAGACTTGCTCTTTGATTTAAACCTGCACTGAGGAACACCAGTAGATAAGGTATGCCTCTAAAAACTGCTGTAAATCTCATGATTTATTTTGCAGGAAGTTACCCTTTTCCCTGTATTTAGGTTGTTACTGGGAATACAAAGTGAGGCACTTTTAAAAGAAGTTGAGGTGAATACTGTGTATCTCTCTTATTACAAGTGCCTCAGTGTACAATCAAAGCCCTGCCACTTGTACGTGTCGCAAATGAATAGCTATAAACTTCCTTTGATGCTGGCTTGGTCAACAATCCTGAGACAGGATGGGGTAAATTGTTCCTGGCACATCTCACTCCATCTTCATTGCCCATCCAAGGACTTGGAATTGCAGGGTCCAGGGTGTCCAGCTGAAAGAGGAGGATGGAGAGTTTGTATTCCTGATACCTCACACTGGATTTCATTTCAGAAATCTGGGAATAGTAGGCTAATGCCTGACAGCTACAGCAGCCAGCAGGGAGTTATTGTTGCTACAGAGAGCAGTGATAAAGATTACTTGCTCTCAGGACTTTGTATTTTGGGGGTTATGTCTGTCAAGCATCTGTTTCAGATTGTTATTTTACTTCACCAAATGTCATCATCATCAACGCATCTTCATTCAAACCACAGCAATAGGCTGCCTTGTCAGAGCTGAGCCCATGCGTGGTGCAGGCTGGGCTCCCAGGGGTTTATATCATAGAATCATACCCGAGAATCCCCTGTGCCTGTGGACAAAGGTGCCTGGTGCCACCCCCCCGGGGACCTCTGCTCAGTGCTGCTGGGGCTGGTGGGATTCACCACAGCAGGTAGCTTACCCTGGCCTTTGAAGTCACTGTGGTTTCCATTAGCTGACTTGCACATCTAAATTTCGGTGTGCCCTAAATGTATCATTATAGCTGGTGTCAGCAAGGACTTCTGCCTCGTCTCACTGAACCTTTCCTCCTTGCTTCTTTAAAAATAAGCAATGGTGCTCAAGGGAAGTCCTTTCTCCTCAGAGAAAGACTCACTTTTAATTACCAACTACTAAATAAAGCCATTCTCACTCCTTTAAACTACTAGAACACATACCTAGTTAGAAAATATACTACATACTCATAAATAACCTGGTAATGGAGACACAAAGAGAGAGAGATGCCAAGCATAGACATAAATGTATTCCTTTGGAAAGAGTACTGTGTCCTTAAATATGAGGTAAATCTTACCTTATGTAGCCCAAAAGTGGTAACAAAAGGACCATATATATGTACTAAATGTTTTTGTTTATTACAGGTCTATAAAAAATTAGCAAATTAAAAGTATCAGGAACAGAGTGATTATTTTCTGCCTCCCCAAAAATGTAACTGTTGACACTCCTGTTTTACTGACACAAGCAGCTTTTCCTACTTCTCTTTGTTCCTGACTGGTTTGAGTCTTTGGAAATTATTTTGGACTTGTACCATAGTGATAGGTAGGCCTGATGACTGTATCATATGTCCTTCCCTGCCCTTTTTCCTAACCAGGCATCAAACAGTGCTCCCTCTGGGTGAAGTCCCCCTATTTACCCCTTTATGTGAAGGTTTAAACAAGTTACGTCCCTCTTACCTGGCATGAATACTGGGCAATCGGGAGTAAGCTGCGCTGAAACTGATGGTTTTGCTTCATTTCCTTTGGTTGGGGATGTGTTAATCTCTCAGTGAGCACTGACTGTAGGAAAAGAACACGGTAAGTATGACTTGGTGAGCACCAATTTGGGTTCCCCGCATTGCTCAGGTGTAGGTCGACAAGGATGAGCAAGCAACCAGTCGCTCTGCAGGTTACTCTGCTGTTTCTCAGCCAGCCGCCGGCAGAGCTGTGCCCACTCGTGACTGTGAGGCTGCCTGGATGCCCAGGAGCTCACTCTCCCCTTGCAGAGAGCAGCAGGCAGCATGTACGTACGGACATACACACACACACACACCTGCAGAGGACAACTCGGCACCAACCAAGCCAGCTGTATTGCTGGAAGTGCTCCATGGGGATGAGCTTGAGCCGTGGCAGCTTGGCGTGCCTCGAAGGGTGGGAGTGGTGCAGAGCACGTGAGTACGGAGAGAGCAACGCATATGGAATAAAGCTGAGCTTGGATTGTCAGACCAGCAATGAGCTGTTGCTGCCAAGCACCAAGAAGATGTCGGCCGCTTGGAAAACATCAAACCACACCTCCTCACTGTTTTACTGCTAATCAGTTTAGGGTTAGGAAGGCAACAGCCTCAGCAGCTGTGCAAGGAGTATGAGACCCGGGTCTCCAGGGCTTGGCTGGTGCCACCTCGGGTTGATGGCAGTGGGAGAAGAGGAAGTTTGTTTGCCTGGGGATCCAGACGTCATTGGTGTTTGCCCTGGGCCACCACAGGACTTCTTGACACAGTTAATGCTTATCTGCACCAGAAAGTGTTTGACAGCGTAGCCAAGTACGGGTCCGCAAACAAGATAGGTTATGCTTTATATAGCTAGTTATACCCTATATAGCTAGTTGTACCCTATATAGCTAGTACATCTCGACTGGCCATCAACGGCTACCACTTCATTAACGCAGAGAGTGACTTTTCTCCATGCTCCTGATAGCTATGCCATTGAAACTTTTGCCCACCAACCATAACTTAACAGTATTCATTCTTGGTAAAGGGCAAAATCAATCACAACTTTAGCAGGTGGGCAGGATGGGATGGGCATGCACCTAGACAACAGGGATGCTGCTCATGCAGCAGAAAGACCTACAGCACTGGCATCCCCATGCCAAACTCCAGGGACACCTGTGGGCTGTTTTCCTGGCACACAGTCCAACACAAAGCCTGCAGAGCCATCCTCCAGATGATGTCCCCACCTAGAAGCAGGGCTGCAACAGTGCTGTCTGACCAGGATCTCCTGCAATCTGGAGTAGAGTTACAGGGATGGGAGGGAAAATGCAGGACCCACTGTCTCCAAACCCTGTTTCCATCTCAGCCAGCCTGCTGAGTGCCAGGGGTTTTGCTTGGGGTGGCCAGGCTGATCGTGGGGCCACTCATGTACATGTGTGCTCTGGGGTCTGTGGTGACCCCATTCCGCATCTGCTCTGACAGACAAGCAACCTGAGACTGTCACTGAGCAACGGGGTGATGCCTGTAATTTAGGAAATGGCAAACCATTTGTGTGTGTGTGTGTCTGCACACTGGAAAATACATCCAGGAAAGGTTAAATCTGCCTTCACAGAAGCACAAAACGAACGGGAGCGAGCATCAAGATGGGTGTGCTGCTGCTGGAAGGAAATTTGTGCCCCTATTGTGGTAAAAGATGCTGCAATGTAAAATCACATGTTGCAAGGGGACTTGCAATGTGCTTGTTTGTCTCTGTTTCACATTAAAGTGAAGACTGGGACTAGAGGTTGGTTTTTGAAATCAAAAGAATTCTGAAAGTAAATTTCCTCAGATTCTTTGCTTGATGGATTGCTTGTGACAAAAACTGATACAGAAATAAAACACTGTCCTGGATGTGACCTGGAAAAGGTGTGGTTCTCCGTGTCTTCTAGGAAATAAATGGCAGTTACTCATCTTAATTGTCTCATTTCTGCTGTTTTTTAAAAACTAAAAACTCAGCTCTTGCCTGAAGTTCCTTCCTAGAAGACTCTCAGCAATGCAGGGAAAATGGTGCAGCTCGTGGCATTACAGGCACCCGCGAAGCACCATTTCATCCCAGCATTGCTTAAACTGTGGTTCTGAGTGTTTCAGGACATATTTCGAGCATGCCCATCTAGCCAGGAATGGAGACATATGATTAAACAGGAGGGACTGGAGTCCTTTGTGAAGGACAGGGGAAAGGCGGTGTGTGCAGCTGCAGGGCGGACCTCTGCGGGGAGGGCAGCGGCCGCGCAGCTGCCTGACCACAGCCACAACCCAGCACAGAGCCACACAGGCGGTGGGAAGCTGCCACCGGGGCTGTTCCCCATCCTCCCTCCTAGGTAAAAATACACATGTGTCCAGCTGTGAGCCTGCTGGACTCATCTTCTTGCAAGCAAGTCCTCCGCGTGTGTTTTAAAGGAGGAAAACAAACATGGAGCTGAAGGCACGGAGGTGGATGCGGTAAAATGAGAGGCAGGTTCACCACAGGGTGGATTATTCTTGTCAAATCTGGTATCTGATTGTCTAGATATCAGATCTGGGATAAACCTTTCCTCTCTGGGTTCCAAAAAGGCTGCAGGGCAAGGTATGAGCTTACCTGGAGAAGGAGGAGACTGAGATGGGCAAAACCCTGGCTGAGCAGATAGGGCCCCAGGCAGTGGGGAGAAGAGTCGGAGAAACAGAGGCTCCTTCCCCAGGACTGTTTCCAAGACCGGTCTTACTCAATATTTTTTTCTCATAACCTTGGCTCAGAACGTCAGCATGTGCTAATAAAATTTGCTGATGACACAAAACTGGGAAGCAACAGCAATTCGGGGGTTTAGAACATGTTACAGGAGGATCTTGTGAAGCAAAGTAACAGAAAAGGGAGGAAACTCAGTAGCACAAAACCCAAGCTCATACATTTGGGAACTACTTATTTTTTGCTGTAAGCAAGGAACTCGTCAGCTATCAGCAACAAAGCTTTTTCCCCTGAGCAAAGGGCAGCTGTGAGCAATAACATGATGCAGCTGTGAAGAGGCAACTTCAGCCTTAAAATGCTTTCGAAGAGGTATCTCTGTCAGCGATACCTCAGGAAGGGTCATATTAATGTCACTGTACAAGCTTTTGGTTAGCTCTCACTTGCAATAGCATGTACAATTCCTGCTTCCAGTTCCCAGCATGAATTCCCAAGGACACAAAATAGCGATGGAGAAGAGTTATCAGTACAATCAGAAGGAAAAAGGCTGTATTACCAGAACACTCCTGCTAAAACCTTTGGCTTGGGAAACTAGCAGAACAAAAGCTGAAAGGAAAGTCAGCTGCTGTCTGTAAGTGTGCTTGGCACAAACACTTGGGAAGAAGACCTGTTGAAGTACCAGGATAATTCCATCATAAGAACATATGGATAAACACTATCCATCAATATATTTCAACTGTATATTAGATGAAATCTTTAAATCATTGGGATAACCAGATTCTGGAAAAGGCTTCCTATGGGATCATGGGATCAAATAATCCACCTATTCTTAAGCATGGAGTTTGATGAGTTAGACAAGAGAGCATATACCTGGACTGGGTAACTCAACAGGCCCTCTCTAATCCCTTGTCCTATCCTAGCAGGCTTCCTCAGTGCTATCCCCCAATAACATAAGTAGTAAAACATAGAGATGTGTGGGTAGCTTTGAAGCTCCAACTTTTTCTCAGGTTTCTAAAGATAATTGAAGGCGTTTGAAGCCTGCACTCTACACTCTGCCTGCAAAGGATTCCAGTCAGGGAGTGTGGACTCAGGTTTCTAAGTATAAAGTAGCACACAGAATATGAAAGTGAGATTTCAAAGACATGTCCAAACCACTTATTCTGAAGAAAAGAAAGAATATCTGATTATACCAAGCTCTTTTAAAAACCCCATTGAAAGAACTGGAAGACTTTGAATACTTCTATTTTGCATGCTATTCTTTGTCTTCTTCCACAGGAAATTTTGAGCACAACAGATTTTTCCTGTTTCCCATTCCCCATTGAGACACCTGCAAGAGGCTCAGAAAAGACAGAGGTTTCCCATCTGTCTGGTCACTGCGGTTCCACAGAGCCCTACAGGTGTACATTGCTGATGATAATAAATACATAAAGCATTTGATTTTTAGAAATTTTTCCCACATGGTCTCACAAAAGCTAAGGTTCTTGGGCTGTCAGGCTTGGCAGGGAAGATATTTTTCCTTGTGCAGCATTCATTTTTTTGATGCCTACAGCCCCATCCAACATGAGGGAATTGCACATCTTTTCAGTGCATATATATGTCTTTCACAGTGTTCTATTTAAACCATATAGTCACAAAATCCATGAATTGTTATCATTTAACAACTGGGACTTCCTACCCTAAAAGCTTTTTTTTATAAGTCATCACCCATCTCTCTATTAGTGAATTTTCCAGTAACCCAATGCATTTGGGGACTACCTGGAAGGGTATGACTAATGCCTCCCTGCTCATATTTTCCCACCTTCCCGGTAAATCAGAAATGAGAAGTAGCCAGACCATCTCCATCTGAGCACTGTCCACCTCATGGGCTCCTCTTTTCTATCGTATTTTCTGCATAGGGTTCTGTTTCCCGGCGTCACGGCGCACCCTGCCCCTGCCTCTGGAGACTTGCAAAAATTGAGCAGCGAGAGGCCAGCTGGCAGGTTTTGCACTGTCCCTACCCAAGGGTTGTTTCTGCCTGACCAGCTCAGCCACACGACTCTCTTAAGTATCCACTTAAATCCCATTCACAGACTTACCTGGAAAAATGCCTCCTTTTACCTGCATACTCCACCCATTCGAGCTGTTTCCCCTCCAGTCATCTCTAGTCCCAGGTCTCATTTTTCTTCCCCTCCCCCAAGATATCCTCTCTTTAACCCCGGGCTGTCTGAGTCTGGTTCTAACACGTCACCTCAGAAGACTTTCCTACACCCATACAATAGCCTCCAGGCCCTCTCTCCTGAGGCTAGCAGCTTGCCAACCTTTTGGCACTCCAAGAGCTGCAGCTTTTGAATGGATACGTCAATGACTTCTTGAAACACATTCTTATTCATGCTCTCCCCTCAGCTCTCTTGGAAGCAAGCCCTTCCTTATCTCCACAGATCTTGTTGCTTGAGATCATAGCCGAGAACAATAAATAATTAACAGACTCCCGGGGAATACCTTAGGTGTATTTTCACATTGCGCCTTGCATCACATCCCAGCATGCCCGCACATGTTCATAACTCCAAGTTCCAAGCTCAAACCCACACCTTCCCAAAAGATTGAGTTCAGATCCATTTTGTTTTTTGCTGTGCTCCACCAACGTCTCATGCAACCACCACTTCACCACAGAAATGCAAACATTTCTGCGTTATGCTGAGATTCAGGGCTTATGGGGATAGACAGACGGAAGGATCCATCACTTTCCAGATATTAAACCAGTTTTCCCTACTCCTTCCAGTGCTTCACAGAGCCGTAACTATGTCCTTGCTGCTTTTCTCCCTCTCAAACGTGCCTCTGTCTTTCTGCCACTGAAGTGAAGAGAAATTTGCCCCAGGTAAGACTAGCCAGGAAAGCAAGAGTGCGCTGCAGTGACAGTGCCAACAGGAACACTGCCAGAGGTGTAAAGTTGTCTCATCCTTTGTGATCCTCTGCACAGATGGCTTTTGTGCCAGGGAAACAACGCCTTTCCCTGAAATACCATGGTGTGGGAAGGGGCGGAGGGCAGATTTTTCTTGAACGGTCCCTCAGCTGGCCTGTGAAGGAGATCCATGTTATTAATGCTTTCCTTAAATACTATGCAGTGGCACTGAAAAAAAACCCACCTCTTATTCCACACATAGCTTCCTTCAAAGAAAAATGGTTTGTGGAGAGAGGAAATGGCTTTTCTTAGGTTCTTTAACATAGCTGGAAAACACAGGTGAGGTTTTGGGCACGCAGCCCTTTTCATGGGTTCTTTCTCCTGTAATTGCTTTAGGATGTGTAACGGATGTGCAGCACACGTAAGGCAAAAAAAAAAAAATCACTTCAACAATATTAGCATGAATGTGAGCTTTCCAGCAGGTCCACCCTTTTGACAACTGCGGCACTTTTCTGTCGAAATTAGAAACTGCTTAATTATAGCCTGCTTCAATGGCGCTGGTCATCCAAACTGTGCCAAGGGGAGAGCGGGCAGGCAGTCTGCCCCAGCCTAGCCTACAGAGGAAAGGCTAATAGGCATAAAGGGATGGGTTTCCCCATCCGACTGCCTCAACCTTTTCACAGACTCGCTAGGTTGAAATCATTGACAAATAGTTTTCAGGCATGTCTTACTGTACAAACCAATGAGCCCAGAAGGCTTCCAGAGGTGGTTCCTAACGCAAGCAGCAAAACAGAATTAGTATCTTAGCTTTCCCCTTGAACATTTCCATCTGAAATATTCTGAAAACAAGCAAATCCATTGAATTAAAGCAGAGGAAAGAAAAACACTAAAGCCCTTCAAAAACACTTGGGGAAAACAATGGCACTTGCAGTGACTTTCCTCCAGCACATCAAGGAGGAGAGAACAAAGGTCTGATTTATCAGACAAGTGAAGAATGGTGTTATTGTTCTTTCATTTCCTACACGTACCCACCCAAATAGAAATGAGCCCTTCCTCCAAACACCACCAGGCTGCAGACACCCTGTGGATGTCTCAGCTGATAGGGCCCTGCCAGGGCAGGTAGGAACGCAAAGTACTTTACCGGATTGCTTAACAAGCAGTGAGCAAGCAGCTATAACCCCTGGCAAGTACCTAGGGGGTGTTTTTTTAAGCCAAATTTTCATATAGGTGGAAAGAAGCGGCTCTAACTTGTCTCTACGTTTGAAATCTCATTAATTTTTCTGTTGATTCATACGTTCAGTTACCTAGTTAGCACGTAACATACTACATGCTGAAACTTGACCTCCGAGTGTATTATAAGCCCAGAGAGAAGTACTGCTTTGATTAGCATCACCATAAACAAAGATTTTCCAGTAAGAAGAAAAATTTCTGCAAGATGATTGCAGCAGGAGCTGGTATGACGTCCATCACACCAGCCATGGCTGTACAAACTTGGCTATAAATTACCACCCAACAAAGGCTCCTTTCCAGGTCAGGGCTTCACGTCTGGCCCCAATGGCTGCTTGCTGAAGGAAGCTGTTGTTCCTCTAGGAGTTTCCAGGATAAAAATATCAAACGTTATGATGACCACCAGCAACTGCTACAACCTTTGTGATGAATTAGGATGGGAACCATCTGCACGCTGCCTGACACAGTGCTGTCCTAACCCAAGATTACCAGATGGGAAAGTACAGCGGCACCACAAGTAAGCACGGATACCACCCTCCTTTCTTTGTACTACAGCTATCACTTTCATCCTGACGTTTAAAGCTACCAGAAAAGTAAAAGCAATTGAAAGCCAAAAAGACATAGCTACCTCTTAAGTAAACTCCTTCACTTCGCTTTGTCTTTTTGCAATTTACTGGAAAACCCTGTCCACCAAATTACTCAAAGAATCCTTTAGCAGAAAAATCAGATTAACAGCAGGAAGCATGGCAGCACTGGTTTCCTCACAGCTGGCCTTTGGTTTCTGAGCCACTCAATTTCTCCTTTCTTCACACTGTAATAAAAAAGAGCTTACCAGAACTTGGGGATCCCTACATGTTTTCTTGCAGTTTGACTAAAGCTAACTGAAATAAATTATCTTGTTTTCCCAGGCTAGGGGAGGGTAAATTGGCAGCTAGTACTCAGTAACTAACCTGGGATGTCAACTTATCTGACCCACTGGAGGCATCAAGTTCATCTGAGCTAATCGTCCCTTTACAGCCAATGGAAAGGAAGAGGGAAATCCAGAGCGATTCACCTTACCCTAAGACACAAAGCAAAACTAGGCCAGTTGACTCATGCCCAAAACACACCCATTTCTCCCTTTTCCAGTAAAGGGAGCCCTGGGTGATGGGCCAGTGGAGATAGCCATAGCATAGACATGTAAAGGTAAGTGAATCAAATCCCACCCCCCCGCGCGGCAGCCTCAGATGCCTGTCCCAACTCCTGCCCCCAGGCTGGATGTGAAAAGGAGACCAATTTCTTCCCTTCTCACATTTCATTAAAAGCAGCCAGAGGGTCTTCTTTTCTCAAAGAGAGCATTTACATCACCTCCAGGAGTCTGTGGAGAGGAGAGACATTTCCTACACAGCTCTTGCTACACCAAGGCCGTCATCCTCCTTCATCACTGAGGAAGACCTGTTTCACCGTGGGGTTTGCCAAGGTCCTCATTGGTGTCTGCCTGCTGGCATGAGGTGCTGGGTCCCTGGAGCATTGATCTTGCCACCAGGATTTTGGGTGCACATGCTCATCGCTGCCTCTACAAAAGAGCTATGGACAGTCTGGTACCTTCGGTTATGTTCACGGGCTTGGTCTTCTCAGATTTCAGTGTCAACATCTCATTGATCACGGTAATTACACCTAATTGCTATTGCAACTGCTATCATGCTTAACAACAACCCTTGTACCCCAGATAAGCCAGCACAGATGCTGAGCGTCCTCTGGACCATGCAGCTCGTAGGAGGGCAGGCAACAGCCTTCCTTCCTCCCCTCCACCACCCTCACTGCCTGCGTCCAAACTTCATCATGGGGAGAAGACCTCCAAGGGGCAGAAGGACGAGAGATGTCTAAGATGGCACATGGTGGCATGGAGCCATGAGGGATTCCCCACAGCCTGGGGTCCAGCAGGCTGTGCCCAGCCCTCAGAGGGATGTAGTAACCCAGGGAGGGGGCCCACGCTCCCCCAGCCCACATCCCAGCTCTTCTGGGAGGGACCTGGCGGATGCTGGGGTGAGGGACAAATAGTACACACTTAAACTACTAATTAATATGCACAGTAGGGAAACTAATATTATATGTGTGCACAAAAGCATTCACTCAAAAACTGTGAAGCTCTTCAGGCAAATAGGTGGAATTTCAGCTAAGAGAAAAGCAGAGGAAAGCGAAGGGATTTCATCCAGCAAGCAAACACAGCACAATGAGAATTTAGCATGCAAAAGTAAAAAATAGCTGCTGCGTAGTTCGGAAATATAAAAATAGTTTGGCTGTTCCCTTACCCTTTCCTTTCAGTCATCACTTCTCTGCAGCCCTGGGGTTTGTTTGTGTCAGTTGCTATGGGGAGGCTGTGCTGCCAAGCCCTGCTGGGGAAAAGCTGTTCTGCTAACGAACCGACCCAGGGCTAATGGCTCTGTAACAACATTAACTTAGAGTTCCTCCCTCTCCCTCTGAATATCTGACTTAGTGTATCTTGATACAGTAGAGCATCAGCATATCTCCCCTCCCTACAAAGTATTTTCTGCCCTTTTAAAAGATATGCCATGGCTGGGGAGAAGGCATGGACATGACATCAATGAACTGCTGTTGGGGCACTCCCTGCAACCAGCACCATCTACCCCGTGAAGTCGCTGTTGGCACCACATTACCCCTCACAGGAGGAGAACATGCCCATAGAATCATAGAATGAGGGAATTGTGTAGGTTGGAAGGGACCTTTAAGATCAGCAAGTCCAACCGTCAACCTAACACTGACAAAATCACCACTAAACCATGTCCCTCAGCACCACGTCTACCAGTCTTTTAAATACTCCAGGGATGGTGCCTCAACCACTCTCTTGGGCAGCCTGTTGCAATGTTTGATAACCCTTTTGGTGAAGAAATTTTTCCTAATACCCAGTCTAAACCTCCTTGACATAACTTGAGGCCATTTCTTCTTGTCCTGCTCCCTGTTAGTAGGAGAAGAGACCAATCCCTGACTCGCTGCAGCCTCCTTTCAGGTAGCTGTAGAGAGCGATAAGGTCTCCCCTTGGCTCCCTCTTCTCCAGACTAAACAACTCCAGTTCCCTCAGACACTCCTTATAAGACTTGTGCTCTAGACCCCTCACCCTCTTCATTGCCCTTCTCTGGACTCGTTCCAAAATCTCAATGTCTTTCCTGTAATGAGAGGCCTAAAAATGGACACATTATTTGAGGTGGGACCTCACCAGTGCCGAGTACAGGGGGATGATCACCTCCCTAGTCCGGCTCACCACACTGTTCCTGATGCAGGCCAGGGTGCTGTTGGCTTTCTTGCCCACCTGGACACATCACCAGCCATGGCCATGCCTGACCTGGGCACCCTGGTATCCTGGCCCAAACTGTTCCTTCAGGCTGTGACCGCACTGTTACCCCAGCCCCGCAGATCCGGCCCTGCCAGGGCAAAGCAGGACAGGGGAACGGTGCCTGTCCCCCTCCGCATCCCTCAGNCTCCCTGTTAGTAGGAGAAGAGACCAATCCCTGACTCGCTGCAGCCTCCTTTCAGGTAGCTGTAGAGAGCGATAAGGTCTCCCCTTGGCTCCCTCTTCTCCAGACTAAACAACTCCAGTTCCCTCAGACACTCCTTATAAGACTTGTGCTCTAGACCCCTCACCCTCTTCATTGCCCTTCTCTGGACTCGTTCCAAAATCTCAATGTCTTTCCTGTAATGAGAGGCCTAAAAATGGACACATTATTTGAGGTGGGACCTCACCAGTGCCGAGTACAGGGGGATGATCACTTCCCTAGTCCGGCTCACCACACTGTTCCTGATGCAGGCCAGGATGCTGTTGGCCTNTCTTGCCCACCTGGACACATCACCAGCCATGGCCATGCCTGACCTGGGCACCCTGGTATCCTGGCCCAAACTGTTCCTTCAGGCTGTGACCGCACTGTTACCCCAGCCCCGCAGATCCGGCCCTGCCAGGGCAAAGCAGGACAGGGGAACGGTGCCTGTCCCCCTCCGCATCCCTCAGGGCGGGCTGGAGATGCCAGCGCGGTGGCCAGCACGCCCCACAGGAGCAGCGACCTGCCCTCCCTGTAGGGCACAGCCTTCGGCGGCGAAGAAGTGGTGGCACTTGCAGCGTTCATCGCCCTTGCGGGAACATGAATGCTTCTCGCGCATCCCTGATAACAGCGCTGACAAGTATCTGCAGGCAAGGGCTTGCAGCACCCGCTTCTACCACTCTGGCTCTATTCATAGGTGACTTGCAGAAAACATCAGCCTCCTTTCCACACTCCTTCGCCCCTGCCCTGCACCCTCCCAAAGGTTCGGTGCCTCAGATCAGCGTGCTGGCCGGGTTACGGGCATGGCAGCCTGCCCAGGTTAAACATTCACCCCTCTGGTCCTGCCGCCTGGTGCCACCGGTCAGCAGGGGCACACTTTATGGAGTGCCTGCAGTCCATCACCTCCTAATAAACGCGTTTTGGCATCCCCTGTATTTGCGAGTTTAAACATTCCTGTCTGCAATAAACCTGTCTTGCTCGCCCCACAACTGTCTGAGCCCCGTGTTTCCCTTTCCTGCAATGTTCAAATATACTGTTTGGCACCTAGAGGCTTCACATTTTTATAACACCTTCTATGTTTGCAGCACTGTGCAGACATTCATTGCCGTCTCCCAACACCCCGGCGAGGTCGGCGAGCAAATATTATTCTCTTTTCTCGGGTGGGAAGGCTGAAGCAAAGTGAAAGCGGCTTGTCTCGGACCACATGGCTAAGCCTCCCCAGACACACCAGGTAGCTCCTGAGCCTCCTTTCCCTCTGCGAGAGCACCGTGCTCGCACGCAGCCCAGGGGCTTTCTCACACCTGCAGCCCATCCCTACGGCTGGCAGAGGCGCTTGCTCTCCTTGAGCTTGGCTGCCAGGGCAGAGTGTCGTGCGAGCAGAGCATGAGTAAGAAAGGTTTCCTGCTGGGGACTTGGGTTAGGGCTGCTTTTCCACATCCACGGCGCGTGATGTGGAAACACCCAGCTCTTGAGAGCCGCCCCGACCTTCTCTGCTGGCCAGGCTGCGAGTGCTGGAGCTCGGCTCTCTGAAAAGGCGAGTGTGAAAAATGAGAAAGCACTTTCCAGAGCTCGTGGGTGGTTTAGCTGCCACGCAGGCGCAGAGAGCGAGGCTGTGCAACGGGGACAGGAGAGGGGATTTATAACCTCCTCCTCCTCAGTCCTCTGCTCCTCCAGCCCCGCTTCAAAGCATTCGGTGGATCTAGTCCAAAAGGCCATGTCTCTGACTGCTGTTACACGGAATAGAGGGGGCTTTGCACATTGAGTTGCCTGCCCGTTTGAATCGCCAGTTCTCGTTGCCGTAAGGATGAGGTACCAGGTGACTCAATGAACGAGAAGAGAGCCGCGGTTGCCTGTTCTTAGGGGCTCGCATTTATTTCCGAGCTCTGTGATCTCAAGGCGGGAGCCTCAAACACTACGTATCGCCCAATATCGCCAGCCACTTGGCAGAGCTGTTCCGATAAGGCAGGCAGCCATCAAAGGGAAGCACGGCTTCAACAGCTGTAAAAGGAGCGCCTCTGGCTTCCCCTGATGGCTCACGGGCGGGGAGAAAAAGGACAACGTTCTTCTTTTTTCTGTCAGAGTCAGCATTTATACAAGCTGGCAAAAAGACTAAGGCTTCTATTTCTGGCAAGCCCCCTCGCCGCTGGGCTGGTGCAGGTGAGCAGATCCCCGTCTGGCACACGGTGTGCCATCCGGCGGCACCGCCAACGCTTTTGAGTCCCGTCAGGCTCAGAACTCCCAGCAGCTTACAGCTGGAAAGTCTGAACAGGTCGCACTTCAATGACTTTCTAGGGTTTTTTCTCTCTCCACGGTAGTTTTGGCTCAACAAACGAACTTACACTGAGTTCATTTTCAATTCAAAAGCTTGGTTTAGATTTATGTTCAAGGGACTTTTTTTAAAGTGTTCAATGAGCAACAGCCCTGCCCTTCCTCACATCGCCCCCCTGCAGCCCCCACCCCTGGGTCAGAGGCAAGCTCCCAATGCGCTGCTGCAGCATTGCCACATCCCTGCCCATTAAAACAAATCAGGAGAAAGCAGGGGGTGCGCAGGAGTGCACTAGAAAGCTTTTCAGAAGCATTTCAGGCATTTTGGTGGTTCAGCAGAAATCCGGTAGCATATCTACACCAGCTACAAATTTCCCTGCGCTGGAGTTTAGCTTTTCAGATTCCAGGGCATATTATCTAGGCTAGGGCACTGTTTCAAGTTATTAGTTTTATAGCCTGCTTGTAACTACAGAGAGCAATTTAAATAATTACATCCTTGCCACAAAGAGCTTGAAAACCTAGCCGGCTGGGCGAAAGGCGAATGGGAAGGTGTGACAACACTGCTGGAAAAGCGATCAGCCGGGGAAGCGGGCCAGAAGCGGCTGGGAGACACCCTTGGTGGGGAGCTGCTCGGCGATCTTTGCTGGGCGGGCACCTCACTTGGGCTGCATTCCCAGCAGCCCCCCCAAATACCTCCCCATTGGCACCACCAGCAGCCGGGCAGCCTCGGCATCGAATGGGCACATTGAGAAACTCACAGTTCCCACAGAAACTCTTTTCGCACCTGGTTCCTCTCTAGGAAGTGTGCTCGGGGCTTGAAAAGGGGTGGTGAGTGCTCGGGCAGGGCTCTGCCCATCCTGGGGAGGATGAGGACCAACAACGTGACTCCGCAAGCATTAAGCTTGCCATGGAAAGCTGGACAAATAAGCAAAAGACAAAAGATCTTGATGCAAGAAAAACGGAAACTACAAGGTGGACGTTGACAAAACTGGGGATATATACTAGCTAAGGTGGCACAGGGGAGGGCATTATCCTCCCCCGGCAATGTGAGCTGTGCAGCGGCTGCTGCCCACAGGCTGCATGCAGCACACAGCGGGGAGCCCCATCCAGCTCCACCACCCTTTCACCTCCCTCTTGCCAGCTTCTCCAGCAGGGAGCCACTCCTGCTCCACACCAGTTGATACCCAAAAAAGTGCGCAGGAGTAGATGGAGGAAGCCAGGTTGTAGCCAGCCCCTACAAGCACCGGCCACCAGGGGAGCCACTGGGCAAGGAGGGTTCCAGTAAAAAGTCCAAGCTGCCTGGCCAGCCGTGCTGTCCCAGGACAGGAGAGCTTTCCTCGTCTTCTACAGTGGAAGGGATGGGTGGGAGCCGCCCCCCTGGCCAAGGCCACCTGCGTTACATCTCCGGGTACCGCCAGCACCACGTCTGCCAAGAAAAAAGCACTAGATCCATTCAGTGGAAATGATGAGGGTTTATAGTACAAATCTCTGTTTAGGGCAGCGTTAGTCATCTGCTGTGGGTGTGATTCAAGACCAAAGTTAGCTGACCAAATTCCCTATATAGTCAAGAAAGAGACCAAGAAAGACGGGGGTGTGATCCAAAGTGCCTACGCTACATGCCTGAAGTAAACCAGCGTCAATACTGCCATTGTATACAGAGCGGTATTTTAGTTTCTGGCAGCACTGAATTTTCTGTGGAATCTGTAAAAGTAAAACAATCTTTTAATACTTCATCAAAGTGGTTTTCCTTTTTTCCGCCACCAGCAGGAGGTATCGCACGTGTTTTGCTGGTATGCACTCACCACCAATAAACAGCACCATTTTGGCCACACTTACCAGGTGTTCCTGAAGGTTTTGAGCAGAACCAATCCAAACAACACCCCAGGAGCAGCATTTCTCTCCACCGCCTCCAGAGCAGGGCTGGCAAGGAGTGCTGCAGGGCAGTTCACAAAGAGGAGGTTTTTCAAAGGCCTTAGAAATCCCGTGCAAATACACAGAAGTGAAAGAAATGGAGTGAGAACGGAAAAAAGAAAAAAAAAAAAAACAAAAAACCAACACAAGAGCGCTGTAAGACTTCAGGTCATGGTAAATTATGGAATTATGGGAATGAGGGAAACCTTGGAGAGTTGCAGTCACTGCACAGGTGAACGGAGCAGGAGCCTGGGAGACAATAAGAGTTAGGATTAGTGAAATACAAATGACAGAATAACTGAACCAAAAATATATCTGCAGCGACATGGGTCATTTACTGCCAGCTGTCAAGGAACTGCGTAAGAAAGAGTTACTATCTTTAGTTACCCATCATCTGAGGAGGCAGAGAAAATGATGCAGCAGAGCTGGAAAAAACATCATAAAAAGTTCATCCATCAGGGAGGCAGGGGCAGGCCAGCTAGCCTAACACTAATATTGGCAAAATAACAAGCTATTCAATTTCTGAGCACTTCTAAGGTTATAAAGAGCACAGCCAAAACTCTGCTGCCAGTTTTCTTATCAGATTTCCGAATTCCCTTGTTTCCTCCCTCATCAATCATTTTGCCTTCACACTGTGCTTCAGATACTGGTTCTTCTTCCCTCCAAATCACCATAAAGTCCCCTTCTCCCTAACTGAAGATACTTGCTTGGTTATACCAAACAGCTTATCCAGCGACACTACAATTTTCTATCTTTGGAATAACCAACAGCATGTCTATTTCCATACACACTTTCGTGATTCAAAGTGATGCAACCTCCCAGTTAGCATCCATCAATTGTTCTTAAACAGTTCCCTGGGATTATTTGTTATTGGCAATTAAGTTTTGTTGGTCACATAAAGTTGTGTGCCATTGTTTCCATTTCCTGACTGGAGGACAAGGCAAGTCATTTCAGTGCTAATATTAACACGGCGTGATTTTCCGTTTGCTTTGGCAAATACTCGTACCTGCAGCTTTGAAATACTCATTCTTTGAACCACTGCCTTACGGTATGGTTCGGTTGACGTAACGGTCATGACGGGCACATGCAAATGGATAGAAAGAAGAGTTAAGCCAATTTTCTTAATTATATGCACAAATAAGAGTGGGTTATTTTTTTTAATACTGTTTACCCAGTTCTCCATTACAATGGTCGGCCTGTTTTCCTGAATTTGTGTTCTCTTTCTCTCTTCAGCTTCATTTCATGGACATTCTCCTCTCTTCCCATAGTCATAATATCTCCTTCTCTATTCATTCCGATACCTCGTGAGGCTTTCTCCTTCCTGACATGACTTAACCCTGGCAACGCGTTAAGCAAATCTTCTCTACGATATACTCTGTTATTAACTTGAAATCTAGTCTCTTCAGCAAAGTTTGTTTGGGATGGGTCTTGCTTTTCCCTTGGGATTCAGTTTACACACTTGTTTTGCAAAAAAAAATACAACCTGTGTTGAGCCCTCAGTTGAAAATTCTAAAGTAGGACAGCAGCCACATGAATAAAGTCTGAGATCGCAAAGGAAGACAACTGTTATTAAAAGCGATACACAGCAAACCTGTGGCACCGTCCATTCTGCTGTTGCGTGGTTTGGGAGCAGGGCAGAAGGGACGTCTGGTGTGTAACCAAAGACTCTGCTCAGTCTGGCTGGCTCTTTGCTGTGGGCCGGACACCTGCCCTCGGTGTAGCAGCAATAGTCGTGCTGCTCTTTTGGTGCCTCGTAGCCAACATCTGTGATCATTTTGTTCTTTTCTGAGGATAAGACAGGCAAATTTTCCTGGATATTTTCTAGAAAAATTGCAGAGGCCAATCTGAAGAGTTAAACATTACTATGTCTCTTTTTCTTAGGGGAAGAGGTGTGACTTGCAGAATAAATGCCCTTCAGATAAACACCACTGCGATGAGCTATGAGCACGCACTGACGTTTTTTCCTGGCATGCCCCACCCCAGCAGAATTACATTTTCTGCCCATACAAGTGAGAGCTTGTGGCATACCCTTCTTCATTCAACTGAGACACTCTCAAAATAAACTCTGTGAGGCAAGCAAACCTCTGAGGCGGCGCTATCAAAGGAGAAAGATCTGCACACGCACCAGTAAAAAACTGCGTTGTGAAATACTCAGTACTGACTGACATGCAGCTGAAGGAACACACATCCACCAAATGGAAGGAAACAAAAATTGAATTACCCAACAGTATTTATCTCCCTGCTCATTCAGCCACGCTCCTACCCAATTTTCTACCAATTCATTTACAGTGAAACTCGGTGCATATCTATACTGTAACCAGCTCTAGCTATAGCTCCTTTCTGGATTTTAGAGCTTGGCAAGGTAGATGTATTAAAATAATTGTCTGGTTTAAGCACAGTTTTCATACCCTTACTGTCACAGTCACATTGAAATAGTGTCTGGGGATACAACATTATCTTTTTATATCTTTTATTATCTCTTACTATGACAAACTCAACACAGAGAAGTATATAATAGACCTAATAATAGAAATCAGGAACTTGAGACAGCAGGGTAAATCCCTGATCTCAGTAAGACGACAGACACTTAGAAGATGCAAATTTGCCTTTTACTCCTTCAGGCAGGCAGGCAGCTGATGATTAGGGAGCCAGGCCAGGCCTCACAGACCCCGAAATTTCCAGTTCAACCACAGCTTCCTGCATGACCTTACTCTAGTCACTTAATTAATCCTGTAGATCTGTTTATAGTTGGTAGAAGGAGAACGCATGCTTTCCCTATCAGAGGGTGATTATGAAGGTAAAATCCCTTAATTGCTGTAAGGAATGAGAAGTTGTGGGGGCTCTGGCAACCTCTGATTTTAAACACTGATTTCACTACCGCATCTGTGGGCTTGTGGTCAGGCAGAGCCTCCTGTTTCAGGGCATATCCGGACGCACTGTTTTGGTCGGAGCTGCTGTGGATTTAGAGGAGCCCTGACTCCCCAGCTGCCTGCCATCGTTTTCAAACCTATGCAGACACCAAGTTTAAGGGAAGCAGCCTGCAGAGCCACAGCTTTAAAATTAACAGTTTAATGATTAGTTAAACTGTTGCGCCACCTATGTTTAGAGGAGTCCTGTGTTAATAATGTGTTCAATCATCCCTGAAACGCCACTGCCAGATACCTCCCACCAAAGTTCAAGTTCTCAGCCACAGGCGTCCCTGCAATGACCACATCCCCACAGCACTGGGGGGGTGATGCTCATGTGGGGCACCTTCCTTGCATTTCGATCACATCCAGATTTGGGTCAGCAAACTTGCAAGTCTCATTGACACTGTGATTTCCGTTCAGTCGCCAGGACCAACATGAGGGAAGATCCACGAGGCTCCGCGCTGGGCAATCTGCAAGAGAGAAACAACACGGCTGGGTCTGTGATGGTAAAGCTCATGGTAAAAGACCGAGGGAGCTCAGACTGCAGCTGTCAGGAGAAACAGCTCGTCGTTCCTCAAAAACAAGGAACACCCAAATGCATTTTTTTTCTCAAACTACTACCCTTCTCACCACTTGCTTTTTTAAAGTACTGTGGTTTCACATTCACTTTTATAAAGTGCCAGGCGTTGCAGGGTCAGGTGTCCCTATGTCGGAAGTCTAGCTCTTTTCCTTATTTTCCCCCTCTGCACCATCGTCCCCACAGCTGAACTAATATCACTGCAATAAAGCCCCATCAAAGACAAAGGAATCACTGCCACAGCACTGCTGTCAGCAGAGGTACATGCTGTCCTTCCAAAGACATGACAGGGGAGAGGGAAAAAGGGTTTCAGTAGAAGCATTTTGCATATTCCCTTCTTAAGAAAGCTTTCTGCTGTGTTTTCACCCTAAAAAAAAAGAGGCGATTCAGGCCACGCTACCTGTCAAAGCCTCATTTTAAATGCACACAGAATCTCTTACAGTCACATACCACCCAGATGCCAAAAGCAACCATCTGCAAACACAGTTGCTGCATTTGCACTGGGCAGAGTAGCTCCTTGTCTCAGGCAAGCAAAGAGTTCTGCAAACGCCCAGAAGCGCCTGTAAACACCGTGCATGCAACTAGCCATCGTTTTGCCTTCAAATTAGCAGACTGAGTGCGAACCTGGCTCTGAATTCAGCGATTCTTTTGCTTCGCCCCTGACGCCGTGCCGGCAGCGCTCAACCCTTCGCCTTGCAGAGCCCCCCGCCCGCTGACAGCACCTCCTGGGGGTGCGCACGGACCTCTTGCTTATGACCGTGGAAGTCATTTTCCCCTCCCCATCACCCCACAGTGACACCAGAGCGTTTTCAAGAGCAGTTACAAAACGGAGAACAAAAAGTAAAGCAAATCAGCTTCAGCGTGCTCACTGTTCCAGTGCAGCCTGTTCACCGGCTGGTGGCCCACATCGGCACCTCTTAGAAGAGCAGATAATCCAACTGAACCAGTCACCCTTCATTGCCCTGCTCCAAGGAGAGCTCTCCACTCCCCTGTCTCACTCTCCTGTCAAATCCTGGTCTTGATTCACAGCCACTGTTGCAATCAGCACGATCCCACCACTTCTGCCTCTTTCTCTGTTTTTCAAGGGTTAGGAGAGTCACATAGATGCGTGGAGACCTACTCCCAGATCTTGGCAGTGTCTCTGTTTTACACGCAACAGCCTCTGGATGAAATTCAGAGGAAATGTGGGCTCAGGGCACAGCCCCGCTCCCTGGGCCCCGTGAATGGTGCACACAANGATGAAATTCAGAGGAAATATGGGCTCAGACCAGGCGGGAGCAGAAGCCGCAGTGGCTCCCCCACAGGGCACAGCCCCGCTCCCCGGGCCCCGTGAATGGTGCACACAAGGCGCCTCCAGGCTGAGGCAGAAGCTGAACGGCTGTTTTCAAGACCACAGCTTCAAACTTGGTCCTTAAATGGATCTGGGCTTCTCCTCGTACTTACCTCTCAGCTTTATAGGCTGCTGCCGAAGCAATGCCCCTGCAGTTGAGAGCTCAAGTTGTAAACAAGGCAGATTTTCCAAGGGAGTTTCCCAGAGGTCCAAAAAGCCGTAAGATATCCAGCCCTCAGTGGCTTTCAGCCCTGCCCATTGCTCAAATGTGGTGCATTTCAAAGCAAATTTCAAAGACCGCTATCGTCCTGGAAAGGTACTAAGTTGTTAATTATTTGATGTTGGTTGCAGGCGGCGGGGCGAGTTTGCAATCCATTAATGACTGCAGAATCACTCAGCAGCAACACATCCAAGGGAGCCTGGGAGATATATGAGCTGTTTATGAAAACTATTTTATTGTGAAAAGTGTTAAAGGCATCCTTTAAACTGCTCCTCCTTGGCAGGTTTTATTAGCAATTCATTTCTGTCACACCTCAGGTCAAGCCACTGTAGATCTTGCAGCGATTTTATTTTTTTTAAACATGTTTTTATTTAATTGGTGTCTCGAAGATTGTTTTGAATCCTGTGAGCAGCTGTCTGGGTCCTCTTCCAACTTGGCCTCCACAGCAAAGCATGCAACTTAGCAGCATTTCGCTCTGTGTGACTGCCATTACTAAAGGACCACTGCCACACACTGGCAAACTTGGAAATATATATTTTCCTAAAGTCCCGCTGATGGTTTTTTCCATACATTATCTCTGCTTCCCAAAGGACTTGTGTGGAAACAAAACTTTTCTCTTTTCTTACCCAGATTCATCCCTCTGCCTGATTAAATCAGAGGCGCTGCACAATCTGCTCTGCAGATGACATCAAGATACTTCACCACGAAAGCTGCTGCTGTGTCATTACAGGAGGGATGGCAGGAGGGGAGGGCTGGCCATAGCACAACAAACAGCATTTACCCACCAATACTCTTCCAACATATCAGCAATGACCAGGAAAGTCATAAGAGGAATGCTGCGACTGTGGTGGGGCTCGTCTCTGACTTTCTGAAGGTCTCTGGGTGAGCAGGTGAGGGTCTTCCATGCCCCACCAGCTTCTGAGCAAGTCTTGGTTCCAAAACACAAGGATGGTCCCAGTTCAGGGGTAACTTGCCACAGAAATCTGCCGCAGGCTTTCAGCGCTGTCTCTGCACGACCGTTCCTGGGAACACGATTAAACTTGTCTTAAAGAAGGAGATGCTAACACAGGTTGGCAAGAAAAACATCACTCAGGCTTCAGGTTCAGCTTGTGCTGACACTTCTCAGGCATTAGGGAACGCCAAATCCTGCAGTGATTACTGGGACAGATGGATGGGGCTGATGGGTTCATCATCTCAGCCCCATCATTTTGTTCTTCCTCCAGCTGGCCATTATCAGTGACACTGTGGTCTAAAACACAAACCTGAGAGGGTAACGCTGTTCTCTCTCTTACTAGCTTTGGCAAATGGCTTACAGTCATGATGACAGAAGTCTGGTTTGATTGCTTTTGATACCTTGGGGTGTCCTATTTACATGTGACTATTTTGCTTTATCAGCTTTCTAGCTGGACTTCTTTCTTTTCTGAAACTAATGTTCACGACCTTTCATCTTGCCTGTAAGAGTTCCTTGGAGCTGCCTGCTGGGTGCCATGGTCTGCAGTAAAAGCTTGGCCAAAACCTAGTGGAAGTGGACAGGACCACAACGGACTGCAGATCCATTTTGAAATACTGTCACTTTGACAGCTACTTTAAAACATTTTCAGGCATATTCTGTAGTAGCCCTGGAATTATTTTTCTTCTCCTCAGGTGATCTCTTTGAGGCTGGATCTACTTCTTTTCCGTGCTTAGGAGACACTTCACCTGTTTTTTAAAAGAATTTACAAGCTGCGGTGCTTCTCCATGTCTCTGCAAACACTGATCAAACAGCACTGCTTAGAGCCGTGCCCAACGTCTGATCAAACTGCCCCTCAGGTAGAAAACATTTCTTCTTCTGTAGCAGCATGTCAACAACTGTTCAAGACTATTACCGACGAAGAGGAAAGCTGATGGGAAGAGCAGTTTCAGAAGTTGTTATTATGCCCCAACAATTCCAGCCCAGATGAGTCAGAGGCGGAGAGAGACCCTTCATGCCTGCGTGTCCTGGTTCAGTATAAGATATACCAAATTGTGAATAGAATAATCACCTAAAAACCCTAGGAAGTAATGTTTCTAATTAATTGTTCTTAAATCCTTGCAATGGTGAAAATTTATTTCATTTGTCTAAAAAGTTGGTGCAACCAGCATCATTCCAGCCTTTCTTCTTTTTCATGTTTCTCAAGCCAAACCTTTGAGCTCTGACGACTTGCAACTCATCTGCCACAACTCTGTCATAAACACATCCCAAAAACTGATGCTGAGGCTGAGACATGTTTTTTAAGCTAAACGATCATATGAAACTTTTCCCTAATAATTGTGGTCAGTTATAGCTGCTGTGATTTTGTCGCTGTTGTTGTTCCAACATTTTTATGACAGTAGAAGCTTTAATATAGAATAAACCCTTCAAGCATAAAGAAAATTTGCTTCTGTATATCTTGTATTGCTCACCATGCCTGCAATATATCCTGGCAAAGCATTTTTGCCTCTGTGTGTTGCCTGCAAGCAGAGGGCTGACCAAGGCAGCTACTCTGGCAGAACTTTTATGTCTAAACGATGCCCAAACCCCTCAGCTCCCCTAATCACTTGATGGAGTCAACAGAGTTCACGTGCCTGAGCTCTGTGGGTGGGTGGGTGAGTGCTTCAGAAAACAGGAGCAGATCGGAGGGTTCTTTTCCCCCCTGAATTCAGTAATTTCAAGTGGATACTCAATATTTTTCTGCAGCATGCATAAAAGACAAACAGCACTCCTCTGCTGAAGACTGTAGTTTTTCCTGCCTGCTTTTCTCCCTGTTTTTGCGAAGGTGGAGGTGGAAAGCAGCAGGTTCATCTTTTCTGAAATGTCTAGCCTTCAGGGCTTGTTGTGGCAAGTGTCAGACACTCACTGTAGCCCTTTCAAAGGAGAGGCTCGTGCATGCTTTTCTGTTACATCTTATTTGTGCCATGATGTTTAGTTTGCTCTCCTTTTGTACTGAGGGACTGCGTTCCTGATTTCTTTTTAGAAGGATTTTAGTTGAAAGATGTTTCTTTAATTTTTTCACCAGTTTGTGACAACAGCTGATTGTGTAATATGTTGCTTAATAATTAATTAGAGCTGCACAGTAACTTAAGTAGACAATATATGGAAGATCCATTTATCCTGGAAATCCCTTTAATCTCAAAAGCCAACACATCAGTGAGCAGTTTGTCACGGAGCATCAATGTGATGGGACCCGATTTCCTTCAGTAGCACAGACTGCATTCAGAGCAGTCAGGATGCCGATGAGAGATGCACATAAAGACCCAAAAAGCTTTAGACCCCACAAGGTTTTAGATCCCAAAATACTCTTAAACCAAGCCAAAGCAGCCTGACCTGTCACACGCATCCTGGTCACAGAAATGCCTTTTTTCATGTGGTATCAGTACAGTTTTCTGGGCAGCATCACTTCCGTGCTCAGCTTGATGAACCCCACCTGCCATGGCGATGCAGAGCTGAACATCCTTTTCCTAGCTCTTCTTGCTTGGTAGCCTTGACGCACAGCGGCAGAGCGTAGGGGCAGCTCTCCCAGCAGCTGTGGGTGTCAGCTTCCCTCAATAGCCACGCCACGCGGCAGGAATAATCCCCTGCTTGTCTTCACTCGTGAAGAGCCGATCTCTCCTTAGGTCCTTCACAGTATGCATGTTACCGACAGCCCAGCTTTCACTGGCTTGGGTTAATTGTGCAACCCTTGGTGCAAGAGCCCTCTCCCCACCTCGGTGTCGCCTACTCACCCAGCTGCACAGAGTAAGAAGGGAGGTGGCTGCATCCTACCCAGCCTGTGCAGTTTTCCTATGTCCTGTGTAGCAACCTGAGGCTGCTTACCCTCTTCCAGCCCTTCTTTAACACCTTCACCTCTCTGCCCATTTCACTCCATTTCACTACGGGATTTCTTGCTCCGCCCTTGAAAGCATCTGAAATCACTTATCAGAGGAAGGTGCTGGAATAAGTGTTCTGACCTGGCACATCCTATCGCAACATTATATTGAACTTCGCAGTCAGTAAATCCTGCCTCGGTTCTGCGCTCTGCTGTCTGCTTGCCTGCTGTGATAATTTCTAGTCCTTTTTGTAGTTTCTTACAGCATCTACTTTTCCTGCGAAGCTCAGAACTCCTCCTGTCTGTCTGGGCAGAAGACACTAAAATGCCAAATAACAAATTGTTGTTATGTGCTATGCTAGGACCATCCTTGGCATTTCCTGAGGCATTTTTATGTCTGACTTCTAATTTGCTATACTGAAAGCTGCTTGAAGCTGAAAGCACATTTGCCCTCATTTCTCATCCTGGCACCCAACGCAGCACGAGCCCTTGTGTAACCATGAGGGGGCTGTGCGTGGTGGGAGCAGGATTTCTCACCCCCTTGTTCTGCAGTGTGCGGCTCTCTGTACCCTGCTCTCCCCATGGGTACTACCCAGCAGGCAGATGCGAGCCTCAAACTTCATCCAAAGAGACTCCTTTTCTGCCCAAGGAAGATGGTATTTCCATAAAATTCTTCTTTGGAAGGGGCTTGTTTCTGTAGTACTTTTTAAATGTTGATGCTTTGCAATGAGACGTAGTTTCCTGGAGGGCAACGTGACCATGGGTCCACCTTTCATCCCGACGTGCCGTTGTGCAATGTTTGGAGGAGCCTCCTGCTTTTCTTAGTCTGCTCTTCATAACTCATCTGCAAAAGAGAGCTCTGCACAGCCAAACTCAATAGAAAGCATTCTCCTGGGGAAAGAGAAGTATTCTCCGGGCTTTGTGCATATTTATAGCAGGCAGATGAAATGCATAAATTACAAGGATAGGTAGAGACTCTGAAGAGTTTCAGCCAGCCAGGGTACTCACACAATGTGTACATTTATTAAGGATAGGGGCTTTTTTCACAGGGAGCATTACTGTTTCACCTCTGACTTTCACAGTTGTGGTAAAACACACAGTGGTGTTTGAAGGTGGTGGGACTGCCATGAAACCCCTCGCTCTGAGTGGTTCCCTGGTAGGAGACCTTGGCACTAGGAGATGGCAAAGAGGAAGTCTTGGAACAGATTGAGAGCTGAAAGAAAGCACAGCTAAACGTCACAAGATTTAAGGCTGTGAATAGGGAGTTTGCCTCCGAAAGAGTCACACCTGCCTTTATCCGAAGGAGATAGGGTTGGAGGCGCTGGGGTTGTTTGGGCTTTTCATCCTCACTTGCTTTCTGCCTACAGGTGCCCCCAAGTGAGCACCCTGGGCTGCTGGCTTGAGACTGATCAATAAATAAATAATGCCTGTCAATACTGTCGCTCGCCCCTCGCCGTGGCAGACTGGTGAGAGCTCACCGAGCAGCTGAGGTCCCAGCGCCGGGAGCCAGCCGTGCTTCCACACACAGCCCGCGGGCGAAATGGAAACCAGACGGGAACCTCTCCAGCCCCACTGGGCTCGCCTTCCACCCGGTCTGCAATTAATTAAGACTGAAGGGGAGGTTTTGAATAACCCCTTTGTGGAACAAAATACACGCAGTCAAAACCCAGCTGACAAACACAACAAAACTGACTTCATGGTTTCTTATGAGAAAACCATTAATGGCTGGAGAAATGAAGAAACACTTTGTTCAAGTCACTGGTGTGAATGCAGCATATTCAGATTACAAAGCAGTCCTGCCTTGCTATAATAAATATCATATAGCTTTATCCACGGGTAACCAGGTATATAAAAGCCAGGAATAACACATTAGGTTTTAAGTTAGCGCACAGTACCCACTATTACATTTTCAGGCAGTTCACTCACAAAGAGAGTCAGCGCTTCAACACCAGCCGATGCCTCCGACGCAGCAAGCACCGAGGGGGCGGTCACCCGATACCCACCGCCACAGTTCTGGCTTGCTTTGGGCTCTTTGTCCGTGCCCTACCCCTTGTGTCAGCGCCCGAGGGAGAGGGGAGGCTGCGTGCTAAAAGGTTTAATAAAGAAGGATCGCCTTCACCTCAGCGGTATGCCTTCTTTTCCACATTGGCGTACGTTAGAGCCCACTAAGGAACAGTGGCAGGTTGCTCAAACAGGCAGGCAGGAAGAA
The DNA here is from genome assembly GCA_013400135.1 of Rhinoptilus africanus. NCBI lineage: Eukaryota > Metazoa > Chordata > Aves > Charadriiformes > Glareolidae > Rhinoptilus > Rhinoptilus africanus. The sequence goes on from VXBO01013622.1 coordinate 97,553, forward strand.
GTGGGGAAAAAAAATCGCATTTGGGGAAAACATTTACAGCCTCCAGACCTTAGTCAGGGAGAAGTTTAACGGCGTGGGCTATGTGGCAGGTCAGAGCAAAGGCTGTAATAGGCTCCTCTCCCTGTACGGACTGTAAAAGCAGTACTCACCCCCTGTTCTACCGCCAGAACCTAAAAGCATCTCAGAGGTGCCCAAGCCTAGCTGTTTCCTACCATTGATGTCTCTAGCAAAGGCTTTTTGTGCAAAGGCGGGTGAGCCACTCTGCTTGACGCTGGTGAGCCCACCACTGAGGGCCAGCCATGAGACGGGGACTGTCGGTCCATGAAACACAGAGCCAGCAGGTCCTGGTCCGGTCTCATGTCACGTTGTCCCTTTGGGCATTATCACCTGGAGCCCCCGAAGTCAGGAAGCATCTTCCTATCTGCACCAACCCCTCTGGAGCTCTGTCTGGGAGCTCCTATCCTAACCTGCAGGTGAAAGACCTGGAGATGAAACTGCAAAACTCATTGATCTTTGAAGCCTACTCCAACCTGGGAACCCAAGGCCCTTGCTGGAAAAGGAGGCCACCATGCCAAATCAGTGTTTCAGGCATAAATCTGGACAACTTTTGGTAATACCATCATTAACATACAGATATACAATAATTTTTAAGTTTATGTCTTAGTCTTAAAATGAAATAAATTCAGATTGACAAACCATGTTTTCATTAGGTTCTCAGAAAATCAGTACAGCACCTTATTGTCCCTCTAGTTTGACAGCAGTAATAACTGACTCTTCACATTTGTCTCCATCTTTCTGAAGACTTTGACGCATCAAACATGCCAGGTGGGATACCACATAATTGTTTTACTTCCAGAACATGAAAAGAACCCACTGCAAGACAAATGAGAAACCCCTGTTTCTACACCGTTGCCAGCCCTCAGAAACCTGAAAGATTCGACTTGCTGACATGGCAAGTGTGCAAATTCAACAACAGTTTCTATGGGCTGTATTCCAAAGTACTTAGCCACTCCATAACTTGCTCTCTTTACAGACTTATGATCTGAAGCAGTGGCTAACCTTTTATAGATGTTACCCAATAATTTCAAACATGAAGTTCGTCCTGCCTCTTCACCTTGTCCTGTCATGTTACAAGACTAGCTGTTCTCTTCAGGCCCACGAACAATGAGATGATTGTACCATCCTCTGGGTAAGCAAGATGCGCTGAAAGCAACCACGACCATATGCCGTAAGCCTTCCAGTCACAAGAAACTGTCTCAACATCTCATACCTGACCCACTGAGATCAGGAGACCATGTCACAACTGTCACTGGCCCTGCAGTTTGGTACTCACCTGCCCTCAGGGCTTTGCTGTCTCTTCTAATGCAGGCACTGAGCTCCTCACACCTGGTAAGAGGTGCCTCCTTCCTTCCCTCCCTCATTTCAAATGTGTGATCCTAAAGGTTAGGGTTTATAAGCAGGCTCAGGTCAGGTCCTCCATTATGTGTTGTGGGGACAGACACCCATGGTTTCCACTCCCCTCTCCCTAACGCAGGCTTGGTCTTTAGGTCATTTAACATGGATGGTTACAGCTTCCACTCGTGGGTTAGGTGGGACTGTGGCAGGGCCACTGCTCCTCCTCTAAATATACAAGACACTTTATTTCAATGACTTGCCTCTTCAAGCACGTGTTCAATTGCAATTAAATTAATGCACAAATTTCCTTCCACTAAGGTTTCTCTCATTTCTTCATAACTCCTTAGTTTGGGGAGCTCCCTCCAGCCAGCACTCCATTCTTAGTTTATGAATAGATCTTCTTCCAGCTGGATCGCATTTGATGATCTTTACAAGATAAGCCAAGAGTGGTGTTTCTGGATAGGATTTCCAAGTGATACCTGCACATAAAATTTCTCATCAAGTCCTCTTCAACACAACAGAAAGGATAAACTGTGTCTGCTCTGCTCAAACTTCACAGAGGAGAACTTCCCTTGTGCCAAGAGAGAGACCAGCACTGAGCATTTTGATAAAAAAATAGATGGGCAGAGCTAGGAACAGATCGGGAAAGTGGGGTACGAGTGGAAATAAAACCTCAAGCTTAATTACGTCCTCCAGTAACTATACTCACAGTCATCTGTACTTTTGTCTATCATAGATTTGTTAAAAGATCAATCACTTAATTATGAAGACAATAAAAATGTCTGTTCAAAAGCAAACCTCTGGTTTTCCACTGAAGGGATAAATCTATCATAAGACACAGTAACCTGTGTAAAAAATTAATAGTTTTACTCTGATCAAACATTATGCATAGGCAGCTGTTGGAGACTGACCCAGGATACAAAGAGACTGTAAACTTAATCACTTTGTGGAGAAAAGTGGTGGATAAGGACTATTTTTTAAAGTTACTGGTTTTGACGTGATCAGCATAAGATGCTTAAACAAAATCCCCCTCAGAAAGTAAAAAGGTGATTAGATGTTGCCAAAACTCGGGAGCTCTTCTAGAGTCTCAAACACAAGATCGTTTAAAATAAGTACATGGAGGCCATTGCGACAGGCAAAGTTTTAGTCAACAGCTTGTTCTTTCCCTGTGTCATGTTCTTCCTTCTCTCTTATTTTTTTTAAACACAAGCCCACACATTGACTTTGCCTAAAGTACTACCAATAGCACATAAATATTGTTTACAGTTCTATAAATGGAACAGTTTATTACAGCAATTTCTGCATGATTGTTGCCCTGCACAAGAATGTTTTCAATGTCAAAGCAAGAAGGCTGCTGAAATCCCGCTTGAAAGCATTTTCTATTGTCCATGGAGGATAAAAAGAAAAAGCCCATGTTTCTTAGCATTTTAATGCTTTGATAGAGTACTGAAGCTTAGGTCTGAAGGCACAGCAAAGTACGATGACTCTGCCCATTTGAACCCACGTGAAAGTGTGGGGTTGTTAAAGAAAGAGCTCCTGAAACCTCCGCATTAAAGAGATTAACAAGGTCATAAGAGGCTCCAGCTGCCTGTGCCAGGCCACTGCTCCGGCCTGGAGGCTCTTCATCATACAAAGTGCCCATACAGGGACAGCATTCACTCACCTGATATTTCATCTCGGATTAATTTTGGACGGCTGTAACAAACTCCTCTGCAACCTCCAGCAATCTCTAAACTGCAGTGTCAAAACTCAACTGGACAAGTGATCTGGCTTTGCAGTTACCTGTGCTGAGATGGGGGGACAGGGCTAGAGACCTCCAGGGGACCCTTCCAAGCCAAATCTTTCAACGATTCCATGAAAACATGGAATCCATTTTTTTCTATTGAATCAATTAACATTTGACCCATATTCATAGTGAGCTTCCATTATGCTCAAATCTTTTTGGGGTTGCTTTTGGGATTTTTTTTTTTATTCCCCAAATCAACCCTAGAAAATTGTCTCTCAGCTCTACCTGTAAAAAGGGGGAGTACAACATCTGACAATTATTTAGTTTAACTGAATGCCTCCTGCCTTATTATAACGGAGAGAGTACTGCGAATTACATGCAACTCTAAAAATAGGAAGGGACTGAAGAAAACCCATAAGAAATCCTCTGTGTACAATTTTTGAGAAATACACTCATTATCCAGCTAGGAACGTTAGCTGACAACTAAATGCGCCTTGGGTACATACAGGAAAAAACAACTCAGAACATATTCCTCCGAGTATCTAGAGATGAAATTTCCACACTTTTGAGAGCTGAATCATATTGTGCTTCCTTTACAAAGCTCCTATTCAATTCAGTAGTCAAGTATGCTCGGGACATGCATATTCAAAGGAAAGGAACATTTGCTAGACAGGCAAAGAGCAGGATAAAACACTATGGTTTAGCAACTTGCCAGCAGAGGACAGTGAGGTAGACTAGAGAACATAATGAACATAAAGTCAAACGGAAAAGCAACAGAGAACTTGAATCTTCTGCCATCATCTTCTGCTTTGGTGTTTTGGTTTTGGTTGTTGGGTTTTTTTTAAGAGCCCCTGCTACAGAAATCTATTCAGAGAGATGTTATTTTGACCACCCTTGGTAAAATAAGCACACTATACTCATAGTAAATTGGTAAAATAAGCACACTACACTCACTTGGATGTTGCAGTAGACTATGGTTTCCACCTGTCCATAATCTGCTCAATATTAAGTCAAATTCACCTCATACACACAAAAGCAAAGAATGAAATCTCTCCCACAAGGTGTCAAATGTGGGTAAGTTGTTTTCGGTTTTAGCACAACTAATCTCCCTGCCTCCTCACTGTTTGCATCCCAGTTCCCTCTGAAGTGCTGCTAAAAGCAGCTCTTTCCAGCAGACGCTGCCTCCCAGTTTGCTCTGGCCTGGGTGGGTGAGTGGGTGGCAGAACTGGCATCCTGTTTCTGGGGTTTGTTTCATAACCACAGATACTGTAGCAACAGGCTGCCAAAGGCTTCAGGCATAAACGCCAAGGGACAGGGCAGGCACATGGTAGAACATAAGCAAGGGGAAAGGATCTCATGCCTGGAAAACCTCTGGGTTTTTCTCCTGTTATCCTTTTTCCTAATGAAAGGTATTACTTCTCCCTACCAGTGCCCCTGCCCCATGCCTATGCCAGGATTAGGATGGCAAGATTATTTGTCACTTCACTATTAAGGCAGGGGGTGCAGGAGAAGACGGGGCAGAGACGGGCTCAGCACTGCACCCACCCTGAGGACCACCCCCACCCCGTACCCCTGCGCCCGGGCTTCCTCGCTGGAAAGAGGGAGCAGGGCACAAAACCAGGCTTCCTTGGTCTGCAGAATGCCTGCAGGTCTGCAGACGGAGAATGCTTTCAGTCGCCCCGAGCGGCAGCCGCTTAGCAGTCAGATTTGAAATACGGTATTTCCAGGATTCAAGCAAACCTGGTTTTATAACATGCTCGGGGAGCAGGAATGACATACGCTGTGTCACCTGCTGCAAAGACCTTCCCCAGCAGATTAAACCCACAGACTAGATAAATGTATGTATTATTCAATGCAGTTATTCATCTACACCACCAGATGAGAATTGATTTACTAAACAGTAGTTTACATCCCTTACAATTTTTAAAATATGGGGAGGGGGGGGAAATCTGCCTCTACTTAAGAGACTCTCTTGTCACTGCGTTACTGCCACCTGGCATTAAAACAGAAAGAAAAATCACTTTTTACTGAATGGCAGTACAGCAAAGAGGAATCCCATGGCTTGCCGTGGGTTCAAAGGCAGTCAGCAAACCAGGGCAAGGCTACAAACCAGAGGGTGATGTCCCACCTTTGCCTCCATCCGATCACCCACAGCAGGAGCAGGCTCGGCAGAGAAGCAGCAGAGCAGGACACGGTACCAGGCCACCGCGGGAGAGATGGCTTTATGTCACTGCCCCCCACTTCTACTGTCACCCTGTGAGCAATGGGAGGGCTGATGTCCCCAGGCCTGCCACCATGGCCAGACCAAAACAGGATGGCCGAGGCTCCTTGATTCCCAGTCCGAGCCTGCTGCTCCGTCCCCCCGTAAATACCTGTCACATCTCAACTTTCTCTCACCCCACCATTAAGCGGCCAACCCTCTGCCAGGATCTCCACTGCATTTCTGAAAGCAGCCACAAAGATATCACATTTCTGCCATCTTTTACAGACAAATACTGTCTGGGCACTGCGTGTTGCACTTACATGTGCTCCATGAAAACTGAAACACTGAAGTGAAGTGGGCTGTTTAAATCAGCCGGCCCAGAAGTAGAAAAGAGGAATATCAGAGGGCATTGCAAGAAGATGACCTGGCTTACACAGTCCAGCTCTTCCCTCTTTCCCTGAAAGAAATGCTGCGATGCCAGAGAACTGTGATGTCTCAAGTACTGGAACTCTCAAACACTCTACTGAGCGCTTGGATCAATTTTCTGCCATGTTGTAAGAGGGAGGAAAAGTGGAGATGCTGCCTTTTTTCCGCTCAAATCACAAAGTAACCTTTTAAAAGCAGGTAGAATTGCTTTCCTATTTCTCTTCATTTTTCAGAATTCTTTACCTCCTTAAAAAAAAAAAATAAATCTACATGAATTCTGCTAATCTGCACAGAAAAGGAACCCACCCTTCCCAGGTTCCTGTAATGGAGATGTTACCCATTATAAACCCAAATGCACCCTTCTGGAGGTACCTGCTGTCTCTTGTTTTCAGGAAGAATAATGAACAAAGCCAGTTATTAAGATTTTGTTACTTATTGCACAAACATGGGACCAGATTTCCTCAAGGAGACAATAATCGTTCCATTGTATGTCCCACTGAGCAAATTACAACCTTGACATAAAACAGGAAGACATAAAACCATCTCATAGAGGGAATGAGATCTTCCTCATCCCACATTTGTGGGATAAAGCAATCAATCTATCTCATCTCATGTCATGTAAACTGGAGATCTTGACAGCAGAGCCTTCAGTGAAGGGAGATAAACAAATTGTGGCAGATGAACCACCCAATCCTGAAGCCAGTGTCTAAAATAGCTGGGATGAATCACTCCCTGGAAGTTCCTGGCTCTCTCCATTGACTAGAAGAGGGGGTTTTATGTGAGGCATCATAGTAAACAACAGCTTTTTGTTGCAACAGCACAGTCCCATTCAAGACACTACCAAAACATCCATATACTGCAGTAACTGGAAGATTTCACCCAGTGTTGCCAGGGAAACTGTGGGCTTTTGTCACAGCCGGTCCTGAAGGAGGGTTGGATGGCCACACTTCTGCAGAAACTTCATCATCAAGCAGTTCCCCACCGATGGCTAAAAAGGCACTTTCATCATCCTTCTATGGGTATAATCTATACTTCCCATCCCACTCTCCCCAGGCCTTCCTTTCTAGGCAGGCTGTGTGGTGCTTGCACCACCCAGGAGCTCAGCAGCATCACATTGTCTTTCAGTGTGCAGGGAAGAGAAATGCCAGCCAGAAGAATTCCTCCACTACTGGGTAGAGATGCTGATGGGAGAAAAGCAAGAGGAACACAAGAAACACTTACGCCATTCACACAGCCTGCACTTGCTGCCTTTTTCAGGCGCGGGCATATACAGATAGGGTTATGGTTAATCAGAAGATCTGTGCAGGAATTCCTATTTCTTCTGGAGAACAGAAACCTCTCTCTGGTAAGGCAGAGGGTAAAATCCAGCAGGAGTAGAGTCACAGGTGGAATATTCCAGGTGCCTGAGCTCGGACGGCTCTGTCAGCCGCTTTGCAAAAGCTTATGCTTTGTATTCAGGGAAAACAATGCAAAAAATATGGCATATTCAAACAGAAACACCTGTTTCCCACAAGACCACAAAATCCCCAGGGCCGTACTCCTCACAGAAGCTGTAGCTCATTAGCAGGCACAGCCAGCCTTGCAAAGAGCGTTCAAAAACACATCAGATGTAACAGCAAGCTGTTAAGATATTTTAAAAACACATCCAGAAAGGTGCTGATTATTTGACATTGTTCATAGAGAAAAAAAAACAACTCCACTCCCGGAGCCCGTGAGCTGCGGCCAACACGCCAGACACCATCCTCTGCCTCCTCCAGGTGCACCACACCACACACTGTGGCAAAACCGAAACATGCTGCACATCACAGCACATGGGGAAGCCCAAACCAGCGCCTTCAGCAGCAGAGTATGTGTGCAGAGACAGGTACAGAGGAGAGACAGAAAAAAACACCTCCCAGTTCAACCAGAAAGTGACGGGTAGCAGCACTTGTCCTGGACCTTCTCTTTTTATTTTCTTGTTCATTCGCTTTGCTTTTTAATGAAAGGTGTCATGGCATGTCATAGAATCACAGAATTGTCTAGGTTGGAAGGGACCTTTCAGATCATCAAGCCCAACCATCAACCTAACACTGGCAAAACCCATCACTAAACCATGTCCCTAAGCACCACATCTACCTGTCTTTTAAATACCTCCAGGGATGATAATTCCACCACTTCCCTCGGCAGCCTGTTCCAAAAAAGCCTGGACTGCATAACCAAAGCAGTGGCACCTTGGAGGGATTTCACCAGGGCAATCATCAAAGTTGGTGGAGAAAATCCCCTCCCCAGCGCCAGCTTTGGGGGACCCATTTCCCCAGGTTGCCTCTAGCACTTTAGTCCTTCACACACTGCAATCATAGAGTCACAGAATTGTCAGGGTTGGAAGGGACCTTAAAGATCATCTAGTTCCAACCTTCCTGTCTTAGCGGGGGCAGGGGCATGTACATGAGCCTTCTGCCAGGCTGGTGGGGAAGGTGACCCACCTCTGTATCCTCTGGAAATCTGCCCACGCTGGCCTCTCCCCAGGGTGCCCATAGGCAGCCCTTATCCCTCCTCAGCCTAAACTCCCAAAGCTCCTCAACCCACATGATGGTGGGGTTTCCCACTGCCTTGCCCCCAAGATAGCGGGGTTTCCCCCCTCTGCTGCCTTCTCTCTTCACCACCCAGGTCTCCTCCCTGGTGACTCCACACAGCCTGTCCAGCCCTCTCGCTATGGCTGTAACCCCTTCAAAGTCTCATTAAGGAAATCACAAATCCTTTGTCATTTCCTTTGAGATCCTTTCTTGGGGTGCCCCAGCGTTGGTCCCTCCTTGCTGGGACACAGCCCCTGCTTTGGATGCCGTAAGCTGCTGTGGTTCAATGGCCCGTGGAGGCACTGACCTGCAAACAAGCAGTGCCAGCTGCTCGCCTTGCAGAGAAAACTCCTGAAAATGCCACCCCTCAGGGGGTCAACCTAGGCAGTGAACGAAACAGGGAAATTTTTTTTTAAATACTATGATTTTTGGGGAATGACGCTACTGTATAATCCTGATCCCACTTCCTTGCCAGGTCTATTTTCATCTTGAAATCATATTATCCTTTGGGGAATTGCCCACTCCCAGGAAAATTGTCCTTAAAGGAGAGAAATGTGCAGTGAGAGAGACCAGACCGGGACTCACTCTTGGAGGAACAGAACTGGCATCACTTTATCAGACTTTAAAGCAACACATGTTTGAGGAAAAAAAAAAAAAAGATACTTTTTTTGTTGCTTTTTCAAGACCTAAAAGAATTGAGCAACAATTAAGTCAGCCTGGCTAATGCTGATGCAGAAAGCATCTGAAAAGATCTAAAACCAGAACAGAAATAGACTCCTCTGCTTCTAAACCTGCAAACACCTGCACATCAGTAACTTAGTAACGTGATTTGGTACAAGTCTCACTCAAAGTTTCCAGCAATTGCAAAATATTACATGCGTAAATTATCCATTGTAAAAGAAGTATACTATTAGACATCACACAGTGAAACACAACACTCGTCATGGGAAACGCTACATCAGAGAGCATCGCAGCACGGTGCCCACCGACAGATGAGCTTTCACGATGGCTGTATTCTCTGAGAGACGTGGAAATTGTTCTCTGCTGCCCATAATTATGACAAATACCTTCTCTATTCATTAAAGAAAGTTGCTAAGGCAAAGCCAAGACATGGCAAACCAAATGGAGAACAGAAGAATGGAAGAAAGGAAGAAACCCTCAGCTACGCAATGAGCAACAGATGCCAAAAGCACCACTGGTTTCAGGAGGTCCACGCAAACGCCGCACCCATCACACCAGCAATTGATAGTGCCTGGGACAGACCCTCAAAGCACTGGGCTGACTGGTGAGCTACACGCAGGGAGGTCTGCAGCCCACATGGGACAGGCTTCCCCTCCCTTTGGCATGTTTACAGTATGGGACATGCCGGGCATCTCCATCCCAGGCCATAGGGTGAGCCCAGGTCCAAGCAGAACATGGAATTTGCCTAGTAAGAAGCTGAAAGAAGAAGAAAAAAAAAAAAAAAAAAAAAAAAAAAAGAAAAAAAAAACCAATGAGAAAAAAAAAGAGACAAGGAAAAATCAACCATGCATGCAAGATAATGTAGGCTTTAAAATAAAAAGGGGTATAATTGAATAATAATTCCATTCTAATTCCCATTCAAATTATGGGAATGACATGAAATTTTGCCATTTTTGTAAATAAAAAGAGTGCACAAGAAGAGAGAGCTTCTCAAGAAAGGGAAGCACGGCTGATTTTGCAGAAGATAAGCTTATCTTTCAGCTGTAGCTTAATGATAAAGAAAGTAGATGTAGTGGAAAGAGCTGATTATCACATTGATTTGCATCCCTCTCTTCATACCTGCTCACTGGCAAATAAGGAAAATATTATAATTTAGCTCAACACAGGCACTTCAGTTTAGACATACGGTGGTAATCTATGAAAAAAAAAGGTGAGTGACGCTTGTGCTCGTGAACTGCAGAGGAGTTCAGCAAGACACAGGAGAACACGCCGGCATCGGATGCCGATTCAGTCACCAGGCTGGGGGGTGTGGAGTGTGGAGCAAGAAATCACACCTGAGCCCTTACACTTCCACCTACAGCCAGAAGCTGTGCTCCTCCGGTTAGTGGTGTGTCCTGCACAATGCTCCAAGGAAAAAAGGAAAAAAAAATTTTTTTTCCTAAAGTTCGTACAGCTGTGTACAGCATAAAACTTTCCAGGAAGACATTTGGCACAGAGGAATACTGTAGCCTCATTCACTTCATGTAAGGCCTCTGTCGCTTTCCCATCCAAATACTATGTGTACAACTTTTCAGTTGGTTGAAAGAAGTTAAATGAAAAGAAAGAAAGGCAGGAAAAAAACTCAAACCCAAAACCCTGGGTGAAACTTTAGCAACCCAGCTAAGACGAAGATGCGCACGTCTTTGTTTCAAGCCATTTAAACCTGGGCCCATTGGGTTCTAGGGATTAGTGTAGCACCCAAATTTTTTCAAAAAATGTCAGACGAGTTTACCACAGTAATTAAGCTGTCTACCATCTGTAAAAGATTTGCCCAAGAGTTTCCCTAATGTTTTTTTCCCCCTGAAATGCATTTAACTTAATTCTTTCAACATTTTGCCTATCATTCAAGTCCATAGACATTAAGTATTGCAGAGTTGGCTAGATTTTTGAGGGCAACTTTTCCTTCTAAGGATTAGTTGTGCGCTGGTGCACTGAAATTTTATATACAGAGTAACACTCTGAATATGAATTATTTCTTGAGGAACACTGCGCCTATTCTTGGAAATGAAGAAGTAAAAACTTTACTAGGAATTTCAGCCAAGGAGCTGAGATTAACACCCTTTATTCTCCTCCCAAATGGTGAGTTATTTTCAGAATACTCGACCAGGCTCAAGCTTAATGTCTCCATCACACTGTATTAAGTGTGCCCTACAAGTAAATACATGCAACTCAGCCAGTGACAATGAAAGACGTGGATCTGAATTCTTGAGCACGCTGGGGAAAGTTTTAAGTTTTCTCAGCAACATTTAGCATACCTTGTGGTCCAAGTAAAACGGCAGTTAGGGAAGCTGAAGGGTATTCTTTATGTTTCTCCTCCTTCTAGCTTGCATATAAACTGGCTGTTCCCAACTGCCTAACACTGGTGGGTGTTCTCACTTTTCGCTATGGAAACTGTATTTTTTATGTAACTCTCTAAATACAGATTGCTTACGCGACAAATAACCAACCACTCTACAACGCGTTATTTTCTCTCCCTGAGCATTTGGGTTTTAGACTGTGCCTCTTATTCTCCCATCATATACCCAAATACTGACTCTCCTAAAATAACCTCTGAAAAAGTAATCTATTAACGATTGAAAGGCAGGAGGGTTGGGGACACAGCCTTGCTCTTGTCACATAGGTGTGGCATCCCCTTTGGAGCCTGATTTTGACAGAGTTGGGAACAATTTTATGCTGCTTCTGCAACTCAGCAGAAGTATAAGATAAGGTTGGGCCTTAGAAGAATTGAGAATAAGAATCAGAGCTTTAACAACACCCAATAAATGACTACATAACTGAGAAGAGTGGCAATTACAAAAAGAAACAGCTCAATCCCTCACCTGGATTCGGTGTCGGGCCTTTGAAATGCTCGAGTGACAAGAACTATCTGTAAAATAGAAAACGTTCCTTTGGTGTCAAAAGCACATACTGAATTTTGGGACAGTGATTCTGCCTGGTTAAAAACCATCCATCAGCCTTAGTGATTTTACAGCTGACACTTCATAAAACAACGCAAGAACATAACGCTCCTGGTTTCTTCTTTCAGTTTCTTTTTTCATGTTTTTTCTGTTTCTCTTTCTGAATTTCATCTGAATGACGAAGCCCTTTGGACATGCTGTCCATTTCCCAGAAAAGTACCCAAAAGCATAGAAAGGGCTGATCACAGATGAGTTGTGGTCCTCATGACCGGTCCCAGCACGATTGCTGGGAACATTGAGGCAGCAAAATGCCATGCACAGTCCTCGAGACGGGGCTAAAACCCCAAGCGTCGTGCAGCAGTACTCGCAAACCCTGCCAGCTGCAGGGCTCCTTACCCCTCCTTCCCTGTGTCCCCCTGGCCAGCCACATGCCACCCGTCCACACCTCGTTGCAAAGCACATCCTGTCCAGGGTGGGATGTGCTCCAGGGCGGCCTGCTGTTCTCCATTGCTGCAAGGTGAACCCCCCCCTCACCCCGCCATCCTCTAGTGCCAGCCTGAGAGACCTGGCTTCAGGCTGGCCGAGCTTGGCTGCCATGGGCTGGCATGGCCGTGGCCCTGCTAGCCAAGCCCACCGGCCACCGGGGTTGGGGCAGGCAGATTGCTCTCCCTTGGGATCCGTCACTCATCATGTCTCCTGCAGATTTACCGTCACTGACCCCTGTACCATGAGGTAGCGTCTCTGACTCGCAGGTCGTGTGCCACGGCCAGGATGGCAAGCATCAGGCTTCGGGGTTTTTTTTCAATGCAGTAAAGAGAGCTCAACTGATGTTTATTTTCGGTTGGGATGTTGAAAGCCATCCAAACAATACATCGAGGGCTGTTTGGCTAAGCCTCAGTACTTGCTGTGGCGAATACATGTGCTTCATGCTGCGCCTGTCCTCTGCTGCTGTATTTACTCCTAGGACTCTAGTACAAATTCTGGTGGAAGAAGAGTTGTCACAGATGCCAAAAATTCACACTGGTTTACCCTTTGTTCTTCTCTCTATACACAAAGGCAAATTTTTAGCACTAAAACGAGGTGTCTTTCTGCCCCACTCTACACTCACTTGCAAAAAAATATTGCTGCTATTCAAAATACTGTATGCTGGGCACTAAAAAAATAATAATAATCAACAGCGTGGAACACGTTCTCTCCATTAAATTCTTTTTACAGCCCGTGAGCCCAGTGCTGCTCACACCGAATAGGACACATACAAAAATACAGCAAAACCATTAGAGAGGCCATAAGCAGCCCTGCAAGGGAGCCCAGGCTCTGGAGGTGAGATGGGGCAAGAACCCCTATTCCCCAGGCTTAGCAGCAGGGCTGAAAAAGACAAGACAAAAAGGGCAGCAACAAGGATTGGGAATAGCACAGGGAACCAAGGAAGGGGATGGGGAAAAAGGTGGCCGGGAGTATCACCGAGAAGAGGCCCGTGCCCTGGGGCAGGCAAAGCCACACACCCTCCTGCCCCCAGTGTCACTTCATTCCCACCACTGGACATCTCTCCATCCTAGAAAGGTCCAAGGGGGACAAGGTGACACCTGCACTGCTGGCATCCCCCTTTCTGGGGTGAGGGTGGAGGGCTGACAATGCTGGTGTAACCTTTTATGGGGCTGGGAGTCCACCCTCTCACCCCTCTGTCGCAGATGGAGTGATACACTTCACTTGTAGAGAGAAACAACAATANGGGGTGATATACTGTGGTCATATTTGCATACTGACCACAGCACCAGCCTTGCTCAAGTTAGCCCTTGGCTACTGTGGTGTTGTTACCTGTCTTCCTGAAACCACATTGAGCCCTGGATGCTGCCATCAGGACCAGATGCACCCATTATGACCACCACAGGTGGTTATTGCTTGGGCAGGGTTACGGGAGATAAAGACCAAGTTGGCACCTGGGGAGGGGGAGCACACCATCACACCCTCGCCCCGCAGCATCCTCAAAACTGGTGGCTGCTCACAAAGCTGCGGGGACAAAAGCACCTCTCTGCTGCCTGTGTCCTCTTGGCTCTGCCCTCTCCTCTCTAAACCACGTGGGTGCAGACTACAAAAGCCCAAGCAATTCCTTAGCAAGCCTCTCTAACACCCAAAAACTTCAGGGGTAGTATTTCAGAGGTAGTTTGGCCACAGGTTTCCACCAGGTCACTGCTGAAGTGTTCAGCCCAGGCAGCAGGGCCTGCATCAATTTTCACAGATCAGGCTAAGACCCCTGTGGCTGCAGCACCTACACGTCCTCTTCTTCCATTCATTCATTTGCTCAGTGAACATGGGGTTTCCTTTTCTTAGTCACTTTTCACAAGTTACTTCTCAAAATTATCCCACAGCCCCCCAGGGACCTGTTCATGACAGATGCACCACTGGTAGCCTCCCCAGCAAGCCCAGCTGTGCGTTGCCGGAGGTGGCTGACTCTGCCGGTCACCAGAGCCACATCCATGAGCCCCTGGCTGCCTCCTCTGAGGCCCCACCGCAGCCCTTTGAGGGTTTGGGAAGGTGGGCAGCCATCCCACCTCGTTTTCAGTGGTGCCATGGATGCCTAGTCTCTGCTGCGCACTTGGCAGTGGCATAAATGGCTGCATGGGAGACAGCACATAATGATATTTGGTGTGATATGAGTCTACTAGGATCCCTTGGTGCTGTTTTTACATCTGTCCTAACAGTTGAAAATCCTTCAGGTAAAAAAAAGGTCCTTAACAGCACTTTTATTAAAGCACCTCTGGCTCATACATCACTCTTGTGTAAGGAGGTGCTGTGGCCAGGATCCACAGAAACACAACAAAGAATAAAACAGAAGTTTGAAAAAAGAGATTAAGAACCATTTTCTCCTTATGATTTCTCCTGTCCTTGGCTCACAAAGTCAAGGACAAGGAAGGTGATAAACACCGAGTCTCTCTGAGTAAGTTCAGTTCTCCTTCCCTGTCAGGACAGGCTACCAAACACATCACCTCTGCCGAGACATCCACAGCCACGTTCCTCCTGGCTTCTGAAAACAGTTTGTAGTCTTAAGGATCCCCTTCCAATGCTTCCACCAAGGAGGCATGATGAGTACGCTTCCAGGATCAGGTTTACCTTCTCCCAGGGGGGGCGATCCCCTTGCATGCTTTTTGTGGCTGCCCAAAAGACAAGAGCAAGCCCTCCCTGCTTTTCCAAAACTTTTCACTCGCAAATGTTAGAAGGAACAATTCAACAACCGTGTGACTGACTCACCCGTTTCTTAGAGTTTGGGTTCACTAACAGTAAGTGCAACTGCTACATCCTTATATCCAAGGACAGATGACCCTTGAGTCACTTTCCTTCCCTTGCTCTTGTTCATGCTCACGTTATTCGTTGTTGGCTAGGCCCCCCTGGGAAGGAGACATACGACTTGTGCTTTACTCCAGCGTGGAGAATAAGGAAGGGCTACACAAACACAGAGTGCTACCTGCACCTCAGACCAGACTCTTTCTTGCAGGAGCCACTCCTTCAGCTCTGTGGAGCCTCCCCTCATCTCCACCACGGCAAGGTCCCAGCTCAGCAAAGCATTCCGACTGTGCTTATATCAAACAGCAGCCAGGGGAGATGTGGGGGAGATGGAGGGACCTTAAAGGAGCAAGGAACGTGGGGTTACCATGAAGACTGTGCTCTTAGAGGCACACGATCAGAGGAAAATTAAGATAAACCATCTTGTCTGAAGGTCTGCAGGGAAAGGCGGAACATACAACACAAGTGCCCAGTCAACAAAGGCTGAAGCTGAGCTGTTGATTCTGCCTTTGCCTTTCCCTTTCCCTTCTTCTGGCTTGAAATGTCCTGGCCAGCAAACCCAACTGCTCTGGCTGGCTCTCCCCCTCTCTCCTCCACTCTGTCTGCACCCTGCCATTTTAATGGACTTCTGTTCTCTCTATATATAATCCTGCGTATAAAAATCTTGATTCCCCAGACAGCTACATTCTGCCACAGCCTTCAGTGGTCTCTGCTAACAGCCCCTGGCCACCAGGTTAGTCACTCCAAAGTTCTCACCACACCTGGAAAAGCAAAAAACAGAAGTCCTGAACTCAGGCACCCTCTGGAGGTGCCAACACCCCCAGCAAGCCCAGAAGGACAGCACCCACGGCGGGGGGAAAAGCTGGTGCTGAAAATCACCTTTTGCCACTTCAACTCAGAGTTCATTCTTTGTGCGTACCACAAAATTTGCTCACCAGGTGCGGGACTGGCTTGCCTGTGTGGTGCGAGGGCAGCGGTTACACCCTCAGGCATCAAGACACATTCTACCGCAGGGCTGGGTGGCAAGAAAGTTTGCTCGTTAGCTTTCTATTTCTACTCAGTGCACACCTTGCACACTTGGAAAACACTAAATAAGCTGTAAGCGTTTCCCAGGTTTTACTGTTCTCCCATTTGCGTGTGTATTTTGCTCTGCATCTAAATTTGTGGGACATTAGTGTTAAATATCAAATATATCACGGACCCATTTGAAAAAGGAAAATATAGCTAGAGTCAGTGCGACCTTGAGTGGTCAACCCAAGACCATTTGGTCAAACACACAGTTCTTAGTGATTTCACCAATACTGAAAGGAATTCAAGCAGGAAGACAGCAACAATAACTTCAAACGCTGGCCTCCAGTTTCTCTAGGATGTGAGCCATTGTAAAATTGACACTTTGCAGCAAGCAAAAAAAAAAGTTCTGCAAATCAGCCTAATGCACCTTATCATAACAGGTATGCACAAGCGGGCTTAGGTACATGCTTGCGCACAGGCTGGAGGGTGGCTATTTGAATTCATACATTATTTTCAGTGTGAGTTTAAATGCTGTCACTCAACAGCAGGTTATTTATTCCCCCCCCCCCCCAAATGAAACATCTGTCAAAAGGATATAAATTATTTATTTTATCTTTCTTTTTTTTCTATTTTAAATGTGTTTGCTGCAGGAACTCACCAAATTCATGTGGGGCACAATTAGAAATAGTGCCCTTATGCACTAACAGCAGTGTTGCTCAAAAGCATAATCTGTAAAACCAAAAAACCAATGTGAACAAAATTGTTGCTAAAAACATCATTCTGTACTACAGACAAAAACAAAACATGGCTGCGTGCTCCCATGCTGCCAGAAAGGAAAACTTTGACTGGTGGATGTGGGTTGTAAACCACGACTGCATTTCACAAAGGAAACATCCCTGCAGGGACCCAAAGCTGAACTTACATTAGAGGAGCAGGGAGCAAACGCCGGGGCTTCACTCAACAGTGCGGTTTCCCCAACCCGGGGCTCCATCGCATTAAATATCAGCCCTTACAGAGACGTAGGGGTTTGAAGTAAAGCAGCAAGTACCAGTGTGCTTAAAATAAACTCGTACGATGGGGCAACACTGCCCTCCTGCTTCCTAGTGATTCCTGTCCTTTTCTCGTGTTCAACATACCTTGGGCCAAGAGATGTCCTGGGCAGTTTCTCCTACCACAAAAGCGTTGACTTATTCTGCTTTTCCTCCAGTCTATTCAAATCTCCTTGTGCAGCCGGCAGAGACACATCTCACTAGGGAAATGAGGGTAATAAAAGCCCAAAACTTTAATTTCATCCTTTTTCATAGAGGGAATATACACAGCTATAAAAATCATTTCAAAATCCACTGTTTGATTTCTGGGTTCAGCTTCAGGCTTTATAACTCAGCTTAACACTCGATAACTGAACTTACAACAAATAATAAAATTATAATTCATTCAGTTTAGAAGTGAAAATGGTTTATATCTGGTTGGGGTTTTTTATTAGATTAAACACAATGGAAAAGGTTCAAAAAACGGGGGAAACTGATTCTTGGATTGGATTAGACAAACCTTGCTCTTTCTTCATTCAGTGTTTGGGGGATAGAGGGGAGGTAAAGACACAATACTCTAACCCTGGCCAGATTAAAATTAAAAAAAAATAATTAAATTAAAACGCAATTAAAATTATTAATCCTTGTGAGCTGTTCCTACCTGACCCTATAGTAACATCCGTCCTCTATAGGCCAATGAAGCAAATATCCTACTGAGGAAAGGAAAAGGAGAGAGGACAAGCCCTGCTCCCCACAGGGCCCAAAGACAGGCCCTGCACCCAGCAGCCGCCGCTAACACTGCGCCGGAAAATGGGAGAAGCCTGACCGCATCAACTGGAGGGTTAATTTAAGCATATAACGAAGACGGTAACCCTGTATAGGAAAACAATGATGGAAAACAACGAGGGAAAACATACCTTTTATTTTGTGTAATGCTTCACATAAGCCTCTGCATTTTTTTTTCCTTCCAGAAAGAAAAACAAGCTGGGATGTGCAAATAAACCAAGAAAACTGGAGGGAAGGAAGGAACAGCTTGCAAGGCAATTGTGAAAAACAAATAACAGCGGTAATGAGGAAGGAACAAAAAACGCTTCACAAAGAGAGGACGTGGGTCAGGATTTAGAAAAGATTGGAAAGACTCAAAAAGGAAAAAAAGCTTGAAAAGGCTTATTGAACCCAGGAGGTGAACAAGACTAAGTAACAAAATGAGGAAAAGGAGATTTATGAAGAAAAAAAACCTTCTGTTTTATTTCTAGGTTCTTACAGAGCTGGGTACTGCTGCTGACAAATCTGAGCCCCTCATCTTCAGTGTCCCAAACTCACCCGGAATTCTGTCCTCCTTTGAGAGTGCAAAGCTGGCTTTGCCCTCCCCTCAGTTGTCACACAAATGTTCTCACTTAAAAGGTAAAGGTTTATCCAGTAAAAATTGTCTGTGTGCTGTGTGCCTTAGGAAGGATGTCCCGCTTCCAAAGGAAAAACAAAAAAAATTAGAAAAAGCAGAGGTAGGCGCTTACGGTTTTCTGATTTGGACCCAAAACATTACCAATTTGTGGGTACCCAAACCATTCACTGGAGCGCTCTCTCCCGTATCTCCTTTACCCTCCCCTCCTCACTGACCTGACCAAAGGTTTCTTTTTTGGGTGTGAGCACGCTCAGGAACCAGCACAGCCGCGCTCTCCGCTCCTGCAGCCCCCAGCCCCTGCCAAATGCATTCCCTCCAGGAGCACCGCGCAGGCATCACCCCCACCTCTCACCCCTGTGCCGACCCCCCTCATCCCGACGGGAGAGCACCGGGTTTCCTTCCAGAGAGCCTAGGGGAGAGGAGCAGGGTCTGGGAGTCTCGCCCATGTGTTGCTTCCCCCACGCTCGCCGGCATTTTGCACCGTCGAACACCGCAGCTGAACGGCCCGCTATTTTCACTGGAACATTACCGCACACTTAATTAGCATCGATCTGCACATTTGCCTCACGCTGGCTATCACCTTCCAGGCTTTCCGTACGCGTTGGGTTTTCCTGACATGTGGCATTACTTTGATGCCTGGGAGTTTGACTTTGTTCTGCGCTCGAAGGTCACGCAGAGTGCTTTTTCAAAGCATCCTTCAAGCCAGCTCCCTGACAATGACAAATCTCGGTTTATTGCCTTTCCTAAGGCCTCACAGTGCTTCCTAACAGACATCCTAGTGGTACTCTCAAATCCATCGCTCTTGAAGCCAGATGTAAAGTAACCACGGAAAGCTGTATACAGCCATCAAACCATATGAACGGTTTTATAACTACTGGCAACCCCCTGAACATTAAATATTGGATTAACATTCAACAGCTCTGCTGGTGCTTCCTGCACTTTGGCAGCGAGCTCTCCCCACTGTCGTGCGCCTGCGGAACGGGCTACAACTCTCTTTCAGGAAACATCTCAAAATGGAGGGCTCTGCTTATGCTACGCCAGACTCGCAACATGCAGCCAGAGAGAAATGGAGCAACACAACAGGACCACAGGGTGGGAGATGAGACTGCTGCTGCTTCTCAGCCTCCACGAAATCAGTCTGCAACTCTTTACTTACACGGCTGGCCCACGGAAAAACACGTGCTCGAGTTGCTACCAACCCAAACCAACCCTCTCACGTTAGTTTTGGTTCACTCTCCTCCTTGCGTTCTCCTAAGTGAGAACTGCGATCCCTCTGGGATCGGGACTGGTTTTCCAGTGTGCAAGGTGAGAGTCTGCCTTGAATTTTTCCCCCCTACACACCACAATGTGAGTACTTCTCTGAGCAGGAACAGTTTTCTCTGAGAGCGGGTTCCTGGTGTCCGTGCTCCGGAGATGCAAGCACAAGTCCCAACAACACCTTGTACCTCCTGCCTGCTTTTAAGCAAGGAGCTCCCTCAGCTCTGTGTCCCTCACCGCTGCCTGCCGCTGGGTCAGGCCCCTCGCCAAGGGCCAAACCTGCCTCTGGTGCAAGCTGCTGCAAGACAGCGGGCACTGTTACACCCAGCTACATCCACTGTTGATCCTGCGGATCTGCTGTACATCCTGTTACGTCCAGCTCCCACCTCCATCAAGGATGGGCAGGTGAGCTGCCGTGAACGCAGGTGACCCTGCAAAGGGAGGTCAGGCACTGCCAACTATTAGCTCGAATCAGGGCAAAATAAACAGACCCAACTCAAACTTGCAAGGAAAAGTCGGATCCCCGGGGATGCCAGGTCACTGCTGGAGAAACTACTGTTGCCTGTGGTCACACATTCCTCCTGACATGCCATTTTACAACCAGATACAGGCTGCACCGTTTTTAGAGACTGACTGATGGACTCCAGCACACAGCCCAACAGGACACGCCAACAGACCTGTGACAGGGGTAATCACCACGTTAAAAACACCATTTAAAGAAAGGTAACCTGTCAAATTTGCTTACGTTGTAAGGCTCAGCCCCAGAGGACTCCGGCGTATTTCCAACACATCGAACTAATCGTAGTTTACATTCGTTTCACTCTCGATTAGAGGTGCTCCACTTTCCAGGAAAACTAATTTGATGTGCAGCACTTGGCCAGCCACAGTGTTCGGCACGAAACCCGAGCACCTCTCTCCACTGAATGGGGCTTTGGGTAATAGTCAGCGGAAAACGTGCAGCGCGATCTGTGGCATGTCACCCCAAACATTGCTGCACGCCGAAAATAGTTTCAGCTTCCTCCGCCTCGCGTAGGCTGGAAATAAAACATATGGAGTTAGCACGGCCGCCGATTGGATTTTGATTGTTCTGAAACGCTGCCAAGTTTAAAGTGGAGAGTGCGGCCTGAAAGGAAATACAGTAGACACTAGACAATTTATTTGTTTCTGAGTGGGGACCTGGCTGACGGGCCGCTTCGAAGGTGGCTAACAAGAGCAGCATGTTCCCATATGGAAACCATATGGGGAAATCGGCCAGGATCTAAAAACATGGCACAATATATGTTATCACGGCAACAGAAGAAGCAGAGGGCTGTAAAATCGGTGCCAATCACAACAGCGAATCGCTGATGGATGGCGCTGATAAATAACTAAAATAGTTAGCATACCAGCAGGTTTTAGATAGAACACTGAAGGAGCTGGCGAGGGAAGAGGCGGCCGGGCGGCGCAGCGGGGAAGGCGGCAGGGCCATGGCGGGCAGAGCTCTCCTGGTTTGCCGTGCCAGCTGCTCCCACAAAACGGAGGGCCCCTAAAACCGTGAAACGGAGGGGAATAAAAAGAAAAAAAANACATCCTGACGCTAGGCCGCAGCGCCCCCTAGCGGCCGCGCCGCGGCATCGCCCCCGGGAGCGGGGAGCCGGGGGGGGAACAAAATAATGCAGGAATTAAATCAACTAGTTTCCTTGAATTTGGCATGAATTTAGTCGTCGTCTTGACAGAAGAACGTGGAGAAAACAACTCTCTTCACACACACACCCCGTTTACCCATTTGGGACATTTTAACCTGGGCCACTTTCATACCTTTATTTTTAAAAACAAAATCCAAAAAACAACATCAAAGTCGTCTGGATTTAAAGAACAAAATTTAAAAAAAACCCAACAAACCACTGAAAACAAACACTTAGTCTCTAAACAAATTAAAATTTTCCACTAAAAAAAACACCTCACCTTTAAACTCATTCTCTTGGGTTTTTGGGTTNGCTGATAAATAACTAAAATAGTTAGCATACCAGCAGGTTTTAGATAGAACACTGAAGGAGCTGGCGAGGGAAGAGGCGGCCGGGCGGCGCAGCGGGGAAGGCGGCAGGGCCATGGCGGGCAGAGCTCTCCTGGTTTGCCGTGCCAGCTGCTCCCACAAAACGGAGGGCCCCTAAAACCGTGAAACGGAGGGGAATAAAAAGAAAAAAAAACACAACCAAATGGCTGGGACTTTATTAAAGAAACCCGCCACCCTTTTGTCTGCTGACAGCAGCCACGTAAAACCGGCCGAAAGGGCAAACGTTTACATTTGAGGGCACCAATTTCGAACTCCGGAGGGCCCGCGGGCCTCACTGGGGGCCGGGCACAGCCNACTCTCTTCACACACACACCCCGTTTACCCATTTGGGACATTTTAACCTGGGCCACTTTCATACCTTTATTTTTAAAAACAAAATCCAAAAAACAACATCAAAGTCGTCTGGATTTAAAGAACAAAATTTAAAAAAAACCCAACAAACCACTGAAAACAAACACTTAGTCTCTAAACAAATTAAAATTTTCCACTAAAAAAAACACCTCACCTTTAAACTCATTCTCTTGGGTTTTTGGGTTGTTTGGTTTTTTTTTTTTCCGAGAAAGGAGAATTTTTTCGTGCTTTTTATAAACCCCAAATAGTCGGCAGTAATGCAGAAAAATCAGAAGAAATATTCACTATTCACGGGTTCAACTCCAAGGGGAAAAAAAAAAAAAAAAAAAAGGAGGAAATAATTGAAGACGCCAAAGCACGGTCCATCCACACGGTCCATCCAGCAACCTGACAGTCGCCACGGATACATTTCGTACCGCTAATTAGCTGCTGAAATGTTTCCAGGACAGAAGCGTTTTGTGCAGAAGCAGCATCCAGAGAGCTCAAACAGGTGATTATATATAGGTTACACTGCTACGGTCTTTTAGGAATAAGATCCTTTGTTTTCTCGCCTCATGAGCTGATTTTTCATTTCTTCATTTTATGATTTTAAAGATATAGGGAACAGATTTTTTTTTGTTTAAACCCTTGTCTGTGGAAAAGGCATTAGCTTTTCCACATTAACTCTTTGAGATTTATAGCTTTCCTTTTTGCCAGCGACAGCTCAGGAACTGTTTCACCGGTTCTGTGTATTTCTACATACTCAGTTCATGTCTTCAGTAATATTAAGAACAAAGCAGTGATTTTGTGTTTATTAAATTCACATATGATTTATGCGCAAAGAAGATTGTTCCAAAGCACAGAGAAATCAACGGCACTTAGGCTGGCCCTGAGAAAAAACCCTCTTGGGAAAATAATATATTTCATTACAGCTTTAACTGGCTCCAAACACTCCATGCTCTCTTCCTGGATGATTCCATGCAGGAAGACTCCTGCGTGCTCCCCCCCACCAACCTTCCCACTGCCGACACCAGGGACTGGCGCTACTTGAGATGCAAAGTCCCCGATAACACCATCCTTGCCCACAGGTGTATATGGTTGGAAAACTTCATCCCTGAGCATTTGGGTCCCCAACTGTTGGGATACAGGTGCCTCTGTGTGTCCTGCTCAGAGGGTCTGAGCCAAATCCAAAATGTTTGAGAAACATCAAAAGTAAAGAGGGCAAGAGTTGCTCAGAGAATCTTGGACAAGCCACACAGCCATTAGAGATGGTGTAACTTCTGAATCCCAACTGAACTGGGCAGAAGCCAGGCAGTTCCCGGTCAGGACAGGAATTGATGCTTGAATCACCCAGTTTTCCTTTTTTATTCTTTCATTTTAAATGAATGATAGTCCAACTCATTTACTGGCCTTTTCTGCGTGCCACTTGCTTGGACCTTTGCGCTTTTTTTCCCTTTATATTTGCTGTTTGGGTTGGTTGCCTCGTGCTCTGGACCTGAGGGCATTGGTTTATGCACAGCAGTGATCTGAAGCTCATCAGTTGCATACACATGTAAATAGGTCCTGCCATTACAGCTCCCATTTATCAAATCCTAACAGGGATCTTTAATGCTAAACTATATAGCCAAGAAATCAAAATAGAGATCTCAGTTGCTGCTTGTGATGATCTACCTGGTTAAATAAACCAGCCTTCAAAAGAAAAATAACACTTATTTCGTGCAAAAGATCAGAAGCTATAAGTTTCCAGAGGCCTCTCAATATAATCTCAGCAACTGTAAATTAATGTTTACATGCCGACAGTCGGCAAGTGATTATGTATGTCCCTATATACACATGTATGTTTTACATTCACTATAATTTGGGACAAGAAAAAGCCTTTTGGATGAGTTTTAGCCTATTTCAGGATAAAGCAGAGGTCATCACATATTTCAGCATCACCTCATGCACCATAAAGCTACAGCATGATCTCTTTTTATTCTAATAACGAAAAAAGTTTTGCACTGATTTATGATAAAAGAGGAAAAGTTTACCCTATCCTTGTCTCCAGCTGCAAATACTTTTTGCCTGCGTATCACCCATGAAACACTCCTCCAGAAACAGAAAGGTCGCATCCAGGCTGACACTACACCTGCTGCAGGAGAAGCCAACCAGGCGTACCTTTATGAGCTCCAGCAGCAGTGGCACCCGCACTTTTCACTCCCTAAACCAGGATTTTCAGTGGCAAGCCCTAAACACATCACTCAGTGCAGTTCACCGACTGATGCTCCTATTTCCTTTGTGAACTTGGAAAATGTAGCAAAACCTCTAGTTTTAATTAGTCAATAGCCTCCAGAGTACTCCACCCCACTCTTTAAGCAAAAACACCAACTCTGTCCCAAGGCTGAGCACCCGCCTCTTCATTCCTTACCCTGGATTAGCTCCTTGAGGTTGAAGCAGGTGAGACAGCCCAGTTAGACCTGTGCACGCTCTGCTCTTCCAAAAGTGATGGCCAAATTGCCTTTGGACAAATATACACAAAACTGAAGCCCCTACAACCAGTGAGGTCTCTCTAAAATTTCGGGTTTTTTACCCAGCCCTGTTAGGATCTCAACCTGGCAGCCCCAACATAAGAGTCTAGAGCTTGGCCCTACACCTGAGGCTGGAAAACACCCGAAATGCGAGGATTGGAGGGGAGGGAGGAGGATGACAGCACAAAGTGGGCAGGCTGGGGGGTGGACAAGAGAGACAACCAGCGAAGGGAAAGTGGGAGAGGGGCGCAAGAGTATAAAGTGACATTTCTTCCAAACTGAAGCAGCCAGAGGTGATCTTTCCTGCAAGAGGAAGAGGCAGTAGCTGAGGGAGAGGGTAGGGGCTTGCCCTCCTTTTACTGCTGGGTTAGACACATTTACTGCTTTTCCAAAAGCCCTAGCTCCCCGAAACGTGCAACTTCATGATGAAAGTTAAGGTTCTGGCAAAAAAAAGAAGGGGAAAGAAAAAGTCTAGCCCTCACAGTTACAGGGTAAACGCAAAAACTCAGGAGGTAAATAAAAACAACCCAAAATGTACTCAGATTTTAAAAGCAGCATGGTTTCTGAAGCTGATTCAGTGTTTTGCACGCTTAGGGCTAGCTACGTCAAGGGAGACTCCATATATGTGTTTGCTTGTCAACAACGTCTTTATCTTTAAAAGCACCACTTCACTTTGCTACTAAAGAGAGTTGTTACTCAGTCACGTCAGACTATAACGTTTGCCTCTTGCCAACAAGTTTTTCATGTCTGGCTCTCAAGTTCTGACCAAAAGGGTAATTTTTCAATCAGCAGAGAATGGGTTTGACACTTCGGATTTAGTGCCCGACAACTACGTCTTTAAGGTCAGAGAGCTGACGTGTAGTAAAAAAAAAAAAAATAATAATAAAGAAAGCCAGGCTAGAAAAGTAACAGCTGAGAAAGTTGCTGGAATAAAATATATATATAAAAAAGTCTTTTTATCTTTTAAACAGCCAAATAATTTTGTCCAACTGCAGTAATGACTGAAAGGGTTTTTTCATCTCATTTTAAGCACACCTTTAAAACAAACCACAACAATGGACGAAGCTTCCTGCATCCACTTCCTGCTATGAACCGTTCTAATTCTTTGAAATAAATATGTTTCGGGTTATTTTTGTAAGGGTAATGTTTAATATCTGTCCCCCAGTGTGTAAATGTGTAGAATACACCAAAGATTTAACATCTGCTACAAATAATTTTACAGAGGATCTCAAGTTCTCTATTTTAAGATTATTAGGATATTGTACAGGTGGCCAAATTATTAAAATATGGTTTAAATTCAACGCTCATGCATTTTCATAACGTGTAGTGGAGTTTAAAGTCTGGAAGCCACATGTCAACACTGGAAAACAGGAGGCTGGCTTGCTGGAAGTTCAAACATTAAAGGCCACTTCCAAAACATTACAGCCTTGCTGGGCAGCGCCACAGCTGTGGCTGCTCCGCGGAAACGCTTCCCAGCACCCCCTCAGCAGAGGGGATGGAAAAAGTTAAGGCCGGCTACTTTCCTGTCAGACAAGTGACCCTTTCTGCGGGCATTACAGCACTACTTTCTCTACCCCGTACGGATTAAGTCAAGGCCTTTACCACCTGATCTTAATTTTTAACATCTAACTGGAAGCGCAGGCTGCAAGCGTAATGCGGGGTGAAAGCTGAGGCGTACGAAGCCAGACAACTGCTTTTGATCCTGTTTTCTCTGTTCATAAAGTGAGGGAAAGCTAAATAAATGTGGTATCAAAGAGCCCTACTTACTCTTACCGAGCGAGAATCAGTATTTATTCCTATTTTGTGTGAGTTGCTTCCTAAGGAACGCACAGGAGCCTCTTGCCCCATGCAGTGACGCGGTGCAGAGCTCCGGGGAGTTGAGTCCCGGCTGGAAGGAGCTACATGATTCACACCAGCACGTGTAACACAGAAACCCACTTCTGCAGCCTGTGGTTTTTACTGGGCTGCCCCGAGGACCACAGAAAGTGGGTTTTGGCATAGGAACTTTTGCGCCTTCTTTGGGGGAAGCACTAGCTATACTGCCACAAGGGAGGAGAGTTGTCTGTCCCATGGTGTAGAAGTGGATGCCGTTACCTCAAGAAGCAGCCAACAGCACCACCTGAGCTCCTCAGGTCCGAGATCTCAGCTGGCACATCCGCTCTTTTGCTTCCTAAGAGCCAGCGTATGTCTTTGTGCCTCCAGGTGGTCCCTGCGAAGGCACCATCCACAATGGGGAAAGGGAATAGCGCACGTGCAACAGGGGAGCTGGGACGATACTCACACTGTGGGGCCACCTGCTGAGGGCCATCCCGTTCATAAATGTTTTATTTTCCAACACACGTAATTTTGAGCACATTCAAGGTAACCACATCAAGTACGGGGCTATTACTGCTTTAAGTAGAATAACATCAGACACCGCTGAGCCTGAATCAGAACAAAGTCAAAAACCACCTCAGCTCTGAGCTGATACAAAATGTGATCTCCAGCACTGACTTGGGGAAATATTTCCGTCCAGATTATTTTTAAAAACGATTGTTAATTTAACTGAAAAAGTTAGTGAAAAACTAAAATTTACCCAAGCCTTAGAAAGCAGCGTCACCACGAATGAGCGCCAAAGAACAAACCATCCCGCAGCTTTGATTATCCGACCTCTCAGTCACCTCCATATTGGGATGCCCAGAAAAGCAAATAATACAATCATTGTCTAGTAGGAAACAAAACAGAGCATTCACAGTTAGAAGCAACAAAATCTTCAATGAAAATCATGCTAGACAAAACTGTACCATCCCGAATTTCTTTACTTGCCAGACAGGGTGTCAGCTGGGAACTGTGGGGATTCAAACTTGGTTTTTACTCAGAAGATCTCCGCAACAAGCCTTGTAGGAGACAAAGCTCACATTCATAAAGATAGAAAACGTGCTTACCACAACACCTGGGTGTAAGTCTATTTATAAAATCCCCACGGATTGAATATTTTTTTGTTAAAAAAACCTGCTAAATGTCAATAGTTGTTAAAAGTTCCTCACATACACTCTCATACAGCTCATAGAGAAGTAGAAGAATATAAAAAAAGAAAAAAACTATACGGACAGGTGCTGAATAGCCTTTTCCGCTGAATGCGCTCTTGCAGAGCATCTCCTCACACATGGCACTACAAGGTTATCCTAAATGTGCTTGTGTCCTGCCACTAGGAGATAAAACCCACCAACACGGCAGAGCTACGGCCGGCAATCCTAACTCTGGTTTCAGGTGGAAGAGGGTTGCACCAGCAACTTCTAAGTAATGAACAAAAGAACTGCTTGTTCCTGACAGCATCCGCAGGGTTTCTTGCAAGCGTCCTCCAGGGTTTAAGGCTGGCAATAGCATGTCAGAGTATTTTGGACTTGCCGACTGTGCTATTGAGAAACAGCTTTTTCAATCCAATTTGGAAGCGAGTTAAGCGGAGCAGCACAAAGGCGTTCTTTCTGACCTGTGAGAATGTTACTTGGAGCCAGCAGGGAATACCAAACCGCCTCACATCCTACTTTCATTTCACAACTACCATCTCGAACGCTAATTCTATAGGATGATCAGCTCTAAGGGTTTTTTCTACTGTGCTCTCATCTTTTCCATTTTGGCTGCCTCTGTTCTCATACAACCTTCCAGCTACAACCTTTCTACCCACAGGTTTACTCTTTCTTTAAGCGAGGCTGGACATTCACCATTCAGCAATCAAACTGCTGACTTTAATGATCATGACTCTATTATGTTCATTCCCCACTTTGCTAATTCCCTACGAAGCAGCAGATTGGCTTTAAAGTCTATAGAGCTGGTGGAAAAAAAGGCAGCTTTTGTTTCCCTCCATGAAAAGCGATCCAAGTCCAAATCGGACCTAACAGAAGAATTAAAATATCAGTCCTGAACATAAGCAATATAGTGGGTTTAGCGCATGACGCTGTTAACCTCTGATTAAAATACAGGGGAAGAAACCACGGTCTTCTCAGTAAATGCTTATGTTAAGAAACTGCCCTTTGAAGGTACATCACCATCCTTTACAAAAAATTTTCTACTTTAAAGCAATTACTCAGGCAAGTACCTAACATCCCATACAAAGAACATTGACAAATGTGGTTATACAATTATTTGAAAGTGAAAAACTTGAGATTATAGCCTGTCGTTCATCCTTTAACCTTCTTCCACACGCGCAGTGTCAGGGGTCTGTGGTGTTCTTCCCTCACTGAAGACATCTCAGGGTTCCTTGCTATCCAAGCAGAACGAGTGCTTTGCATTTTTATCCCTGTGAGTTAATGGCTTCCCACAGTATGGAATTCTCAAGTAGTTCTCCTCACAAACTATTCTAGGATATCTAACAGCAGCATCCCAGCGTTTCCTATTAAGTAAGAAAGTCTTACCTCAAAACTCTGCTCTCACTCGGCCAGAGGCGCCCATTAATTTTGGTTGCTGTTCTGTGCAGCAGCTGTCAAAACTGCTAGCCTAAAATGTTTAAAGGAAAAAAATATGCAGATCTGATTGCACTGAAAAAAATTCATTAAACTCTCCTACTTCCATTCTTAGCTCATTTAGGTTTTTTAATGTTTTAGAATCACAGAATCATAGGGTTGGAAGGAACCTCTGGAGATCATCTAGTCCAACCCCCCTGCCAGAGCAGGGCCACCTTAGAGCAGGTTGCACAGGAACCCATCCAGGCGGGTTTGGAATGTCTCCAGAGACGGAGACTCCACCACCTCCCTGGGCAGCTTGTTCCAGTGCTCTGCCACCCTCAAGGTAAAGAAGTTCCTCCTCATGTTTAGGTGGAACTTCCTGTGCTCAAGTTTGTGCCCATTCCCTCTTGTCCTGTCCCTGAGCACCNAAACCAGAACATTTAAAAAATATCAGAAACATCTGAGGTTCAACCAAATGCTTGCCTTTTCGAAAAAATCTTTTTCACTACTTGCTTTTCAAGCATTTTCAAGTTTCACTGCAATAATTCTATGTTCACTTTCAGCACCCTGATCCAGCTTTGCCCTTACAGCTCATCTTGTGAGTGCTCAACACATCAGCAAGTCAGGCCGTAGGTACCTCAGCTTGTTCACCCACAACATACATAGAGACCAGCTGCACGCCAAATTGTCGTTTCCAGGGCTTGCCTAGTATTACAAAAGAAACTCTTGCTTGAAGTAGAGGCAGAAACAAATTCCTCCTCTCTGCTCCTTTACTCACTTATCACACACTCCAACATAGAAAAGAAATGAAACCAGCAATCCATCTCTCCAGGTTGTCCACCCTGAGCACGGCCCTTTCACGGGGCAGCTTTACCCAAGGAAAAAGCACCTAACACTGAAGAGGTAAATGTCTTCAGGCATTGGGTGGGAACTGGATTAAAGTTTGCAGGGCAAATTTCCAGGAGGATTTTCCTAAATTTTGCCTGCTTGACTTCCCAGATGCTTTCATACATCTTTTTGCCATAAAATTAGTAAAATTACATGTCGTAAGAGAGGTTATTCTGCTGCGGGCACAGTTTGCAAGGTGGAGCTCAAGATATTTGCTGCCAGCGTGAGAAGGCTGGAGTCTAGGAAGACTTAGATTGCTCCTAGAGCCACGCAGTAGGATGAGACCTTCACAGAGGAAGAGGGACGAGACGCGCATCACATGGATGGATTTGAAGAAAGACTAAAGCTCTTTTCCACTTTGTCTCTGTTGTGCAGTGAGAACACAGAGGTGCACAACCAAGGCTCAGGGAGCGTATTACCAGGTAGGAGGCAGGCAGTCACCGAAAGCAGCTTTTGGGTCATGAGCTCCAACATCCACGGCTTTAGTGCTACAAAGGGCTTGGGCTCCATCAGGAACATTCAGGCTCATGCTTTTGTGCACAGTACCACTGTTTCTGCTGGTGGCGGAAAGCAGGAATTGTAGAGGAAGGAGAACTGGCACATCGTGTCACATACAGAAGGAACACAGTGGGATAGAGAGGTGCTCGGGAAGCAGAGCAGGGCATAGTGTTTTCATGCTGGATTTTCAAAAGACTGCAAGTGAACGCTGTTATGTGACCACAACACAGACACCAACACGTGACAAGCTAAAAGCTAAGGAGCCTCAGTAGAGAGCACTGGGATTCCAGACTGAAGAATTAGGCCAGGCACATCACCTCCGAGTGAGAGCCTTCAGGGAAAGAGAGAACACACCTGCCTACCAACCAAAGACGTTCTGCAGCATGATAAAGCAGATTAGACTTGAGAAGAGGCTGCGTCCTCAGTTTGGCAGACAACATTCTTCAGCAGAAGATGGTGCTATCTGAAAAAGAAATATGGGTAGCAAGCGGCTTAGATGATGTGAAAGCTGGAAAAAGAAAACTCTTGCAGTCTAATAGTTTATTCTGTCTGGTTTCCTATTTTGCATTTAGCCCAATACCTTAAGGAAACAAGTCTTACACGATCACATTTCAGACATGCAGGTAAGAATGCTCTTCTTCCCCCAACGCTTTTGAAGCCATCTGCCGCATTTGACAAGAGTTTGAAGTTTATACGCTCCTACAAGTATTACCAAAATGAGCAGCCGTTAGAAACAAAGAAAACCTTCTTGCAGGCTCTTACTAGATAATGGAGCGCACAGAAAAAAAACCCCAGCAACTTAGCAATGTTCAAATATGAAAAACATCTTCAGCCAACGCTCGCATCTTACGAAACTCAGATATCGTTAGCTGTGATGCTTTCAGAACTACTTATGGGGGGTGGAATATGAGCTACTTCATACATCAAATGATGGGAAAAGACAGAAGGAATCTTAAATTAACGTATCTTCTTTCACTGCCCTACAGTGAGGCCCTACTACTTACGGGGTACTGGATAATGTTGACATTTCAAATTTATGATCCAGATGACACCCAGGAGGGAGAGTCTTACTGACCGCATGGCGTACACGTGCTCCCACCTATGTATTTTCACACCAGAGAAAACAATACCGCTGCACAAAGCTTGAGCTCATCTGTCATGTGGGCCACAGAAATACACCCAGAAACACAGGCTGAACCCACTAGCTTCATAGCGCCCGACAGAAAAAGCGCCACATCCTACGTAAACATTTCCAGCTATGGAGAGCTATCACACCTTTTGGAGCGTTCTGCCAATAACACCCATCTTCCTTCTTTCTAATTTAATCTTCCAAGTCACTGGAGGGTTTTGTTTGCCACTTCTGTTCAAGGCGTTTAAGAGTATTCTCACACCTCAGCATAAACCCAGGTAGTAAAAACTGAATTATACTTCAATGGATAACTGTTTGGAAACACTGCAAACTGCATGGATGATAAAACCAATACTAGAAGTATATTTACAGTTTCTATAAAAGCCTGCATGTT
Organism: Rhinoptilus africanus; assembly: GCA_013400135.1. Classification (NCBI taxonomy): domain Eukaryota; kingdom Metazoa; phylum Chordata; class Aves; order Charadriiformes; family Glareolidae; genus Rhinoptilus; species Rhinoptilus africanus. The sequence goes on from VXBO01013622.1 coordinate 129,669, forward strand.
TATTATTAAAGACATTTCTTGTTACGTACCTTATTTATTATGAATCAAACACGTTCAGCATGCAAAACAATGGTGCAGCCAACGTGCAACTCTTTCAGACCAACAGAATTCTGAGCCCAAATCGTGCATACAAACAGGTTTTAATTAAAATGCTGCACAGAAATGGAAATTAAAAACAACACAGAAGGAACCATGTCCCACGCTTCATGCTTGAGAGGTTTTTCCAAAATACAGCACCACTCAAAGCAACAATTGCTTGCTTATCTGTAATTATATTAACAGAAATTTAAATCAACGTCTTAACTGATACACAACTTGATATCCACACCAAGAATATTCTACTACCGTTGAAACTGCGATACAGCTTCGCAGTTGTTATGGTTTGAGAAAACCCGTAACAATTTATTGTCGTTCAGACAATTATTCTATCACCCGATGACCCTTCTGCACCCGTGAAGGGGAATCGGAGAAAGCAAGGAAACACCAGGGTTGAAATATAAGTAGATTTAATAAGATAAGACTACATAATTAACAGCAATACTAAAGAACCAGTATTGATCCTGATACCCATATAAGATATACAAGGATTATGCTCAGTCAATCTATCCGCAGGGAGCCATGCGCTCCCAGCGGGGGTCAGCAAATGTCAGACACTGCGAGCGCTTTGGGAGGAAGGGAAGGGCTCAGGGGTCCGGCACCAGGCAAGGAGTTCTCAGGATCGCAGCCATCAAGGGAGAGGCTATGCAGCCAACTTTCTCGTTTATATTGAATATGATGTTCGTGGTATGAAACAATCCTGTTGGCCAGCCTGGGTCAAGAGCCCAGGCCTCGCTCCTCCTCATCCCCGCACCTGGTAAGGCTTGAAAACCCTGAGACCTTGAATCCCACATGGCCGAGCTGGTTATAAAGTAAATATTTTCACAAATTCAGACACCAGAGTCTTCTATGAGCGCAGTTTTCCCCAGTATTAGGAGAGAAATTAGTCCTGTGTCGCTCAACCCAGGAGAGCAGTTAAAAATCTCCAAAACCTGAAGCTGTAGTGGGCCTGCTGGAGCCAGGGGCTACTTGCTTCATTGGATGTTGACGACACCAACCACTTTCAATCCTGCAGGGGTGACGGTTCTGTTAAAGGAATACACTGTTCAAAGATGTCCACTGGGCATCCACTGTAAGTCACAGTTAAACTACTCAGTAGAGAACTCTGAAGCTGTTATCCCTTTGTTCCAAAAGGAGAAGCTACGTGCAATTTAAAGATCTCTGTGCGGCGACACCACCAGCGAATTACTGGGTAACAACAGAAATACTATCTTTAACACCCTTTTCTTAAAAGAAATGTTAAATTAAACAGAGGATATATAGAAGTCAGAACTGCATGTCGGTTCTAATTAATATTTTAAACGCACTGCTGAAATTGTTAGCATCTTTCAGAGTTTTTGAGACACTTGAAAACTTGAACTTTTTCTTCCCTCTAAAAATCACACGCTCTGCGTAAGAGAGCTTGTACTATCCCTACTGTTGCCAGCAGTGCAGAGTTTTAAAGCGGAGAGATTAAACCTGATTGCCCTGGCAAGTCCAGCCGAAGCAGCTTGCGAGCCTACCACCTGGTTTCACCGGGAGAGATCTGACAGCGGGGAAGGCTCCTGCGCCTCTACGGCGCCAGATCAAGGCCTGAAGCTGAAACTGCCAACAAAGGAGCCCTCTCTCCGCAAGGTGCTGCCTGCGAAGGGAAGCTGCAGCATCTGAACGTGGGCACATCTCCCTTCCTCCCACACCTGCAGGCAGCAGCACCCTGAAGCCCGTGAAAACCTACTCGGTGAATCCAAGTCACAGCCCGCCCACGCAGTTCAAAACAGCTCCACATTCCTGCCTCCTACTAATTTGCAAAGCCAGTTTATTTTCCGTTAGTAAGTCTTTTAAAGTTATTGACCATATTTTACTTACTGTATTTTATATCACCACATGTATAAAAAAACCCAATGTATGTGCACACAGTTATACATGTATCATTCATACATACAGACACACAAAATTATATATATATTTTTGCACGTAAAAAGATGCGGAGTGTATTTTCTCCATCACAGACGAAACTTTAATGAGGATCAAATATCAGGAAAACTTTTGTGCCTCGAAATAAAGTAAAAAATAAGCAATTCCTCAATTGCAATTCCTCTTTTACATATAAAAGGTACAAATTTAGATAAGAGAATCCCTTCAGGAGGGGAAAAGCCGCTGCTTTTCATATTCAAGATGTCTTCCCTAAAATTGCTCCAGAAGAAGGTCTCCCAAGACAAACTGAAGAAATATATGTATTTGTAGCGACGAATTTGAAAGTAACAAAAATGAGTGCAGAAGTAAAAATCTACTGGAATTTATTCCACTTTTAAGGAAACAACTGCAATTCCAAAATGTCCTTTACAGAAGAAACTGGAATTTACGAAAGTGCAGTCTGCGTCATAAATGTCCTCTTTAGATATAGATATTATTGTGAGTTTCGTTGGCTGTCAGTAACTTCTTCAAAATCTTTGTGCTTTCAGATACATCCTAGGAAAAAGAAAAGATGATCAGCATTAGCTACGTTGCTGGTAACAAAACAAAACAGAAACGCCTCACTGTCCTCTATTCCCATTTTTAAAACTCTGACTATCAGTTTGATTAAAATACTGACTGTGAGCTAAACTCAGGTCTTCTGAATCAAAGTATCCAGAGACCTGCTAAAGGCTCCAAATGCATTTGCAGTTCAACCACAGAATGCAATTTGTTAATTTGCGTTCCTCCTCACTTGTGTATGAGAGGAAGAGCCTGCACGTTGGCTGCTCTTTTCCTTCAGAGTTTAAACATTTACGTACCAGTCTGACAGACTTTAGCAGGCCAGTATAAACTGTAGTGAAAACTAACTCGCAATTCCCACATTTAAAGATGAAGTAAGTATTCCAATACAAACCTCTTCTCTCATTTGAATGTCAGTTCAATTGGCAAAACTGAGGGGAGTGTATTGAACCAGCTATACTTCAATTAAAAACGTTTCAGAAAGAAGCAAAACATTCACTTTTGTAGCTGTAACGCCATGATTTCAGAGCTCCTTGATTAGTGCAAAACTGTTACGAATCACCTTTAGAAATTCAGTCTTCTAATTCGAGAAGGAAGTTATAGGTCAAAATAAATTTCCTAAGCAGCTTTCCGTACTGCACAAGACAGGTAGACACAGTGCTAGAACAGAGCCAGCTTGTGTGTGAGTGTAGAATGTTAAAAAACCCCCAAACTTAAAGGTTTTAACACAAGACACCTCCCAAGAAAACTGCAGCTTAAACAATCACAAGAGATTACTCCCCGACACACTAGTACCACTACAAGAGCCTGAAAAGTCAAAATGAAGTTTTGAGGGAAGCTGTAGATTCATTATTTCTAAGCAACTTATAAACAGCTGTAAACAGTTACAGCAAGTAATTACTGTCCTCTGCCAATAAAGTCTGTACATTTCTGTACATTACATGCATCAGTCTTTTCAGGGGGAATCCTCACAGGGGACATCGACCGCAGAATGTCGATGGATGAAAACCAGACCACAAAAGACCAAAGCTCCCATCACTTTTTAAATATGAAACGTTACCTTGACTAAACTCTTTAGGATTTTAGAAGCAAGCAGGGGCTTGAACGCTTCAATTGTAACCGTGTCCAGCTTGATGACATCAGTGTAGCACTGATACAACACTGCAGGAATCTGCCATACTTGACAGTAACTCAAAACTAAACACAAGTCAAAAGAAAACGTATGTTACATTCAGCAGAGAAGCAATCTTAGTTCTGTGTATAAAATCACCATTTCTTCTATCTCGAACTTCATGATAGTTTATAAATTAACTACTCGGGATCCTGATAGCTAGACCATCCATCCCTCATTCCTCAGGTACACAAGAAAATAAACCACCAAAAATTAGTAAAATGCAGTTGGTATTTCTTCCTGGCAAATACCTTAACTGGAAATAGTATATTATTGATAAACAAAAGCTTCTGGGTTTTTTTGAAAAAAAAATAGCATCAAAACAAAACCCCCCAAACCAACCAAACATAAAAACTCAAAACAAAGTGCAAACAAAAGAAACTTTTTCTAGAAAAATCATCCACTTTTAGCTCCTGCCAGACAAGTTTTTTTCCTCATGATGCTACCACTGATTTGGTACTCTATAATGAAAACCCCCAGGTTTTTATTACATTACATGATAAAACTGAACCTAACTTTTACATGAGGTTGATCAGTAGCACTGTGAAAACCTACTTTACCTGTAGTACACAGAAAGAACTTTATAAGCCTCAAGTTTGGATGCTCAGATGAAAATAACTCTTAATAAAATATACTCAGTTCGTAAGTAAAATGCCCCCAAAATTCCAATATACAATATACTTTGTGAGGTTATAGTGAAGAATTTACTAGTACTTACGCCCCGCGCATAAGGGGTAAAAGGATTTGTGGGTGGTTTTGAAATTTATCCCTATTTTACAAGGCAACACGTAAGATGTCAAACTGTTAGGAAGTAATTTTCAAAAAGCTAACTTGCTAGCCACTTCACATAATGAAGTAAGAATTCTAATTGCAATGGGATGCTCTCCAAAGAGTACCCGCAGCACTGTAAGTAACTGGAATTGCGAAATACCAGCAGCAGGAAGATCTCGCACAATGTTAGGCTGTTCCAGCAGTGGGCAGCAGACCTGCTCTTTGAACTCTTTTGTCTTCAAGGCTTTCAGAAACGGCGATGGAAGTGTTAAAGTGGATTCCTGAGTTTTGTAATCAGCTACAGGACATGTTGAAAGAATGGTTACTTGCAAGCCCTCCTTTCGCATACGGCCAAAAACCTGAAATAAAAATGTTAATACATAAGAAAAATTTGTCTTCTCACAATTTTCAGCACTTTCTATTCACCTGCAAATATGAAGACTTACTATTTTTACTAATGGCGATCATAGAAAGAAAAAGGACTCCAAATAAAAGCAGGCTGCTTATGACAGGAAGGCAGCTTGATAGGCTGCAAGACATTTGAAACTGAAATTGTGCTCCTCAAATGTTCTGCAGTACTTTAAAAGAGTCTTAATTTTAAATACTCAGATTTTACTTAATTATATTCAAGTTGAATTCAAAATTGAGAAAGAGAACCTCAATTTTTCTATGGTTTTCCTCAAATTCAAAGAAACAAGTTTCAATGCTGCTGTACTTCCTGATCCATTGCATGCTGTCACAAAATACCTTTCCACAGCTTCCCATTGTTTTTAAAGAATGTACGTCAAAATGCAGAGAAGCACGATAAACCTGCACCCTCCCTTTACACTGTTCCCTTCAGATTTATGATCAATAAGGAAATAGGGAATTTGGTAAACATTACAGAAACTTGCCTGCTTCTGTACATGGTACCAATCACAGAAGGGAAGCTGACTGCTCCCTCATATCAGTGTCTTATTGCTGTAATATAAAACTGACAAAATTTTTCAGAAGCACATGTATTTTCAATTCACAGTATATTTACTGTGTTGGAAACACTGGCTGGTGTGCATTACTGTGAAACTTCAGTTTGTATGTTCTCACTCTGTCAGCAATCACTTACTGTGGAAACACACACAGAAGTAAAAACCTGACTCGTGGAGACTGTGAAGATGCTCAGTGAATCAGAATTTACAAAGCATAAGCAGAACAGGTCTGTAACTCAAACTAAAAGCAAAAGATTACCAGCACAATGTTTCTGCTGTACATTTAAAAATACCAGCAACAGTGAAGTCTAAAAATACTCAGGAACACTGACTTGGTAAAACTGTACAATCCTGCTGTTCATAAACACCCACATTTGAAATAACACATATGTGCAAACAGCTGGAAAAACACAACCAGAGAGGACAGCAAGACCACAACCATCTTTCTTTTGGAATCCCCATTTAAATGAAGTGCAAAATCACATGGAATACAGCAAAACTAAAATGTTTTAGGTCTCAGGATTTCAAACCTTTGAAGGTTACTTCCCTTCAAACTACTTCCCACCAAAGTGAATCAAGCCCCAGAACTACAAAAGGCTAGTTTTGCACAAACTTGGGTTTGAAATCCCCGTGTCACTCAGCGAAGCGACCCTGGCTTTCCATCCTTTTTGCCTTCCCATAACCCCTCCAGCTCCCTCACACTCTGATGCTCCGTTTTTCTCCCTCGCAGCCAAGAAAACCTTCTCAGGCACTGTCAGGGCCAGCTGAGCAGACGGAGCAGGTATCACTCAGCTCAGTCTGAGGACTTGCTCTCAGCAGACGCATTGCTTTTTCTCTCACTCTTTTTTTACCCCCAGCCACAGCCTTACGCAACTGCAGCCTGAAGTAACAGCTTTAAAATCTCTGCTTGTCCATCTGATCAGCAGAGATTTAAAGGAAGGCAGGTTAGTAGACAGTCAGCAAGACAAAATAAGCCATACTTCCTTGAGACTAAGCAGCAACCTAAATCCATGAAGAAAATCAACAGCCAGAACATTCTCCCCATCTTATTAAAATCAATATGATGATATTTAGAGAGACCTGAGTGACACAGCAGTGTCCATGTACCTGAAAGACGCTGGGGTAAGGCTCCTGGCATACTATGTCTATGAACAAATGGGACAGAGACTGGTTTGGAGGCACCTTCCTTTAGAGTCCCTCCTTGTGAAAGGAAGAGAGCACACCCACTCGTCAAGATACCATCCCTCATGAATTTTGTAACAGGTTTGTCTGGTGATCCCTTGGTAGCCAGGCAAATGCAGCTAGGTTGTTATTTTTAAGGAAGTATTAAGACATAGAAAAATTGAAGCGTAAGAGGCAAATGGTTTGAAAAGCAGTTAAGCGCAACAAAACTGAAACTGTCCAAAAGTAGTAACTGCACAAAATTGGTAAGTTACAGCAGTCAACTGTAGGAAGTTATTCCTAGAAAGGAATTTTATGAATTCTGTAAAGAGCAAATTTGTTCGATTAAAGCGCGAGGAAAGCAGTTATTTACAATGCTCTCATGTTTAGAGTGTCAGAGAGGAACAGGCACTTGCACAGCGCTGAAGATCCCCACCCCTAAGATTTCACTCCTGTCCTGGTTTCAATGGAGACCGAGTTAATTTTCTTTCTAGTAGCTGCTGTGTTTTGGATTTAGTATGAGAATAATGTGATAACACGTATTGTTTTAGCTGTTGCTAAGTGATGTTTACATTAGTCAAGGACTTTTTCAGCTTCTCACAGAAATTGCGAGGGACCATGGACAGGACAAGCTGGCCAAAAAGAATATTGCATACCACAGGTGTCATGATCAGTATACAAATGGGGGCTGGCCAGGGGGCAGGGATCAGTGATTGCTGCTTGGGATGCACTGGGCAATTGATCATCTGGTGGTGAGAGCAACTTCTGTTGTATCACTTTATTTTGTGTATTCTTTTACTGTTATTATCATTGTAATTTTCCTCTTCCGTGACTATTAAACTGTCTTTATCTCAACCCACAAGGGTTTTTTCCCCTCTTTTTCTCCCTGCCCTACTGGGGAGGGGGTGTGTGGGGCGTGGTGGAGTGAGCGAGCCGCTGCATGGTCCTTGTTGCTGGCAGGGGTTAACCACAACAATCGCTCAATTAGTCGTCTTGCCAGTTTTACCTTTTCAAGCCACTGGAACTGCTGATCCTCCGCAACGTAGCAACTGCACTGGCACAACCAAACCTTCAAGACAAAAAGGTTGCGTAAGTAGTGGTTTAAAGAGCACAACAGCAGCTCATAATCACGTGGAAAGATGATGCGACTGCAGCGAACAACTTGTTCAGTTCTCTTCAACTCCATTTCAACACGCACTTTTCCATGCATGAGTGCCGTGGAGCAATGAGGCTGCCACACACCATCTCTGCCCTGAACTTCACACGTCAGAACTTCAAACAGTTCTACTGAGCATAATGGCCATTTGGATTTTCCATGAGAATAACAAAGAATACTGCAGCTTTAATGTTTTATTTGCTCTGGGCAGGGTAGGGGGTGGATAAAGGCTGCTTTTTTTTTTTTTTCAGAAAGCTAAAATATAGAGGAATTCATGCATAAGTCACTTACTGTTGGATCTGATATTAATCGGTAGAACAAACAGAAAGAATCTGTCGGGAGGACATTTGTTGTGCTGGATGTTCGACACCACTCATTCCACAGCTTCACAACTCCAACTACTTCCCAACATACAGAATCCAGAATAAAAGATGACAGGAAAGCTGCAAAAACAATAAATACTGTTAATTTACAAAGAATAATATCTCTGTTCTACAAATAAATACCCAAACTGAATTAGATTACTTCTTTGCAATCTGAAGTTAAAAAAAAAATATATTTTTATCAACATACATTTATGGACCAAATCCAGCAAAGATCAAGAACGTGAGTAACCTCACCTTATCAAGACTTAAGCGATAAAAAGCAGTTCTACATATACAGAACCCTAACATTAAATACATGTGCTATTAGGAATCATATCACTACAGTCGACTTCGATTCCTTTAGTATACATTAAGGATATAAATATTAAGTCTCCAATACTTCTTGACACACCAGATATAACAGATTTCTAAAAAACCGTAATTCCCTGAACCAGCAGCGCAGAACTATTACATCAGCTCTAGGAAGCTGAGACGAGAGCATGCATGCCTTCATAGCAAAAAGAGATCCTAAGTCACATGTTCATAAATCAAATTCCTGTCAAAAGTTAAAGACAAGATAGATCTAAAATATCTGTAACTATTTTTCAAGGGAAGACGCAAACAAAGAAAAAACAAGTTAGCAAAGTTAACTTAGATATAATCTAAATAGCATCTAGATGTGACCTAAACGCAAGGAAGACTTAAACCATCTTTATATGCACAGGGAAAGTGCTACTAAAAACTCAAAGACTTTGGTAAGTGTGCGTGGGAAGGGGAGAGGGTGTTTCAAGACTCCAGGCTTAAATAACCATCTCAAAAGAGGGTGTTTTGGACAAGTAGGGAATTAAAAAGTGAAAAAGAGACCCTTCTAAAATTAAATAAACAAAATCACTGTTGATTAGAAATTAATTACAACTTACTGACCCATAATTTTACACCTTTGGCAGATCCCCATCTCAAAACACTAGACTGCACTAAGAAACTTGCTACTATTAGAAGGATTCTTTTGCTAATTAACAAACAACCCAGGGGAATCTACCAAACAAAAGCCAGATAAAGGAAGAGAGGGGTTAGAATCCTAGTATGTGTTGGGTTGGAAGGGACCTTTAAAAGTCATCTACAGTCCAACCCACCCTGCAGTGAGTGAGCAGGGAGATCTTCAACTAGATCAGGTTGCTCAGAGCCTCATCAAGTCTGGCCTTGAATGTCTCCAGGGATGGGGCCTCCACCACCTCTCTGGGCAACCTCTTCCAGTGTCTCACCACCCTCATTGTAAAGAACTTCTTCCTAATGTCTAATCTAAACCTGCCCTGCTCTAGTTTAAAGACACTGCCCCTTGTCCTGTCGCCATCAGGTCAGAATCATAGAATGGTTCGGGTTGGAAAGGACCTTGAAGATCACCTAGTTCCAACCCCCTGCCCTGGGCAGGGACACCTCCCACTAGACCAGGCTGCTCAGAGCCCCATCCAGCCTGGCCTTGAACACCTCCAGGGATGGGGCAGCCACAGCTTCTCGGGGCAACCTGTTCCAGTGCCTCACCACCCTCACAGGAAAGAATTTCTTCTTAATATCTAATCAAAGTCTGCCCTCTTTTAGTGTGAAACCGTTACCCCTTGTCCTATCACTCCACTCCCTGATAAAGAGTCCCTCCCCATCTCTCTGGAAGGCTGCTATAAGGTCTCCCCGGAGCCTTCTCTTCTCCAGGCTGAACAACCCCAGCTCCCTCAGCCTGCCCTCACAGGAGAGGTGCTCCAGCCCTCTCATCATCTTCGTGGCCCTCTGCCACCACAGCGGAGCAGAGGGACAGAATCACCTGTTGTCACAACTAAAATCCAAAGCAAAAACATACAACGCTTCCGCCCTCCAACTGAAGATGTTATCATTTTACCATGATCCAACAAGAGGAACAAGCAGCTGTAACAAAACCTGTGTTTTATGTGCGCAGATGAACTTTGTCTCTGGAGAGCTCGGCTGCCCCAGGGTTAAACTCCACTCCCTGAAGGAAGAGCTGGACACGGTCTTTAGGGCGGTTCCCACAGCAGAGACCGGCGTTACCACAGGCTGTGGCAAAGGGAGCGCCCTGGCAGGCTGACACTTTCTCCCGCCTTCTCTATTGGAGCCGTTTGAGAGTCTCGCAGGGTTTGTTTCTGCAGCTCCATCGCCTACCTGCAGCGTTACGTCCTATGGCTACTATAAACTTAGAGCACACGACGGGCTCGTCGGCAGAGCTTTCCGTAGTCGAGCCCGACTTCAAGGTCCAGAAGATGTCGATCTCCCTGGAAAAAGAGGCGGAGGGAAGGTGAGGCAGCGCTTCCCCCAACCCTACCCGGCCCAGGACCGGGCCCCGGCGGCCGCCGGGGCTCCGTGAGGGAGGCCTCGCCGCAGCGGCGAGGAGAGGGCCCGGCTCAGGCCGCCGCAGGGCCGCCTACCTTTTCTTCTCCAGCTCCCTGCGGATCTCCCGGTCCTCAGGCGTCTCCTCCCGGGCCTCCTCCTCCTCGTCCACGCCGGCGCGGGACGGGGCCACCACCACCTCCCCGAAGAAGGTCGCCATGGCCGCCGCTCTCACCGCGCCTGCGCGGGGCCACCCAGCTCCGCCCGCCCCGCCCAGCCCAGGGCGGGGCCGCCACCGCGGGGAGCCGGGGAGCGGGGATCGGCCGCCGTCGGGCTCTCCCGGCCCCCGAGCGGGCTCTCCGCCGGGAAGGGGAGCGGGGCTCAGTGAGGGAGCGGAGGTGCGCGGACAGGGGCAGGGTGACCCGGCAGGGGCGCCTATGGCTTTACTGCGGTCCTGCTTCCACACGCCCTGCATAAAGGCCTTTTAATATTAAAGAATTTGATTCTCCCGCTTTCAGTATTTTCCTCTGTTCACTACCCCGGGTTCACGTCCTGGTCTAAAACAAGCAAAACCACCTCAGCTTACAAATGCCTCGCATTTAATCAGCTTTAAATAAAGATACTTTTACAGTTCTACCGATTAAAATTACCAGGAAGATGAAAGAACCGCTTTTGGCAAGGCTTTAAAGAGCCAGTTCTGCTAACAGGAAGCGTGCTTAAATAAATAAATAAATAAATAAATTTCAAACTCTTTGAGGTTGAAAAAAGGCCTTTTCCAGTTCAATCATTTCTCCTCCTACTGGCTCTTTGGAATGTGCCTGTACCTATAAAATTAGGAAGTACAAAAGAGCATTTGCTTTGCTTCGAAAATAAAGTGCCAGGGCCTCTCTGCCAGGAATTCCCGTTGGGATGCATGGATACAGAGGCCAGAACCTTCTCCTAGCTTTCACCATGTCCTGCATGAGGGGATACAGCAGAGAATACAGCAGCTGAATAAGGGTGAAAAAGAAAAGTCTTTTTAAGTCTAAGCCTGAATTAGGAGTACAAACCTACCAGCCCAATGTGGGCTGTTTAAACTTAATAAAAACTCTGACGTTCACTCAAGAGCCATTAGACCAGTATTTATTCCTATACCGGAGGTGATGCTCCACAGAACATTGATCATAAGCAGCTGCTGAACAATGCATTCAGTTTATGGATAATATAAAAGTACCGTCGACTTACTCTCTTTTAACAAAGTTGCCCCTAAAAGGTAAGACAAACAAAGCCACCTCAAAGTTTAAACATCACTAAACACAACTGTGTTCATGTTTCATAAACCAACTTAAAAGAATTCAGATAAACACATACCTTGAACTTACAAAATTTTACTGTATCACATTAAGGACTATGCTCCAAATAAAGAAAATTCCTGGGGCAAGAATGATATAAACTAGGTTTATTTTTGGACTTCTTACAGAAGTTTTAAGGGGGAAAAAAAAAAGTATTTCTCTATACTGAGATACCAAACGAGGTGACGGTAAATACACCTTTTGGCACGTAACACCAGTGACGTTGCTGAAGTGGTTTTCACCAGCTGCTGGCAGGCAGCGCCTGGGACTCCCTTTTCCGTCACTTCACTTCCACTGGCGCAGGCAGCTCTGGTGTTAGTGACTGAGATGACGCAGCTGCGCTTAATTTTCTTTCCCCCTTCCCCAACCCTTTACAGATGCTACTACCAGTCCAATCTGCTGGAAAACCAATTAAGAAACTTGGTATTTCTGCTAAAATGAGCTGGGTTAGGATAAATACCATACTTGAACATATCTCCTCCTGAACATTGAGACCAGGGAATCACCGCATCTTGCCAAGCGTGAGAAATGGACCCAGCAGAGCAGGGGGGGGAAGGCGGGAGTGGGGAAGGAGCGGAGATCACCAAGCTCCTGGTGGCGGTGATGGCGGGGCTTCCCCCAGCAGAGCTCCAGGGAAAAGTGAGCTCCGAGTTGAGGTGTATCGTGTTCCCATAGTTGATATGCGGCCAAGCGAGAATTTACACGTTTTTCCCGGAGAAATTTGCTCCTATTTTCTACGCAAGAATTATTTCTTGTCTACAACAGCCACCTCAAACATTTCAAAAATAGGAAATGTACTGCATTAATCGGAAACAGTTAAGTTTTAATCAATGAGAATTCTAACAGAAAAACACTTAAAAGTTTAAATATGGAAGAACAACAGAAAAGTAGCAAAAAGGTCTGGAATGTAAGAATCCTGCACCTCAAGCTTTTCACGCATAAAGAAAACAGAACAAGTGTTTTGTTTGTTTTTCTATTTTATAAAGAAAACACACAAAACCCCTTAGGCCCAAGAGTTCACCTGCATTTCATATTCTTAAGTTTACAGTATAGAAGTCACATTAATAACGATAGTACTACCTGTCAGCATAAACCCTCTCTTCACCAGCACCAATGTGCCTTTTTAATTGGCAAATACGCTTTTCCACTGGTAACTGGTTCTAGTTGCATGTTATCAATAATGGAAGTACAGAACATTTAACATCTGTACTAATAAAAGTTGTGAAGTTATTAGCCTAGTGACCGTTCATTACTCTTCTGATGCAATGCCAGCATCCGCCAGATTTTATAGTGTGTAGTATTATTTATAAGCCTGTTACTATTGTATATGATTTCATACAGCATTAGAGATGTTTGAAATCTGTTCTTGAATGTTGTATGACCTAGGTAGTATTCCATTGCAGCACCCATAACAATAATACTCAACATACTGCTATTAACCTGTTGCGCAGTGTTTTAACTTTTTTTTTTTAACTCTTGTTATATGTAATAAAATACCAGTAAAGACAAAAAATTGCCCCTATAATGAGGCACATTTTGGCATCTGTGCTAAATGCTGCTACATGGGCAGGCAAGTGCAAGTCAAAATATGAAAAGGAGAAAGTCATCATCTAATCACATTCATAACTTTTTCATAGAAAAATATAAATATATTCCCTGAAATGTAGGACGAAGAAGAGCCAGCATCCATCATGAGTTCTAGTGCTATTACCATAAAAAAAAAAAGTGGACTGGCTTTTCCTTTTAAGGTTACGTTTTGCAATCTATATCATCTAAACCTCTGTCATCATCGTCCTCGTCACAATCGTCGTATCTCACAGTCCGTCTACCGCCGTTCCGAGTTCTTATCTTAGAACGCCGATTAGCTCTTCTACATTTGGCGTAATCCAAATCTTCAGAGTCATTTTCTTGGTTAGGTTTCCAACGTTTCCTTCGCTGGGGTCTTCTGGAAGGCTTAGGTGAGCTGGAATTGGTAATTTCTTTTCTAACAACTTCCGATTTCCTTTTTCTCTTTCTTGTTTCTGTGGCATCACTACAGATACCATTATCAGTCCCAGAGTCTGAGTCAGAAGAACAATTGAAACTAGCTTTTGAACTCCCTGCAGTCCCAGGTGCTTCCACGTTCTCTGATACTGAGCTTTTTTCATCTTTCTTCCCCCTGGTTTCAGATTCTGCTGTTTCTTTGAAGTCATCCGATAATTTTGATCTTTTGCAAGCAGGTCTAGATCTTCTATTTACAACTTCTCTGATGTTTTTAGTTTTGTGTTTAGTTAAGTCAGAATCTACCTCCTCTTCAGAGTTGCTCGTACGATGATTGTGGGCTGAAGCTGACTGACTAGAACTTCCCCAGTTTCTCCCATTTTCCATCCTGTGGTTGGTGGAATTCTCCTCTGAAGAGTCATGTTCCAGATTTTTAAGAGCTGCAGCACAGACTGTTTTGTGCACCTGCTTGTAGTTTTCATCATTCTGCTTTTGAGTCACTTTTATCTCCGCCTCAGATTCTGTTTGTTCATCCTCAGAGTCACTAATGTATTTTCTTTTAGGAGCAGATGATTCAAGGCAGGATAGCTTTTTTCTGCCAGAAGGCTGTTCTTTCTCATTTTCAGACTTTAAGGAAGCATCTACCTCTGAGCTGCCGATCACTTTCTTCCTGGATGCTGCAGACACATTGCCATGAAGCCTTCTGTTCTTTTTTACCGTGTAAACACTTTCCGAGCTTGATAACTCTTCCTTTGTATCGCTCATTATCTTAATCTTATTAGCTGCTAAAGTGGCACACCTACGTGGATTTTTCTTCTCAGTCACATTAGACAGCTTTATGTGTTTCTTGTAGTTAATGATACACGTCCTGCTCCTCAGCACTTTTGCACTTTGTCCGGTGGTCTCCTCAGCTGTTGCTTCTACAAAATAAAGATATAAAAGTTCTTTTTAATAACTTACATTCCTTGAATAATTAGTTTATTAAGCACAAACACTACTACCTTTAATAAAATATGCAAAACATAATTTTTTTAGTTTGGCTGTTACAGGCAATTTACCTTAAGTCTTTACTAAAAATGCAGTCAGGCAGTCCCTGGCATACTTCTAACTCTCAGCATCACTCTTTTGCATTGAGGTAATTAAAGGATTTGAAAGCAATATTCTTTAACATCACTCTAGTAATAAGCTTAGAATTACAAATTACCTAACTTAACAAACAAATGCTTTTATATTACTATCACTTCCATCGTTAGAAACTACCATTTTCTTACTAGAATGAACTTTCAAAATTAATTATTACACATTTTAGACCTTTTATTTTTAAAAGAGATTGTAATATTTTATGTAGACACAAGCATCGGATGGATTTCACAATTTTAGAATTGTTTCACGTACATAGAGAACATTTAAACTGTTCAGGTTCCTTAGCGACTTAAACCATAAGATTGCTTAGTGAATCTTCCATCCAGTATTTTTAATATAGCACTTACTTCTTATGTTGGGTTTTAAAACAGATAGTCAATCTGTAAATAATGTGAACGATGCTATGAAGATCAATGTTTTAAACTTTTACCTTCTAAATAAAACACAATTACTTGTAGGTATCAATAACAGTTAAAAACAGAAGTTCTCAAAGTAAATATATTTGCATAGACTTGATAAAGTAGCAAAATTTTGGGGGTTTCTGACTTTAAGTGTGTTTTGCAAAGTTAGTTTTCCTATGATTGTCGTCCATTTAGTATTTCTTTGTAGCTGTTACTGATTTTATGCACAAAATTTATAAAAATATGCTCCATTAAAGTGCCTACATTGTATTAGTCTATTATCTCCTGATAACACTCAATTTTGTTCTACCTTAAACTCATTCCTTTTGATGATTCTCTACCTGTCCTCAGCAGAGAGGACAAAACCACGGCAGCTGCTGCATGTTTGGAGAACACTAGACAATACTTTTTCAAGCAGAAGTTTAGGGGAACAAGGAGTTTGTAGCGGGCATGCTCTCCTGTCTTCCTTCACGGAAGGGTGAAACAAGCTTGTCTTGCTCACTTCATTTAACCTGAACTGCTAATGGGCGAACGCCTGCTGAGAATGGCAGCCACCCCCCCCACAGGAACAGTAGCCTGAGAGTTAAAACCAAGTGAACTTCAGTTCCTTGCTCCTTCCTTCTTGCTCCTTCCTTCTTGCCAGCTTAACCAGGAGTGTTAACATTGCAAGTCATTTGGACTCTCTTGTTCCCTGATTCCTCACCTGTGAGGTAAGTACAGGACAACATTTTCCCTAAATGCTGACAAGAATAAAGTTAAAAATATAGAAAGTTAAAAAATCCTGTTAAGTTGGACATTGAATTTGTGTGCCATGAGTACTAATATTAGAAATCTCTTCAGATACCAAATCTGTTCATTATTTCAATGTAAATACCTTTATGCACTGCTGAAGTCTATTCCTATTTTGATGTTTCCAAAGGATAATTAATTTACTGTCTTTTCTAACTGTGTCCAAAATTTATACATGAACATGACTACTGTTATTATTTGTACTGTGAGATTTTATGTCTAAAACATAACACATTTCTGCTGAATACTGCATATTGCTGAGTAAAAGGTGAACTAATTCACAGATCTAAAAAATTAGGAACTAAAGCTTAAATTATACACTGTCCTCCGATACTTTTAAGTAGACACGTACACAACATAAAGCCGCTGCTCATAGCTGTTAGGAGATAAGCCTGCACAGGCAGGAGCAAAGAGCTTTAACGTGATAAATTACACTTTAAACAGGATAACAGTGTAAGTAAGTGTAACAATGCATCATAACATACTAGTGGTGGTAAACTACAACACACAAGTTACTGGTACGGAGAGACATTTGGACCAGTTAGTAAGCGTGGAACCAACCCGAGGATTCTACCCCTGCTTTGAGCTACACTCACATTCTAGGACAGTTTGGAAAGGTGGGAAAGACAGCCTTAATCCCCTTTGGGCATTTGAAGAAATACATGTTTAAAATTTAAAGACATCACCCGGAACTATTCCAAGAAAGGCAGCTAAAACAAGGAAAACAGAATGCACACAATTATTTTAGCGAGTTTTTCAGAGAGGTGGGTGCTTAAATGTTTGTAGATGCATGTTTTGAGAAAGAAAGCTTTTATCATAATAAACAGATTATGTGTATTCTCAAAGTTCCAGCAGTTAATTCATAAAATGGAATGCAAGACTAAAGGATAAAGGAATCCAGCCTTTCTACAACACACTACCAGAGTATTAAATCTATACTTTGCATACAAAATGTTAAATTGGGAGCAAGTTTGTATAAAGCTCACCTTATTTTTTAATTAAACCTTCACGAAACTACACAATAAATATCCTGAATTAAATGCTGCAAAGGTACAAACAGATTGCACGGGCACGAAGAGGGAGGATTAAACAAACTCCACTAACGCACAAAAACTGGAANATGTATAGCTATAAAGAATATAGATTTATTTGAAAATAGATATTATATAAATACATATGTGCTTGTCTGTATCTATTTAAATAAAAATATGCGCATACTCCAGCAGTACCTAACGATAACTTTTAGAAGTACGAACAAGTTCAGCTTCCTATTTACAGTTCACTGTCAGCCTCTTTAGACAAGAGCAATACATGCATCAGTTTTGCAAACCACAGTAAACCGGGCTGTGTTAATGGCACATCTGTTGTTATATCTACTGAAATGAGAAAAATGATTTAGAAAGAGCACCTGCTAATTTAAAAATAATTATATAACTACCTGTGGTAATATCCCAAATTAGATCCAATAAAGATTAGATAAACTGAACTGGAAACATCAATATTGCGTTTTACAGTAAACATTGCCCAAAGCTAGCTATCAGTTCAAATACAGGACAACAGTTTCAACAAAACAACAGGGGGAATAACTCACAACGTAAAGAAAACTAAATGCCTGAAAGTTACTTGCCTATAAGGAACACTGTATAGGACAAAATTTTCCTCTTTCACATGAAAGAAGTCTCAAACTTGGCCCTACGTCTTTAACCATCTGGTCCTGTATATACTGGAAACAAAACATTAAGTTTTTTACTAAGTTAGCAGTATACTCAGCCCTCTTGGCAGGTGACCGTGCAATGAGACCCAAATGGTGCAAGTATTCATTACTGTATTTTATCATTACTGACTTTTAAAGAGCATATTTTGTGGCCTTGTACTTACCTCAAGGATTACCATTAGATGGGGTCTCTTCATTTAAGAGTTTTAAAAAGACATCAGCTTAAAAATTTCGGTAAAAAAACAAAAATGACATCCTGCTGTGTGTGCACCTCAACGTTTTGGTGGCTATGTAGGGCAGGGAATGTTAAACGTTTTGTACGAATTAAGACTGTTTCATAATAAATGAGCCCTCCTTAAAGCAAAAAGGTGGATGTTAAAGTAATAAAACACTACTGTTTATTTTCTTACCGATTCTTATTAAAATCTTTGGTAATGTTATCATGATCACGAAACAAATGCAGCCCCTGGCAGCTGACTGATAATATGTGCTGATACTTGCCAATGTTTGGCACCAACTGTATATGGAAAACAATCCTGAATTTGCTTTTATGATTGGCAGTTTTACCTACTGGATGAACACTGATTATTAAAGAAGCTATGGCCAAATTAAAATGATGAAAACAAACAAAACAAAAAAAAGAAATAATCCAAAAAGTTTAGGAGACAAAATGTGAGTGCAAGGAGTTTTGCTCCAAGTTAGACATGGAAGACAAATTAACATTTCAGACCCTTGGGTATAAAAGATACACAATACAGCAGAAGCTACAGTTTAACCAGAATGTTAAAGACTTGACAAAAAGAGAGATTTTCATCGAGCTTTAAAACACTACGGTATAAACAGTTAAAACATCCACATTACATCCAACGGAAAAGCTAAGAGACCAAAAGCTGGGTGTTGGCTATCCAGAGTGACAGCTTCTACTTTTCCCAGGAAGCATTTACACAAAAAGCGTGAGGAAAGCTTTTAAAAGTAACCAGTCTTGTTTTCTCCTTAAAAATGAGGTGTTAGATAAGCTTGATAAGGGAAGTGTTACCAACTGTCTACTCCAAAAGCTACCAATTCCCACTAGATGAAATATTTGTACAAATGCCTTCCCTTTTTGCCATATTAAAAGTCTCTCGAGGTTTTCTCAAAGTAATAGCACAAGTCTCAAAAAAAACCCAACCAAAAANAGAGCATTTAAGAGAATGGCCCCAAGATGCAAAGGCCTTGTCCATCAAGTTTACCATTGTGATAAGCTGTCATGGAGTTCATGCCAGTAAACTCTAAGACTGGAAGTCCAGGCTGCAATGCTGGGTAGGAATATCCAGCCATATCTCTATAGTCAGCTAATCTGCAGGTCGTACTATAGTCCCTGAAGTATGTCCCAATCCCTACTGACTAGCTAAGCAATTTATGTGAAAACTTCGCTTTAGTTTGTTTTGTTTGTTGTTTTTTTAAATATATTAAAAAAGCAATTCTATAT
>VXBO01013622.1:149648-202660 GCA_013400135.1 Rhinoptilus africanus
TTAAAGTAATAAAACACTACTGTTTATTTTCTTACCGATTCTTATTAAAATCTTTGGTAATGTTATCATGATCACGAAACAAATGCAGCCCCTGGCAGCTGACTGATAATATGTGCTGATACTTGCCAATGTTTGGCACCAACTGTATATGGAAAACAATCCTGAATTTGCTTTTATGATTGGCAGTTTTACCTACTGGATGAACACTGATTATTAAAGAAGCTATGGCCAAATTAAAATGATGAAAACAAACAAAACAAAAAAAAGAAATAATCCAAAAAGTTTAGGAGACAAAATGTGAGTGCAAGGAGTTTTGCTCCAAGTTAGACATGGAAGACAAATTAACATTTCAGACCCTTGGGTATAAAAGATACACAATACAGCAGAAGCTACAGTTTAACCAGAATGTTAAAGACTTGACAAAAAGAGAGATTTTCATCGAGCTTTAAAACACTACGGTATAAACAGTTAAAACATCCACATTACATCCAACGGAAAAGCTAAGAGACCAAAAGCTGGGTGTTGGCTATCCAGAGTGACAGCTTCTACTTTTCCCAGGAAGCATTTACACAAAAAGCGTGAGGAAAGCTTTTAAAAGTAACCAGTCTTGTTTTCTCCTTAAAAATGAGGTGTTAGATAAGCTTGATAAGGGAAGTGTTACCAACTGTCTACTCCAAAAGCGACCAATTCCCACTAGATGAAATATTTGTACAAATGCCTTCCCTTTTTGCCATATTAAAAGTCTCTCGAGGTTTTCTCAAAGTAATAGCACAAGTCTCAAAAAAAACCCAACCAAAAACAAAACCACAAAAAGAAACAAACCCAATCCCAAAGAGTTATGTATTTGACACAGGAGTTTTGACATACGAAGCGCATTGAAGTAAGAATTTCAATTCTATACAGCTATTACAAGATTTACCCTCCTCCTGCAATTTTTTTTTAAGTTTCAGAAGGGCACTATGGCAACATAGTTCTGACAAGTCTAGAGTTCAATAGCCAGTTACAGAACTCAGCAGTTCCTTATTGCTGCTCCTCAGGCCCATATGGCATCCTTTCACACTGCTAATATTAAACCGTTATAGAAACGTTTTCAGTATGTTTAACACCTACAGATACTAAGATCTTTTCAATACAAAAGAAGTAAGTATTCCTTGTGGAAAACTGTCAAGACAGATTCATTTTAAGAGACAATCATTTTGTTCTCAAGATTCTTCAACGGCTGCACTACAATGTGTAATCAAAGCCACTACCTGAGAGGGCACAAAAATGTGAAACAATCAAATTTACAAGGCTGGTAAAAGTTTACTCAACTTGGAAGGAAAAAGCCAAACCAAAACAAAAAAACCCCAAACATGCCATCACTAATAATCCTTTCCCCCACGGTATTTTTTGGCCAGGCAGCATTCCATTGATAGTGAAGACTGGAAAAGCAGCAGCTTGGACACAAAAAGATTTTACTCTTTTGTAATGCAGTACTGAAGATGTCTCTTTGTCTCAATTGTCGAATTAAGTGGTGTAGGAAGTAACTGAACACAACTGATAGGAATTTTTGCTCCAAAACATGACAATCTTCAACTCTGATCAAATAGTATGTGAGCCAGGAAAGTTTAATTCTGTTTTGTATGCTTGGTATGGAAAACAATCAATCAAACCCCTTGAGCCTGAGTACCTTTTTTCTTTAATTCCCTTAATGCCTTTTGATAACTATTTGTGGGGCAGTAAATTCCTATAAACCCACGTGTTAAGGCTAAACAATGCAGACCACTTTGAGGGAGGTGGGTGAGGAAGACCACTGGGAAAGATGAGTCTTTGCACCATAATAACAAAACAAAAGCTATATAATGAAGTCTTGCAAATAAAAATAAATGAAGTGTAAAAGCGTGTGCAAGAGTTCACACAATACAATCCTGCACATTAAACATACTCATTTTCCTTTTTAGGATAACTACAAGTCATGAGAGCTCTCAAAGCCTGAAAAATTTGCTTTACTCACTGTAAAGGAGACTGACAACTTGCACTTGAAGAAAGTTCGGTATTTTAGAAAAAGCTAATGATCCAACTCAATCTATTGCCACCTATGGTTGCTTTCTCAAATCAAGTCTTCTAAGAGTGTTTAAGATCTTGACGCCAACCAGTTAAAACTCCTCAGGAGTTTTCAGAGGTTCAGAATCTGGTCTCTGTGATTCAGTGACAGGTTTGAAAAGATTAAACCAAACAGCAACAGTCTGTCAAATTTTACGTCAGGCCCAATCTCCTAACAATATGAAGACAGGTATCGTATGGAACCTGTTTTAATAAATCTCAGCATCATTCTGATAAGCTTAAAAAACCCAAACCCCAAACCAAATCTCCAAATCATAATGGGTCAGCCAGCACACACAAGTATTTGAGTAACGGACAAAATTATAGAAAAAAAATCAAAAACTAAAGAACTAAACTTTTTGAAACAAGTGGAATGGTAAAACTCGCTTCTGCGACTATCTGGAATTTCTGCCCTTCAGTTGTCTCTTGTTAACTGCTTTACAGAGATCTTCTCATGCAATGTCTTATCAGTATGATAACGTAGCTAGAGCAGTGACATGGTGCTTCAATGAGATACAACACTGCTTAGACAGCCCTGAACCTATGGAACTAAAGCAAGCAAGGAATAGGAGGGTCACCACTATACCGGTAACAGCCCCACCTCCTCCTCCCCCAACTTCCCCCCCAAACCCACCCAGCCCTCCTAAATGTTAAATGTGGGAGAAGCCAAACATGCATCAGAACACTACCAACGCAGCATCAAAGTGCCTCTGTCTTAAGGACACTACACATCACTGACAGAATAAAATCCAAAAGTCAAATCAAGTTACGGGTTCCAGCATACACTATGAAAGTAATTAAAACACCTTTCAACCAAATTAATTTTGAAAGACTACAAATAAAAATAAAGTTATGAAGTTACTTCAACTGAAAATAATGGTTGTAAGTCTACTTTAGCACAGAAATTAAGATAATCTAAAGTAAGAACTATTACTTTGCTTACAAACTCAAGGTAACAGGAATATAAACCAGAGGGGCTTTGTTACTGAAGTTCTCCAAACAAAGAGCAGAAAATTTCTTAAGTAGATTCTCTTTCTTTGGCCTGCTATCTCAAGCTGCATACCATAGAACTTCTTCACAGCACCCTTCAGAATATTCTTTAGTTTTTTGCCAACAAACCTGAAAGCCAATGGTTCTCAAATTTAACTCACAATGCACACACAGGCAGTATTACTTCAGAATAGGTATTGTAGCATTAGTTACTACATACTGCTACATAGATAAGCAAGTGCAAGTTAAATATGGAAAGAACAATCATGATTTAATGCCAATTTTTTTTTGAGAGAGAATGTATTGCCTGAAATGCACAACAGCAGCCAGCGTTCAGTCTGAATGGACTTCTAAATACCATAGAACTACATAAAACTATTGCAGTTTTCTCTAAGTACTGTGTTTGGTAACCTCCCAGTTCCAAATCTGTCTAGACTTCTAGACACTGCTGTAATCATCACCCTACCTTACAGTTCTCCTTCCCCCATTTACAGTTACTTTAGAACAACAAGGAACACTATTACATTTGCATAGTCCAAATCCTCCCAGTCATTAATCTTATGTTGTCTCCTCCATCTAGTCAGTATCAAGAGTTAGATGCATTAACTTGAAAAATTTTACCTTTTCTAATGATTTTTGGTTTTCCTTTTCTCTTCCTCCTTTTTGTTTTTGAAGAAGTTTCACAGTAATTACTGTTATTGGAATCTGTCCCAGATTCTGTATCAGTAGAGTGATTGAAGCTGGCACCAGGTCCAAATTTTGAACTCCCTGCAACTCTAGTTGGCACCAACGTGTCCAATAAAAAAAATCTCCCATCCTCTCTGTCTTCTGTTTCAGATTCTGCTGTGTCGTCTAAATCACTCAAGACTCTTGCTTTTTTCAAAGGAGCAGCAAGCTGCAGACCAGTTCCTTTTCTGGCATTCCATCTATCTGATTCAGAATCCACTTCATCCTCAGAGTTGCTTACTGCAGGCTTATTATGCGCAGATGTTGCCTGGTCAGAAACTTTTTGACTGCTCCCATCCTCTGAATTATGGCTTTTAGAGTCCTCCTCTGAAAAGTCTAGGGTGGGACTTTTCCTTTTGGGAGATGCAGAATGGACTGTCCCACGTAACTGGTTATGACCATTGCTTTGCCAGTTTTTCTGCTTCATCTTTGAGTGCGTCTCAGAATCTGAAGTTTCATTTTCTGATTCACTAACAAATTTTCTTCGTGCAGCAGATGAACCAGGCTGAGAAAGAATTTTCCTCTTGGCAAGCTGCTCTTCTGTTTCTTTTTCACTTTCAGACTTTAAGGCTGCATCATCCTCAGACCCCTCCAGTAACATTCGCCTGGCTGCAGCTGAGGCATTTCGGTGAGGCAGTTTTCTGTTCTTGCATCCAATGCCGATACTTTCTGAGCTTGAAACCTCTTCCTCCACATCACTCATTAGCCTTAACTTATTAGCAGCCACAGCAGCACTTCTGCGTAGAGTTTTTCTATGTCTACCAGTACTACCACTGAGCGACTCAGATGTCACCAAAGAAGTATTTTCAGAGTCACTTCCATATAACTTTTTCCTGACAGTTTTTCTTGTATTCCCATTCTCCTGAAGAAGTGTTCCTGTAAAGGAAAGGAGAGATTAATATCTTAAGTATAAAAACCAGCAGCTTCTTAAGTCTTATCAAATCTGGAAAAGGTTCAACCCACAGACATGACAAATGAAATATATTCCTAATAATAGTTATGTGCTTTTGTTGTTTGCCAAGAGAAATTATTTAGCTATGTCATAAATTTCAGATCCATTCTCGTTTTGTGAAAATTAGAACTTCTTTACAAATTATTGCTTTAATTTTCATAAAGATATAAAATGTTGCAAGACATTCCCTCTCACTAGGCTCTGCATTTCTGCCATCCTTCTCTAAGTAATGAAAAAAATCTTTAAGTTGAATGTAGTGTTTTGAGAGCTTCAGAACTACCACCCATGAAGTTAATATCTTAAGTATAAAACAATTTAAAAAATACTAATTACATTTAGTTATATATATATACACACTTGTGTTATTTGCTGATCACAAGAACTACTCAAATCTTACCTATTTGTTTTCTCTGAGCAGCTCGATTTCTAGTTATCCTACAACTGCTGTTCTTTCTTCTACATACACCATTGAGTAGTGGAGGTGACATGAGAGCCACAGAGCTTTCTTTGCTGTCCTCTGAGCTACTTGTAGACGATGAAGATGAAGAAACCAAAGAGCCTTCTATTTCACTTTCTGTTAAAAATAAATAAATGTCAATTACAATTCTAAACATACAGTTAGTTTCCTTAAGAGCTATGTTTTGCTGATATAGTAAATCTTCAAAATTTCCTCATGATATTATTGTCAAATACACTATCATGCCTTAAATGTGTGGGAAAGCAATGGAATATCGGCAAGGAGGATTGTAAATATGCTCAAACTGACTCGCACCTGGGATGCTGGGAAATACATATACTACACTAATTGTTATTCAGTCTTGGGTGCTTGCAAGTAAAACACTTGCACTTAGATAATGTTAAGTCTGAGATGGACTCAGGGACACCTCATCTACCTGCTTAAGAATCCTGGCCTGTTGTTGAAGATCAAAGCACAGTGGGAAAATATGTCATTGGGTTGGAACCCTTCAAGTATCAGCGAGAACAGGGAGTCTGCACGCACTCTTGCTAACAAGGACTTTCTCACTGCCAAGGACTCTTGGTGCCCGCGGTCCCTGCTTGTGTGCCTCTACCCAGGTGTTGCTTTGGAGAGTCCCTGGTCTGTGAGGTGTCGAGATTAAAATTGTTCTTTGCTGTTAATCCGTGGTTTTGTGGTTGTTCCTGCGTCCTGCCTGCATCTGCTCACACAAATGTCTTACCTGTATGAAACTGATAACTCTACAAAAATAGACCACCCCATATTTATACAGTGTTCAGTGATAGGAAGCTTCTTTACCCTGTATGTAAGTTTCAAGTAAAATAACACAGGTGTTTCCAGGTAACAGACTTAAGAGAAAAGCATGTTAAAAAACAATGCAAAACATGTTCTGACACATCTCTTTTACCAGGACTTGCATTCTTATTCATTGAAAAGGTGAGATGTAGGAAAAGAAGGAAAAGACAGGAATGTTTTTATGTCTCGGGGAACTTCTGTCATTTGCTAATTTTGGATGACAATTTTTATGTAACATATATGGGTGTATAACCTGTATTTTATATAGTACCATTTATCAAAATACACTACATTTTCCTCTCAAATAAGAGAACATCCATTCACTACAACCACTTTTGCAAAACAGCTGCTTGAAATGAAGAAATTCTATTATTCTATTGGGTAAGACATAAGAGCATCAAGTAACCATGCAGTTATCAGGTCAACTTTTTCCTATTATCAGTCTTATCAGTTCGGCTTTGCTGTGAACCCCCATATCCAACCTGCAAAAAACCCCATCCACTTGACTGCAAAATGGAAATACAACCAAGACAGCTCTGCCTCTAAGAAGCAAATTATCTGAGACACAAGCTTTTTCATTAATAAAGTTCAGTAAACTTACTGCATTCTATGGGATTTTAAAGTAGAAATTTCTATATTCAGGACACAGATCTTTTTGTAACATTTAGTAATGTAGTAAGTCTCCAAAATTCACTAAAATACACAAAATTTCTGTATTACACAAAAAAATTTCACATTAAAAATGCAAACCTGGTTTAACAATTTAGAATACAATTGTAAATTATGGCAAAGGAAAGGTAACCTAAGTGGACAATTCATAGATAAGACCAAGATGAAAATCCTCATCTGAAACAGATTCCATTTCTGACCTGATGATAATGCAGAACAATTTGTTAGTGTTGTGGATCTAGCTTTCCCATTCCTTTCAAATGACGCCAGGCATGCAGAATCAGAGGATTCACCAGAGGAACTACGGTGGTAATTGCCAGCGTTCGTTTTATGGCTTGCACCACAGGCGGCTCTGCTTGAGGTAGGTTGAGTAAAAGAATCTTCCTGCTCAGATTCAATTTTTGCCTGAGACTTTAATGGTTTCTGCTTCAAATTTCTAGTGAAAGAGGAAAGAAGTAAAAGCAACACAGGCTGTAAAACTACGAGAAATAATGGCAATCATGTATTTTAAAAATACTTCTCTCTGAAAGCTTACATAACTGTATGCCGTATGATTTTAGATTTATGGAAGGGCAGTTATATTTGTGAGCTAACATGGTGTGGGACAATTTCAACTTTGACAAGGATAAGCATTAAGTACTTTCATTAATATAAGAGTCTACAGTCCTAGTGAACTTATATAAGAGGAGACATTCTTTCTCTGCTCTGAGAAACAAGTTAATACTGAATGGCTTCTTGGCTCAGTCTCACTGGAGTTATCTAACTTCATAGGCTCAACTGGGATGTATCTCTACAACTTCATAACTTGGTTACCTGAGTGTTTTG
This sequence comes from Rhinoptilus africanus, assembly GCA_013400135.1. Taxonomy (NCBI): domain Eukaryota; kingdom Metazoa; phylum Chordata; class Aves; order Charadriiformes; family Glareolidae; genus Rhinoptilus; species Rhinoptilus africanus. Next base: position 157,163 of record VXBO01013622.1, read on the forward strand.
GTAGGATGTTGCACTGCGCTTCGATTATGAAATCTTCTAGTATACCTCTGGTTTCGTCGTAGTTTTTCATTCTGTTTCTGACCATTCTTGAAATCTGAAACAATTCTTCTTATTTTCTCTTCAAATAGTGCTGACAGTCTCAGGGTCATACTATAAATCTAGGCAAGGAAGTGGCTTATATTAAAACCAGAACCTTTCATCCAACAATAACATTTCTAAAATTAAAATCTGTGCAGAAAAGAAATAGGAAAGGCATGGCACACAATGCTATGTAACACTAGATAAACAAGAAAGGAACATATTAAATACTTTTGTCATACTTCTCTCCACTATGTACCCAACCAGCAGCTTTATCAAAAGTACTGATAAACAAAGTAATTCCAAAATAATACCTCATTTCAATAAGACAAGCATAACTCCCCCTCTTAATACTAATAGCTACCTTTGACTTTTTGTTTGGAGTATAAGATTTTGCATTACTAAATATTAGTCTTATATCTTTGCACAGTTCCATTGGAGTGTCATAATTTCCAGCTTCCAGAGTTTCTTTTACTGTACCGAAGTCCATTGGAGTGTCTATAATATGTCTGTAATCCTATATAAAACATAGGAAACAAAAATTCAAGAAAGTATAGAAGAAAAACTTTTGAATTTTATTCCTAAAATTTAAGGGTAGCTAAAATGAGCACAGATTATCTTAACCATCAGCTGAAAACAGAACCACCTACCACAGCAGACAGAAATGCTTTTGTTTAGACTAGTTGATTTGAAGTCTCCACTACATTATCCCATACAAACTCTTGCTCATTTTCAAGGTGTTCTTCAGAATTTCTGAAGAATCATGTGTTAATACAATGTCCCATGCCTGCATATAAAGATTTCCGGTTTCAATTCTCCTGAGTTTCCCCAATGAAAACCACCCAGAAACAATAACATGCAAGTCAATGTTTTTATTGTTAATCAAAATGAGAAATGAGACTGCTGCAAATTGTTGGGTAGTCCTTTCCCTGATGCATTTTACTGTGAGAAGCAAACTGATCTGGTTTAAAAAAAACCCAAACACACACATACCCGAATCAAAAGACCTCTATCTTTCTCTTTGTTTCTCTTTGTTAATGCATTTATAGAGAACCTCAAGAGCTTTTTAAAACCTGAAGGGAGACCCAAATTCAAGACGTGAAGTCCACAGGAAAAGAGTTGCATGCTTGTTAAGAAGTTTTTTTCCTTGAAAGTTGGGTTTTTAGACAAAAAGAGACCAAAGAGTTAGCAAGAATACCATGAACAGCTAAGAGAAAGAGAAGGAACAAATCAAGTTTATAGCACGGTCTCAGTAAACAGGTTTTATAGATTGTCCCTCAAGACACTAGTTTTAATTAAGAACATAAAGATTTATCTAAAATTATTTCCCTATAAGGGACAGTAAGAAAACAAACAGAAGAAGACTGTTGAGTGGTTTCAAACCATATTTAAGGTATCAGGATATTTGTAGATGCCACCATTGCCCTACAATTGTTTTGTGTCAATATTTTGATGGATGCTGTCTTGATGCACTAAGAGCATACAGCTCAGTTCTAAGCACAGAGCAAAACAAATTTCTTTCAATGGTTTGGGACTAAAGTCATAAAGGCAATAAACAGCTCCAAGAGCGATGTGGAGATCTTACTAGAGTACCAAATGCAAAGAGAAAAACCCCAAATAATATTTATATCTTAACAAGGTTAATAAGAACAACTTACAGGATATTGATCCAAATCAACTGGTTGCCTGAAAGGTTCAGAATCTTCACATTGAAAAATTAAATTCACCAGTTCCATACACTGCTTCTTCCAACAGTTTTCATCATAGCCAGTTTTCATGCTTTTTCCTTTTTTTAAGCCCCGCCCCTTCAAAAAAAAGTTAGAAAAAAGCAATACTGAAACATAGCAAGAAGAATTAAACAAGATAATCTCTCTGGAATTACTTCTGTAGCAGAAAAATGCACTTCCAAACATATTGTTTTATAACAAAAAGGGTGCTATAATACTAGCTGATTTTTTCTTAATCTTTATTAATAAGATGACAAATTATACAAGAATCTTTTACTATCTTTCAAGTGTATTTCTATACTAAATAACTAAGGCACACAAAAATATGCCTTCTGATACCAAGTAATTCTCAAAAGGTTTTAATAATATCCATCACTCAAAATATCTTTTCCCAGCATCTCAGCTGAATAATGTTTTTATTTCAGTATCATTCAGATAATTGCAAACTGTTACACTGAACGGCACTGGTATCAAGGTTGTAAGATTCTCCTACACAACTGAACAGAACAAGCATAGAAGCATTAAAACAGCAAACAGCTATTTAAGCAAGGCTTTTACTTCCTGAATACTATCGGAAAAGTTCTGTTCTGTGATTGTTATAAAACCAAGCATCACTCCCACAGAATTTCAATGCAGTCTACTAACTAATTTTCCCTGCCAAACCTGATTTGGGTGCATATAGTAAAGATCAGTCAACTCACTTTTCTTCTTCTATATGATGTTCTCGGAAGACATTTTTCATCTTCCTGCACAAAACAAAATCAATTATCTTAAAAATTCTGTATGAAAACATAGGTAATGGGTGCTCAAAGTGTCATTAGATTTGATACTGTGGTAAAAATAGATTCTAATTTCTCTCAAGACAGAACATGAGTATATCAAAAAATACAACACAGCATTTGAGAGACTTTGGAAAGCAAGATCCTAGATACCACCACTGAAGATTCCCACCTCCAACTCTTGTCCCTAATACAAAGGAAAAACCACCACCATAAATTGCAATGACCAGGCACCCATCAGCTTTGAACCTCAATGACTAAAGTAGTTCAATTCACTGATAATAAGTGTCATAAAACTTTCTGATGTTTTGCTCATCCTGAGTTTAGGAAAAGACCTGCTGTGATCAAGTTACGTTTCATAAATAGAACAACCTTACAATGTGGAAGTACTAGAGTGATGCTGAAGTAGCAAGATAAAAAACTAAAATCTCTTCCCTACACATAAACCTGCAAGGGAGAGCAGCTACTTTGCAACTTTATGAAGTCTTGTTAGTAAATGCCAAATTAGAAATCAAAACGCAAAAAAGGTATTGGTTTGGGCAGTTTTGGGTACACTATAATCAACTACACAGCACTGCAGATAGCATTCACTACATCACAACAGTGCATATTTACCTCTATCAGATTTAAGATAAATGCATTTTATTAAATTCTCAGTCATGCATGATTCATATTGTGGTATATGGAGAAACTGAGCACTTGTGAGCTTTCAGTATTTATGACTATATGAATGACAATTTTGACCTTAGAAATAACCAGGTGCGTATAATTAAAAATACAATGAAAGGTATTCACGTACTCTTAAAATATTTATATTATGTCATTGCAGATTAACATGCTTAAGAAATACACTACCACTCACAAAACAGCAGAGTCATTGTAGTTGATACACATTTTGTACTTTGTGTGCTGTGACACTTCTTAGCAAATGCTGACAACTCAAAATTATTTTAATAAAGCATCTCCTCACATCGTTCCCCACATTCATAATATATTCCATATATGTATTAGCTATTTAAATGTATAAATACACACAAACATCTCTATAAAAATAATTCAGCTATTTTACCAAAACTATTTGAAAGCTGGTTGTATTTTCTTACTGCCATACATTACTGGAATTATCCACAAAAAATCCTTACCAGATCAGTATCAAGACAATCTTGTTCATCGTCTGTTGTGCTACACAGTTCAAAAATGTTTGTACAGTCTTGATCACTGTAATGCAATTAAATCTCTGTTACTGGAACAGCAAAAACATAACTATCATTTCCCAGCCACAACCAAGACTGGAAGACTGTAACTAAGACTTAAACGAAGTATAAAAATCACAAGATTATTATAATATTAACAAAGTGCATTTCAGAAGTGAGGGGAGGAGGGTGAAATTAGCATTAGGGATTTCAAAGAGGCCTTCACGCCCTATCTACCTGCAGGAAGACTGCTGACACTAACTTTTTTTCAAAAATAAACCTCTCAACTGAACCAAGTCAGAGGAGCTGCAACAGGAATTTCTACACATGTGCTAGCCAGCACAGAATTTCCTTTCTAGGTTGAGCTTCTTTCACGTCAAGTGACATTTTGATACTATAAATACCAGTGAATGCTATCAAGGGAAAAAGTTAAAATGTCTCTATGCTGAACATTCAAGTATTTCCCCAGTTAAGATAATACCCAAAAAGAATTATATAACTGTCCTGCAGTCTATGGAAAAACAGTAAGGAATCAAGAGAGGCAGAATTCACAACAAAGGGATATTAAGATGCTTATACTCTCCCACTGTATAAGAGCACGAGTATTCAAGCACTTTACAGATTAAAATGCCACTTACTTGATAAACTTTAAGAGCTGGGTAGTGATCTTTTTTGCAGCTCTAGCAATAGCACTCCCAGGTTCATTGAAGGTCCTAGCATTGCTTTCAATGTATCTTACTTCCCAAACCAATGCAGAGATTCTCCTTAAAATTAAGAAACGTAGCACCTTTAATACTAAGATAAAAAGCTTAAAAACTGCAAAAATTGTATCTTAGTAATTTCCTGTCCACATTAAATTAACATAGACATCCTTTGGTTTAAGTCTCATTAGACCAGTCTCAAACTTTTCATTCACATGGAAAACTGAAGTCTGCGTGTGTATATATGTACGTATACACAGACACATACTCACTCAAGGAAGCAAAACCAACAATGCAGATCTTTACTTGCTCATTTTCCAATTCATTATAATTCATCCTCAGAAAGCCTGTGAAAATCTAGCATGCTTTGTTTTCATTCTTAAAGTTCAGTTAATAAAACTAGCCAAGCAAGCACTAGCATTTGACAGAATCACAGGGTTGGAAGGGTCCTTAGTAGATCATCTAGTCCAACCCCCCTGCCAGAGCAGGGCCACCTTAGAGCAGGTTGCACAGGAACTCATCCAGGCGGGTTCTGAACGTCTCCAGAGATGGAGACTCCACCACCTCCCTGGGCAGCCTGTGCCAGTGCTCTGCCACCCTCAAGGGAAAGAAGTTCCTCCTCATGTTTAGGTGGAACTTCCTATGCTCAAGTTTGTGCCCGTTACCCCTTGTCCTATCACTGGGCACCACTGAAAAGAGCCTGGCCCCATCCTCCTGACACCCACCCTTTAAGTATTTATAGGCGTTGATAAGGTCCCCCCTCAGACGTCTCTTTTCCAGACTAAAGAGACCCAATTCCCTTAGTCTTTCCTCATAAGAGAGGTGTTCCCACTAAATTATAAAATATCACTAAAAATACTACTGAGGATTGTGGATTTCCTGGATTCTTCAAAAACTTACACCTTTTTAAAAAAGCTTACATTTGACCTTATTCAAAAAGGAGGGGAAAAAAGTACTCTTTCATCACCACTGTAAATTGTAACATTTATTTTGGAAACATCAGAAGTTGCTTTTCACAAAGCCCTGTCAGTTTCTTCCCTTTTTCTGTACCATAAGTTTTTATCATTTGAAATGCTGGTGGTAATATTAACATTTCACTCTGTGTTTAATTCCATTTCTGAAAGTAGTAAGTGCTTAAGAGCTTAACCCTCATCAAGTTCAAAGTAACTGATGTACAACAGTTCAAAATCTGAATTAAGTCTACAGCACTGAAATAACTTCGGGGTTTTTTTTTAATATTTACTAATATCAAATAGCACATTTCTCAAAGAAAGAATATCAGTGTTTATTGTAACTCTGAAAACAGTCCCAATATAGGCTGAAATCAATTTCCTTAAGAACTGAGAAACTTAATAAAAATTACTGTAACGTTGTAGTTACAAAGCAGCAGAGTCTGGCTACAAAACACCAGTAATGCTGAATTCAGCTACTGGACTACTGGTTTTCAGAACGTTTGGAGAATTGCTTTTCTTACTAAAAGAAGTTTAGACCTTGTCACAATGGACTAACTCCAGGCTGCGTTTTCCCTTATTTCTACTGCTAGTACTAACCTGTAAAATCGGTTAGCCAGTCTTGTCCGAATAGTGTTCAAGTCTGTTGGATAAGCAATCACGGTACAATACTTGGGATATGTACACAAGTCAACTGGACCAGCAAAAGCTGCTGAAATGTCTGTTAAGAAACAGCAAGATTAATTAAACTATTTCAAGGCTTGTATTCATGTTACAATTGTGCTAGGTGTTCAATTGCTATGTATAATTCTTCTTGATAAAACCAATTATGTAAAAAGAAAGTAAAACCTCAGTATAGACAAACAGAAAGAACTGCATGTAGAAGTGTATGAACATTTACAGTACTTTATCATAGGAAATTTTTAAAGGATGCCATGGAGATTCCAGGGACCTGTTTATAAATGTGATGTTAGGAGAAAGCTACCTAAAGGTTAGTTTACATGCTCACCCAGAGTCAGAAGCTGATCAATACCACTGATAATCCGTTCACATGCTTCATCACGAGATCTCATCCCCCACTCCCCTTCTTGGGGTTTGTATAGTAGCTTCTCCACCTCTTCAAAAGTCACAGAAACACTAGCTCCTAATTCTTCAGGCTGATCAACTGAAGCGTGATAGCAAATAGGAAAGGGTAAGAAGTAAGAACACAAACCAATTAAATTAAGTACTCAGATACTCCTATGTTCATAACTGAAAAAAAAAATATTCTTGCCTTAAAATGGAGTTTGACACTAAGACTACGGGGAAAAGAATACGCAAAATGCATAAATAGGTAAGATATCCTTTAGTCAAGTTTTCTGCAGTTCTGAGTTTCTGGAAGACTTTCTTCATCTAAGCATTAGACTTCAAAGAGGACTTAACTCAGAAGAGTTGTTTATATGCTTTCACTTTAAACGCACGCCCAAAATTTCACAGGATCATAACTTAGTTTAATGAGTCAATTCATGCCCCCAACCTTTAAACACATGCAAGATAGACAATATGTTTTGTGACATCCTTCCTGGTATTAGTGACTGTGATCTGTTGGACATGTAAAAAAAACATTTCTTTTGAACATGGCAGATTAATTGCTTCAAAATAATAAGAACTAGTAGAAACATACAGACGTGATGTATAGCTCTGTGGAAAGAGTCACGCTTCCAAAGACCAACTGGCAATATGGCCAACGCAGAATGATGGAATCCCTGGAAATCACCCCCCTCAACTTCACAGATTGTTTTTAGTACATCTGCAGTTTCTGCACTTTCATTGGTTTTTAAAAGCTAATTCCTCAGTTAATTTGAGCACTTGAAAAGGAACCAGCATGTGAAAGTGCCTCATCAGACCCTGTGGGGGTAGGCATGATCACTTCTTTGTATTGATTAGGACAATTGGAAGTAGCAGATAAATTCTTTTTTATTAGCAGATAACTATAACAGTATAAACCATGTAGACTTATAGCTGGAAACTAACAGTAAGAACTTCCACTGGCATCCGAGTCTGTCCATTAAGAAATGAAAGCAAGAAAAAAAGTCAGTGTTAGGATGACTGTAATCCATGATTATGTTACATACAAACTCTAAATACATTTCACCTACAACTACTGTACAGAAAAAAACCCCAAGCTTTAGCAGGGGATCTTCTATGTTTACGAAGAGGACTGCTTTCTCCTTCAGCTGAACAGGGCTAGTCTTAATAACCCTGAGTCATTTCTAGTTCTCTGTTCATGGTAGCATTGACAGAGCCCTAACGGTATTTGCTATACACTGAAATCATGCTAAAGATGAAGCAGTCCTTCAAGAAACAAATGGGTAAAATACAAAAAGGTGCCAGGAAAAGCTGAAGGGGCAGATTCTAACTCATCCTTGAGCCAAAACGAATTCTGCAACCAAACTTCCTGAATACAACACGCTTTGCATTCTTTGCAGCACCCTGGTACATGTGACACAGAAGACCTTTTGTAACAGCCAGTCCACACCAATAGTGGTTTAGTAAGCAAGCTGCTGAAAACTGAGCTTTCAGGTCCATATGCACCAGCTTTTCCTCGTCTTGACAGAATTTTCCCTGACAGGAACAAGAGTTTGACAGATGATACTATACCTTGATAAGCATGCCACAACACTTAGGCTTGGAGGATACAAAAGGTAACAAATTAAAGTTGTGACCTACTAGTTAGTCTAGTGCTGTTCTTCTACCACATCTATCTTAGTAAACTGAACGAAATAAAGAATAAATATTTGGAGTGGCAAACACGAGGTACAATTTCAATTTGATCTGTAAGTCATTCAATTGAAGAAAGGAAGAGGAAGCAAAGAAGAGGTTTAACCCTGTTTTATACTATATTGTTAACATAATAATGCCTTCTAGAAATGCACAAAACCTTTCTGTAAGAGTTTTACTTCCCTACAGAGTGCTATCTTCTGCCTGGAAAGAAAGGTAGAAAACAAGGAGTCCCTATTGTCTTCAGACAATTTTTGTTCTTCCTCTAGTCTATTGGTTGCAGTGGCACTTGTCATTGACCTGTTCAAACGATGCTCTTCTAAGTTTTTTGACCTTATCCACAAAAGACACACTAGCTTTTAGCACTTTTTTTTGGTTTTGTTTGGTGTGTTCTTTCCCAATAATCCTATAGTAAAGTTGTAGCTCCTCAGATCAATCAAACCTAAAGCTCTTAACATGGCAAAGTAACAATTTATTATATCAAAAATAAGTTACAATTTGCCTCTGATACAGAGAGTAAATGATGAATTACACAGGGAATACTGTCCAGATTTAAATTAGCATCTCTAGGATGTCTCTGTCATGCCATTGCCAGTGGAGCAATTTCAAGAATTCTAGTTCCCTTATGCTATCAAACTTAAGCAGTTGAGCACACTACTATATTTCAATCCATGGGAGGAAGAAGTGGTAATTAATACACCAATATAAACAGCAACTTAAATCAAAGTACACAGTGTTCAGAAGAAATTTACACAATTTATCCTGTTAACAAAATAAATCCTAACTGAAGTTCACACCTAAGGCTTGTAAGCCTCTAACAACAATATGACTGTCTCAGTGATACATATGGGGACCATGAACCAGTTCACAAGAAAAGCTTCTGTATGTTAGAAGGAGACAGATGTTGGTGATGAGAAAATGGAATGTTTCAATTAAATCTGCGTGCGTATGTAAAACAAAAATCCTGCTGATTACTTGCTTTGTACAAACTAAAATGCATAAAGATTTCAATTTAACATTTTGATTTCAGACTGTTTTGCAGAATTCGTCACCACAAAATATGACTGAAGCAGCCAGCTAACACTTACAAGATCAGACAGTCAGGTGGCTCCTGAGAACATCTGCATGTGTACAATGTGTTTATATTTAAGAAAAGAATATAGCGTAAGCCTTTCTGATGTCTAGGAAACAAGCTAACTCCTAGCAAAGCTTATTAAGAAAATTAATATCTTTTTGACAGCTTATTCAGTAACTACTCGCAGTATTTCACAAATTTTCCTCCCTCTACCCAGCTGGTACTGACAACCACTGGAAAACTGAATTGCGTAAGACAAATCAGGAATCCAACTGTTTCGGTTACAGTTAATTTGGATTTGATCAGCAAACTTTATAAATTGCTGGTTTTAAACTATATGGAGTAAGAATTTGCTGACTGGAAATTATTTTATACATATTCTTCTCCCGCCCCCTTACAGTATAATGTATACAACAAAGTGGTTTTTTGAAACTTAGTAAGTTTTTGCAACTTGACATTTGGAAGTAGCAGGTTGCATAAGCCAGAACTACACATTTAAAGTATTTCCTTTAACACTGCTCTGAAAGATGCAAAGGGAAAAAATACAGGTATATTCAAGGTATTTCACCAAATCTGAAGCAAGACTGTCTTTAAGAAATTTATTGCCTAAACACACAAAACCACCCTGCTGACATTCTCTATAATTAAAAGGATAACTATTACCATATCAGTTCTACCTGCTAAGTAGATTTGCACAACGGATACTGTACTTGGATGACTTAGTGGCAAGAGTTGCAAGAAAGACAGGAATCATCTGAGGTCCACTACCTGCATGAAACAAAGGAACTGGAAAGAGGGAGAAGCACATTAAACTGCTTTATTAAGTGAATTTCTACCTACCATTATCAGGAACTGGTTCCATGTCCCACGGGCTAAGTTTTTCAATTTCACCATTGTCCCATCTGGTTCACCAAATTAAAAAATTAGAGTTATCTTGACTCAGAAGTATTCCCTCCAAACATATTTAAATCACAGTTATTTTTAGATATTAATAAAATATACCAAATAAACATGCCTATAAACAAAAGCATTAGATAGCAATCGGCTGTCACAGTGCAAAAAGGAAACATTCTTCATAATAAATTTCAAGTTTAAATTGTGCTCGTGACTTTGGCTATATGCAACTTACCTGATATAAAAATCAATTTTACAAAGCCTGTATCAAGAAGTTGCAGAAGAAAAGTAAGCCGTACACTTGGAAAAATGAGATAACATCATCAAGAGGAAGAAAAAACACAGAAGAGAGGATTTTTTTTGCTAACCACAACAGTAGTTGTGCAAGTCTGTGGAACATTTCAGAGAAAGGAAGAACGGTAAGGATTTGGTATATTAACATTTCATTTTATAAGGCATACTGGTTGAAGACAAAGAAACGACTAAGTGTAAAAATGAAGAAACTACAGTTAAGTAAGGACCAAGAGGAAGCAAAGGCAAACATAGTTAATAATGATAGCGTACCTGTATATTTACTCTGTTACTTAACTATTAGGTATGAATACCATTTTGAGATCTCTCCAAATCCTACCACATTTGGGCAGATTTTTACATCTTTTTAACAACACAAAAAATACCAGTGAATTCTGGTATTTCAAAGATAAGAAACACCCTACTGGTCCATCTAAACCATTAATTTGTGTCTTTAAAACTACTATTGGGAGATGCTATTTACGGAGACAATATGATCCTGGTACAAGTCCATTCTACTCATACTCACAGCATTCATGACCATTTTATTCCTCAAAGCATGTTTGTGAATATACCCCAACCTGTTTCCTTTAGTATCTATTTATTTCTACCTAATCCCTTTTCAAACCTGCTAATACTGTTTTGACAGCTTCCTGTGTGAATGTATTTGAGGTTCAACAAGGGCAAGTGTAGAGTTTTGCATTTGGGGAAGAAAAACACAATGTACCAGTACAGGTTGGGGGCTGACCTGCTGGAGAGCAGTGTAGGTGAAAGGGACCTGGGGGTCCTGGTAGACAGGAGGATGACCATGAGCCAGCAATGTGCCCTTGTGGCTAAGAAGGCCAATGGCATCCTGGGCTGCATTAGAAAGGGTGTGGTGAGTCGGTCAAGAGAGNATGATTTCCAAAGTTCAGTACCCAGAGTGTTTAAAAAACCAAACCTAAACTCTTTAAAACAAATTCCCTACAGATTTCAACATGCACTTCTAGTTCTGTCACTACAGATTTTTACAGAATACAGAATAATAATTTTCTGTTCACTCTGCTTATCACCTTTATAATTTTGTGAACTATGAACACACCCCTTTAACCTTTAGATGCTGAGACACAAAACGCATGAAGACATCTGCATACCATAGCGCTAGAAAGCAGTGAGCAATATTGGTTTTGTCCTTGATATCCTTTCTGATGGTGGCCAACACCTGGTTGGTTTTTGTAGCTGCCCTGCACACACAGCTGATGTTTTTGAGAATTGTCAATAACTACCTCAACACTTCTGTCTGCAGCTTAATCTACTAGTAAGCTCAACGTCATATAAGCCACTATCCCTCAGATGTATCAGCTAATATACATTTGCGCTGAGAACTATCCGGCACTTTTCTACTCAGTCGGTTTTACATGGTCCTTCTGGAAGCCCTCACCCTTTAGGGTGACATTTGACCACTACCTGAAATGACTTGTGGTATTTACAGACCTTGGATATTTCACTGTGCACACCCTCCAAGAGTCTTAAAAGGACACCGTGTAAAGCTGGCACCACCATAAATTTCTGGAGAAGTCCACTACTCTAGTCTGAAATAGGTTTGTTAGGAATCACTCTTTTGCATCTTATCCTTTAACCACTTTTCAACACACAGAAGTATTTGCTCCAAACCTATGTTATTGTGGCTTCTTTAACATCTCTTTGAAGAGAAATCCTGTCAAGGTCTTCTTCAAAAAAAATCTAAATATATGCTGTCCACTTTATTCATACACTTACTAACAAAGTCACAGAACTTCAAAAGGAGTAAAGAGGCAGAACTTCCCTGTATAGATGCAGTGCTGGCTCTTTCCTACAGCTGAGTATATCCTTATGCGCAATAGTATTATTCTTTATTATAGGCACATACCAGAACCTGAAGTCAAATGTATCTGTCTACAGTTGACGAATTGTCCTCAAGAGCCTTTTCTATTGGCAGGAGTCACAACAACAATCTGCTAGTCCTGTAGTGCAGGGTCCAACTGTACGACAGTTTGATACTTTGCCAGGAGTTTCATATCAGAGTTCTTCAAACGCCTGGGTGAATGCCATCTACTTCTTATGAGTTAATAAACTTAGATATTTGGTCTAATACCTCCTGTGTATATTTAAAACAAACTGAAAATTGAGATTATCATCCTCATAGTATTTTGTAACTAAAACTCTGTGCAGGCAAGAGCATCTCTCCATTAGGCTCTGAAGGTTCATCTGTTTGGTTCTCCTCCCTAGTTAATGTACAATAATTCAGAATTTGTTGGTATTCGTAAGTGTATATACCACTTCATAATATTGCATGTAAGTCTTTATCAATACAGTTTAGTACAGTTTAAGACCCATTTAGTTCCACTTAAGCTCCATTTATCCAAGTAACACAACTCAGTAATATATAAAGCTGCTTCTACATAACTAACTATTTTTGCCAATAAAATAACAAAACGTTCCATTTATACATCTTCTACTTACTTATTGTCTACACAACAGTGATGGTGATAATTTGAGATGACTCTTAAGTGTGTGACAACCTGGCTACCGACAAGACTTTCAGTTATGTGGCAATTACTCCCTTCCTCCCCTTCATCTCATTCAAATGTGCTTCCCACACTCTCCATTATTGACTGCTTGGAAGCCAACTTTCAAAGGTTGTTTCTGGTGTAAAATAGAAAGCAATTCTATTCCAACAAAGCTCTTTGTCTCAGAAGTGGTGAAAAACAACTGCAGATGCTCACTCAGCTGGATGAGCAAAATTCTGCCATCTAAAAAGCACCATCACCCAAATCCTGACTGAGGAAGACAGACAGCATGCTGCATTTTTTCCAAGACAGTCACAACCATTTGTTTTTAGGGTTTTTTTCCCATTTTAACAGATGAAAAATGCAGCGTATTTAAAAATCTTTTTGCATCCAATGGCAGGGGGGTTGGAACTAGATGATCTTTAACTTCCCTTCTAACATGAACCGTTCTATGATAAATCTTTAAAGAGCTCTCTTTTGAAAGTGCTTTTAAAGAGCACTGCATTCTTTACCTATTCAATTATTAAGCTAACTTCAAAGCAGCTCTAAACTTTCCCTGATAAAGGTTGGTGCATTAAAATACTGAAATATCCTTCACATCCTTTCATAGAAGAAAGGAGTCTAGGAAATTGGCTATAGGCTCTTTTTCGTAATTAGAAACTTGATTTTGAACAGGCCAAGAAAACAACCAAAAACCCCACCTCAGAAGAACAACTGTGCTAACACCCCAAAACATATGAAAGCTGTAACATATGGAAGGTAATATATATTCCCCACGGTACACCTTGTATCAAAGGGTTTCAGCTATCTAAAAGACAGAATTTAGCATTTTGAAATAAGATTTAGTTGTATTTTCATACCAGTACCTGGACTCATTGGACTTTTTTCCTCTGTACGTCATTTTAGAAAACCAGGTAAAAAATATTAGCCAGTAACTGGAATATTTTAACCCTTTCATCACCTGCAGGTGATGTGCTCCAAGTAGTCTATCCCTCATGCCTGGGACACCAGTAAGCATCCAGCACCATTTTAGTTTGTCAAGATCCTCTCTTTAGGTAAGAGAAGCGTCCAAAGGAAAATGACATGAGGGCAAGAAATCAACCTACAGATACTCTGGATTTCAGTTTTTCATCTGTATGTTTTCTGATTGTGGGTGATTAAGGAACTGTCAGAAAGAAAAAACAGGTATTCACACATACTGACAGATGTGTGAGATGTGGAGCAGTCTTAGCTTTATCACTGTCAGAAACATGAAGAAGTCCAGATGATCTGTTGTAGAGACTTAATGTTGGTGCCACTTTTATTTATGACACATCAAGAACGTCGATTTGCTAACTATAGGTGTAGAAGTGAAAATTCACTTGCCAAAAGCATACAGGCAAGAACTTCAATCTGGAAGTTACTTACACCTTCCCACTACGGAAAATCAACAGGAGAGATGACAAGTAAAGTAACTGAGACAAGGAACCAACGTATGTAACACAAAACACAATCTTGGCAGTCTCACAAATTGCCTATTAGCTACTTCCTATAGTACTTCCTTTGTTTGGGATGTCTGAATATCAAATATACTGTAGAAGATCTGGGAGGAATCTCTGGTCATGACAGAAATAAGAATATTATGTATTCGCTGATTACACTCCTTACAGTCCTCCCTTGCTGAGGGAATCCAAAGCAAGCAAGATCCCAGAAGCATTCCAGACAACTTGGACAGGGCAGCACAACATTCTGATTGTCAACACTGAGGTCCAGAGTTATCTTTGTTTACCTTTCTTCTCCTTCGTGTGAAGGACCTCTTTGCCGACACGAAAGAAGGTGCACAGGACCACCACTAAATCCAACCGTCATGGGGGGATATTAGGGAGTCATTTTTCAGAGCATGCCTTGGTAAAGAAGGTATGGGTCCAACTACCTTGTTACCAGTTTGATTCGGATGTTCCTAGCCCTTCCTCTTTCAGTTTTTTTTTTCCACTCTAATACCCTTGATTTGCTCAATTTTACATGTTTTGAACGATCCACTTCATACTATACATCTTCACCTAGGCAGTATTATCTCCTGACAAGAAGACTGGTCAAAGGGAATTGTCTGTTACAGGTAACACAAGGTTACATTACCTGACAGTTCTCTAGCTAAATATAACCCAAAGAGTAAATCAAAAGGTGAAATTGCAAGTGGGATCTACACAATAGGGAATATGGCAGAATAGCACTAGGCAGTGAAGAGACTCAAGTTCTGCGTTCACATTCATGTGTCAAGCCTGAAGAGAGAGCAATGTTTGGAAATGTCCTCTAGAGTACTCTCAGGTGAAAGCATGAGATCATCCTACATGTATACTTCCTCCTGTGGACTATAATGTGGAAGACAGAAGCGTGAACTTCAAACATAAGGATCATGATGTCAGCAGCAACAGAAGAGATTCAGCATGCCCCATCCAAAACCAATTATCAATGAAGAATAGTAATTAATGTACACTGGAAATTGCATTGCTTGCTTCGTGGAAGAGATTCAGCACTTAAGACATTACAGAAAATTATTCACAAATGTGAAAGAGGGCAGTAACTTCTTTCACCATGTTACTATTCACTGAAGAGTTGCCACGAGTTATTACTTATACACACTGTGCAAGACAAGCAACTTGGAACCATTAAGAAGTGATAATACAACCAGTAAAATAATTCAAACATTTTATACATTCTCATACTAAATAAGCCAGCTATGTAAGAGGCAACCCACACTACTAACATTAAAAGTTTTTAAAAATACTTTTATACTTACTTAACACTGTAACACTGAAAGTGACTATCCGGATACTGAGGCTGATACGGTTCTTGACCCAACACTGTTCCAAACCACCAAGCATCATCAATAATTGATCGGAACCTATCAGCTAGAGCAAAAAAAGTCTGCTCAGATATTCTATTTAGAAAAATTATTTAACTATGTTTCTTCTACATGCAATTAGAAAATCTTTTGATCAGTGTATTTCAGTTTGAAGTTGTAAACCCAATGATATTCAAATAAAAGACGAGACAACTTATGCCAAAAAACTACAAGCGCTGAAATCTAAAGTAGTTTGCTACTTAGCTATAAAATAAGAAAAAGGAGCACTAGAGCCTCAACAGACATTTTGAAGACTGTATTATAGACCTATGGTAATCCCTCCAAAATGCGTAGTACAGCAGTTAGTAGACCCAAATTTCTAATGGGCAAAGGGACGTTACGTACCAGAGAGCCCTCTGAAGTTACAAGCAAGTAGCATCTAGCATATATAGCAATTAGCCAAGGAAAAATTTCTGATTTCAAAATCGTTTAGTCAAATACTTAGAAAACATACTTACAAGCTTGCCAGTTCCTTTGCCGTGCCTCATCATAGAACTGACGTAATATAAGGAAGTCGATAACATCTGGCATGTCGTGGTATCTAGATAAAAAAATAATCCTTTTCATGTATGCGCCTTAGGGCTTTAGGAAGAAGCTTAAGAAGAAACGTACCTTTGCTTCTCAGAAAAATAAAGATGAACGTACCTGATGGAAAATGATTTGTCTGTATGTTTTCCGGTGGCGTGATCTATGAAGGCAAGCTTTAGGCAACACAATGTGGGAGGACCAACTTCATATCTAATTCCGACAATTTTCACCAATTCCTGATCCTACAGGTAAGAACAAACAGTTTCAGCAAATATTAGCTTCTGGACTATGCACAGAGCTATTAATTTAACATGAATTAACATCATATGAATTGATTGTTATCCAAAAACCCCAAAATATTGAAACTGTATTTGAGATTTCAATGGAAGGTAGTCTGTCAGACTTGGCAAATTTAACACAGCTCTTTACATTCAGACTTCCCACAGGCAACTCTGAAGATATTCTGGTAATTGAAGACACTTTCCCCTACTGTTTCCATAGGGAAACACTATAGGAAAGAGCATGACCTCACAAATCAACGTTTTGCCAACTCTTCATTCACAGACTATTAGTAATGAACTCACAGTATCTTCCATGCAGACCTACCCTAAGGACTACTTTTCTCCATGGCTCCTTGTGTGGATTCAATTCATAAATGTTATTTCTTCTAACTGCTTCAATGTAAGCTTCATGTCCTTGTCGGAAATATATTACCTAAAAAAACCCAAAACAACCCAAATAAAAGAAAACCAAACAGTAAATGTTACCCTATATTTAGTACCTATAACAATATTATTTAACACAAGCATTTAAAGATTTTAATCAATATTCCCACCTCATCGCCCATCTGAGGAACAAAAGGGGATCTTCGAAGAGCTGTGTCTGTTATCCAGACGGGAGGGTGGCAATCGTATGACAATTCCAAGTTTACTGGTTGCGTTGGAGCATTAGCCTTCACATTTAATAGAGAACAAAATCAGACATAATGGACATACTGCTGACATGACATCAAAACAACTCATTCCATTTTAATTTGGCAGACAAAAACTTAACTTGTAAAAGACTAATGTACATTTCCAAAATGTATTAGCAAAGTTCCTCCAAGGAACTGTAACTGTATTTGTAAGGAGTTATAACTGTATTTCTAGTACTAACCATTCCTTTCCTACATGAAGATTTGAATGAGCAAGATTACTATTATGCAGGTCTTAAAAAAACTATCAAGCTGCCAGAAACTATTTGAAGATGAAAAATTATGAGATATTGCACAGTAAATATCCATATTAAAACAGTTCCAAAAATACCATTTTGAGAATACTTGGAAGAAAGTGAAAGACAGGCATACCAAAATTACCCCAAGCATTTAAAAAAAGTTTGCCTCTATGTTAGAAAACAGCAAGTAATAGCTATTGTAATTTTAAAAAAGGATAATTCTTGTAACTTATACAAAATTAAAAATTCAACCCAAGTATAAATGGCCACCATAAATACAGTGACTGTATCCCCCAAGTTTTTAAACAGATATGTTACTTAAAACCAGACCACTTAACAGGGTTTTAGTCTACCATTCTAACACATTTCCCCTTTTGATACCAGCAACCTTGAGAACGCTTTTTCTTTGAAAAGTGAAAATGATTTCACTTGGAATGCAGATTCTTCCATATAAATCAGCAGATACCCTGCATTTGGAATGGTCTCAAATTAATTAAGGATACACTGTATGTAGTGATACCAATATCTTGCCCAATGGCAATAACAATTACTTGCAACAGTTTCCAGTGAAAAAGTCTAAAAACCTAAGAGAAAAATTTATTAGAGCGAGTAGAAGAAATTAAGTGTATACCTCCTCCTGCTTTTTTGGTTTGGGCTTTTTTCTCCTTTTTCTTCTTCTTCTCTTTGGAGGAGATGATTTCTCTGCTGATACTTCATCTTCTGAAGTACTGCAGTATCTGATAGCTTTCCGTCGAGAAGTCCGTACGGGAGGTTGTAGGTTAATCCCTGCATCAGCGATCCAGTCAGAGTATCTACTTGAAGAATCACTGTCCACAGTGGAAGAGGTCAAGGAAAATACAAACACAGAACCAAGTTAATATTTCAGAATGCTAAATTCTCTTAGATAAATATCTGCAAATGTAGATTGTTGTTGAAAGCATTTATCAAAAGAACTAAAAATGCTTTGACCTGTTGTAACAATTACTTCACTTGATGTTTAACATAATTTTTGGGGGAACACAATAATTCAAAGCATGAGTTTTGAAAGTTCGAATTCATCAAGTTTGGCGAATTCTAAAATCAGTAATTTTATTCAAGAAAGTTGTGCAATGGAATTCTGGACTAGTTAAGAGCCTTCCCTAAAGAAGACACTAGCCAAATACTACTTAAATCCTTTGAAGACAGTTATACAAAGCTCACAGGTACACATTTGCTTTTTTGCTCTCTCTCAGTAATTTTTAGTTCTACTACCATAGAGTTCTAGAAAGAATATCTAAAAAAGACATAGTAAAGTGATTAATATCTATAATTTCAGTTCTAAATAAAATTGTAACCTTATAAAAATTAAGATCTTTTTTTCAACCATTTTTCCAAGAACAATAAACTGACTGTTGCTGCATTACTAAAGAAACCAAAACAACAAAAAAATCCAAAACCAAACAAAACCTCCCTTCACCCCTTGAAGACCCAACAGAACAAAGCACACTACAAAAAACATGCCAGGCTATCTTCCTTCTTCTTTATCAACTAGCAAAAAAGGCAGAAGGATTTAAAACTACATTAGAAGACAGAAATGTTCTGGTGAAATGGAATGCTAAATAACAATGCAACGTATCAGTACAGTACCATAACAAAGTATTATTACATATGAAGCACAAGAGAACTTCCATACTTTTAACTTGCCAAAATTCAAGTAAAACTCCTTATGCTAAAAGCCGGGATTTGTTTGTTCACTTTACCTAGAACTATTACTGTTGCTTTTCTTGTCACTTCTCCATTCTTCCTCTTCATCAGATGAGCCAGAACCCTCACTTTCTTCGGCTTCCTGAATTTAAAAATACAGAGAGTCAATCCAAAACTTTATCCCAGCACATGTTTTCAAGGATTTAAAACAAAAAACACATTCTCCATTCATAAAATCGGTGAGGTTGGAAAGGACCTTTAAGATTCATGTCTGCATATTACCAAGTTCGGAAGAAATTTGGTAGAAAAAGTTGTTAAAATGAAAATTAAAGTAGTTCTTTTTTGTAGCTGATTTCAACTTACACTATTAACCTCAGGAGTGCACTTATGATCATTAACTTCTGTATATTCACTCACATTTTATTAGCTACATGTGGATCCACCTGCTGTAGCCACTCTTGACAAAGCAACACTTCTATCGCCCTACTACATGACAGTTCTATTTTTTTCTAGTCTAAAGATAAGTTCACATTGTTTACTAGAACAAAGTGGCAGGCGCTTTCAATTCCTTCAAATTCCAGACTCTCGATGCTTCAATTAGGTCATGTAAAGTACACAATAAAATCTAACTCACTAAAATGTAAAGGAAGAATCTGAAGCCTGGAAAAGTAACAAATCAAGGAAAACTGTCACATCTCCCATCCGCACACAGCATGGCTGTACTCTGTTACAGCAGCAGCACTTCCATGATTTTTGTTAGATTTTTTTTTGTTAGTTATGCATGTTAAAATCAGGGAATTTTTCTGATTTTAGTATTAACTGATTGACTAAGTACTAATTGGGTGTATTCATGCATGTATTTAAATGCAAAATTAAATAGCCAAGATACACCAAAATACATTACAACTTAAGTAATTTCCTGATTATTGCTTAACGATTTATTTGCATTAATTTCATGTCTTAAATATGTTTTACATAACTGAAATGTTTAAGTATAATGCAGTGCTTGTGCCTCAACTATATGTTGTCAAGCAAAAAAAAAAGTAAGAAAGTAAGATTTCACTTGCAGCTTCAAGTTCAATACTGTTATGATTAGCACAACTGATTATTTCTTTGTTATTTTCAGAGTGACAAGCCTTCCCCCTAAGAACTGTTCATACAATGGACAGGATGGACAATACTCACTAAGTCAGTTCTCCTCTTTTATCCTACCATTTGTAGGATTAAAACAAACAAACAAAAGACTACATCAAAGCTCAGCTTCTTATAGTATTATTAATTTTAGTTTTATGAGATCTAACATCACTTCTTCAAAAATGTTTAAGTATTATGTAGTATTTACAGGACAGTGCCACATAACCCTCCTATTTGCACTTCGTATGCTTTGAATTTGTCAGGTGCCAGAAGTCTCCTGCCAACTCCCCTTCCACCCTATCCCCTAAACAAGGAAAACCTGAACTTTTCATTACATTTAAATGATTTATTGCTTTTAAACACACAGGAATTTTTTGTTAAGAGGCTAGGAGAAGAGTGTCCATTTTTCCCTGAAGTATATTAATTCTTCATCTTACTCAAAAAATCATCACCTGAACATCCCCCATTTTGTTCACCATTCTTCCTTAACAAAGTAAGTAACTAGTCCAACAAGTCCAACCTTCTCTACTCCTTCCTCTCCTTCCCCCTTTCCCAGTTTGGGACTACTTCTTTGTGTGCAAGGCAAGACAACTGTAGTTGAAGCAGTTCTACCACTGATTTACAGTATCTGATAATACAACAGTCAAAAGCTCCTGCTACCCCCAGGAAAGTCCTGTTTCACTCCAAGCCAGGACTCGGCCAGGATAAACGAACTCTGTGGAAGAATCACACTACCAGGCCGTAAAAATGCTTTATCAAGAACCTTTGAAATTTCCAGTTTTAGGTGTGTGCACAAATTTGTAAGGTTTTCTCAGAGAACTAGCAAAAAACACATCTAAAATCCAAACTCCACGTTAAGCCCATCTTGTCATTGTACATAATTTTCTTGCCTTGGACTGTGGATTTGGTTTAGAAGTATCTGAGCAAAAATAGTTCAGCCATTTATAAAATGACAGGAAAGCCTGCCATCATTAAAGTAACTAGGTTTGAGAAGTGCTAAAATAGTGACGCTTACAGAAATACCTTCCCTGGTAAAGAGGGTCTTTTTCTGTTTGCTTGCTTGTTTTAGGAGAGAAAAGGCACATTTACTTGAAACTTCACTTATTAAGGAAATCAATTTCAAAATACGTAACATGGAAGAGAACTTACCTGTTCTATCAAGCCAAAGCAGTTATCTCTTTCCTCATCAGAGGACTCCAGCTGTTCAATGTTATGCCGTGTTCGGTAACTGCGATATTTCCGTCTATGCAGTCTTCGCTTAGACTGTATTAACGAAGACTCAGAGTCACTCTAATTTATACAGGAAATGAAAAAAAGAAGTTACATAAAAATATGTGGCAAACTTTTCTGGGGTGAAAGGGTGGCTAAAAGCACTCCTGACAGTAAAAACTGAAACAGGCTCATAACATCACAGCCTTGTGACATCAAAACTCCTTTTCACAAGAAATGATTTTCCTGTAAGCCAGTAGTTTTAAATTTGCTGATACAAATCTAAGATTTAACAGTTGTTCTAAGAAATTGCTCTACTGTAAGTGACAGGTCCGTTCGCATCGCCTGATAAATATATTTACAGAATCCAGACATTAACTGCCTCCTGAGAGGACCAGAAATCCTCAACTCCATCCAGTTAAGGGGATCATGCAGTTGAATTCTTGCATCAAATTGTTTTCTACTGCAAGACACAGTGCATCAGGCCACTATCTTATGAAAACAGGACAATAACTAGTTTTTCCTTCTTACTGATGTCCTGCAAAAAACAGGTAATGAAAAAAAAGTCCTTCAAAATGACGCAAGTCTGAAAAAGTTGCCCCATACACAAAACACTGCTGTCTAAAGTAGAATGACAAAGAAAGAGCCATGTAGCCTGTAATTCTTCAAATATAGGACCTTGAACAGTCTCATTTGTACCTTGGTGCTTTAGCATGGACCTGTAACTTTGAAACTTCAACTGCAGTAAAACCAGTAAGTCTGTAATCGAGCCTGCCTTTAACAGTTACTACCAGATACCTTTGATGGAAGGAGGCAAGACTGAGAGAAAAAAAGAATTCTAGGTATTCATAGAAATAAATCAAACCTGGAATAACTGGAAGCTGAATGAGCAGAAACCTTTGAAGACCACCCCTTCAGAAATGTCTGCTTTCATTTTTTTAAATTATGACTTATCCCTGGGCACAGAATGCCTGTTTTCCTAGAAGCTGCTGCATACCTTTTCCAGTGACTCGAATGACTTTTTCTTCTCTGTTGCATAAAGCTCCCTCTCTTCCTCCCCTTTCGCAATTCGATATTCTTCCTGCTTCCTACAAGAAAGTAATGGAAAATCTAATTCTACATCTGTTTTGACAATGCTGAAAAGTTGTATGATCCATTCTCTTTGGAGGATCTATCTGAAAACCCCTAACACCTAATTCCTTTACATTATTAATTTCAGACGTTATTATTACTCAAACATCTGTAACATATGTCTTCTCATTTCCAGATACAGATGGATATTAAGAAAGCCTTCCTTGCAAATACCAGAATATAATAAACTTCCACAGACCCATTTTTAATCCACGTTTTTCCCTTTGCAGTCATTCTACCTCCCAACAACTTTTTTGGGAAAGCTTTCTAAAAATTTCAGAGATGTGGCAGCACATACGGCTGTACTATATGAAAAAGATATACTTAGCTATCAATATTAAGTCTTCTTTTCACAGATGCATACTGATAGTGCTTTTGAAAGCAGCTCTTTTAGTATTTCAAGTGCCCAGTTCTGCTTCTGGTCATAGCACATCACCCTCCCAAAGTCTCACAAAAGCAGAATCTCTCTGACCTCTTTAATATAAATAAATTTAACCTATATCCCTTTATTTTGGAAACAAAAAGAATCTAGGTAATCCAGCTGTTCTTTAAAAGTTGACTTAAAATACTGAAATATGGGAGAATCATTCTCTATGAAACTAGAGCAACCTCCACTTATTTTTGTTGAATGGACTTTACAATTGAAGGTTTTGAAGCACAGATGACCATAACAATGAACTATTTCAGTTTGTACCACGTATCAATTTTAGCTTAGGTCTAATAGCACTGGATTTAGAAAAAACAACATGTTGCGTTCTCTCTAGTGATATCTGCAGCCCAGTAAGCTGTCTACAGACCTGAGTAAGCTTGGCGGTATTTCTGGTACAACAACTCTTCGTCTCCAAGCCTGCAGGTCTCGCTCAGTAGCCATCTGACTCCGTGGAGCATTCTGATGCATCTGACGCACACCTTCAACTTGACCACTACGTCGCAGACCAATATTGGGAGGAGACTGGATGTCGAAACTTGGTCTTCTAAAAGCTAAAATATACAAAAACATTTTTTTCCAGACTACACATAATTGGAATCTTGTTTCTTCTTACTACAAGATAAAAAATTAATACGTTACACATTTTTATCCCCACATTTCTAAGTATATGATTTCATGACTAGTTATCACCTTGAGGAAATGATCTGTCTTGTAGATAATACAGTGAGATTACACATATACTTTTAAAATGGTTATTTCTACTACTATTTTAATACAGTCAAAGGAAGCATAAAGTGCAGAGGTGTTCTTCTGAAACATTTCAGGCAGCTCTACAGCTAGTGAGGTTCCAAAAAGCACTTTTTGTGGAGCTGAGCTTATGTAATTAAAACTACAAGGACACAGATCAGAAGAGCGTCTGGCTTAAATCTGTAAAGAAGGGAGAGAGGAACGCAGTTTGAATAATGGTAAAATACTAATTTTGCAAACTTTAGAGAAGAATAAATGTAGCTCCTGTGTTATTTGAGTACTCTACAAATATTACTAAATATGCAGCACTCTACAGGAAATACAATCAACGCTCTTTAAAAGGAAAAGCAAAGGGCTTTGTTTTGTAACTTAATCACAGAAGTGGCAGTGTTAATGAATAAAAAGATCTTAACCAGATATCAATACGTTAAGGGAATCTCAGCCCCTCCAAACAACACCAAAATTTGAAATATTTCATACAGTGTAATAAAAATGGGGACAGAACAATTACCTAAGAAGTCATCAGAAAGTACTAACCTCTTCTAGGTGTTCCTTCCCCATTTTGGGGGCCACTTGAAGCAGATTCTTGATCGGCTCCAGTTCTTTGATCTTGTTGTAGTTGCAATTGTCTAATCATGTCATCAAGAATGCTGGGCTCCAAGCCTTGGTCATCCTGATCAACTGTCTGTTGGCCTATAACTTGTTCAACCACTTCTCCATCACCTTGCAAGTGTAATACAAATAAAACACACATATTCAGTTAATTAACTGACTATAGCAAATTAATCTCATTATTCACATCACAGTGAGACACATGCTACAACTAAACTCAATGAAAAGCACTCTTGAAATTATTCCAATTGCTTATTCCAAACGAGACATTTACAGTCTACAATTCAAACACAGTTTGTGCACATCAGTGCCTGCAGCAAAGATAAGAATTAAGACATCCATTTGAAAAACCAGTTATATTTTGTTTTCTTGTTTAAAATCATATTCACTGTAAGACCTTACGGTATCTTTAGTGAATGTAAATACGCGACAGTTAGCATGTCATAAAACAATGACGTTTTTAAATCACTCATGTTGTATCTACTCTGTTCTCATTCAGATATATTACAGCAACTCTAATTTCTGGATGTGGGTCTTTAGCAATACTGTTCTTACTTGTTGCTACATATCCTAGTTGAGGAATCAAGTGTTCATCTGCACAATTCTCTCTTCCTGGAACCAATCTTTGATATTTTGTTGGATGAGGGTTTCCATCCACATCTACTAAGAAGGGAGGGGGCATGAGATGAGGAGCCTGTTGAGTCTGCTCATCTAAGACGTAATTGTTGGAGTCTCGAATAAGGGGCCGATAGTCAGTGTGGAAGAACATCTGATCAGGAATCTAGAAAGTTAGGAAGTTTTTATGTTAGCAATTTGAAGAAAAGAATACGCTAATGAACAGAGAAGAACAAGTGACGCTAAAATATCTAAAATCTCCTTAAGGGTAAAAGAAAGGGCAAGTTGCCAATAAAAAAAAAGAAAAATGCCAATAAAAAAAAGAATAAAAGTGTTATGCACAGCTACAACTAACTTGCATGGGTGTTGCAGCACTCATTTTTGATAGTGCTTTGCATGCAACAAAATGCTTTTACAAAACAGTAGGCTGAGGTAACTTAAGGCAGAAACACTGCTTTACACTTAAAAAATATTTTACATGTCATTCTCTTTTTTTCCCTACACACAACTAAGAAACATTTCCTTGTTTTCCACACAAGGAAATAATTGTCTTAAGTTCAAAATAAGCTCTCAAAGTAAAGTTCTTTCTTAATCAAGCAGTATCCACCAGAAATTTCTTCTGCAACTAAAACAGCCTGTTAAATCCATGCAGCTGAAGGAAAATGGTTATACAACTATTAGATCACAGTCAGAATTTTGCTCCTAGCGATGGTGAACAAGATGAAGAGAATAAGTTTCAATTTCAGCTAAGAATGTAGAGCAAGAAAAGAACAGTTCTTTAAAATTACCAACATGGAATTACTATTGCAACTTTAAAAAATTGAGGGGGAAGTGAAGAAAAGCATAGGCCAGAACTGCACTTTTGAGAGCTATTTTGAAAAAAAAAACAGAAACACATGTATTTATCAAAACAAAAAAGGGAACAGGCTGATAGATTCAAAAAGGCAAAACATTTATCCCATGAACGTTTTTCTAACATTTCAAAATACAGTTTTTGGAGAAATACAAGCTTATTAAAATAAGCAAAAGTAAATATAAGGAACAGCCTAAAGAACTGTGAGCTCTAATAACTGAAATGAACCAGCAAATTATTCTTAACATACAAACAGTCTGCCTTTTTGTTAATTAGGCAGTAGTGCAAAAAAACTATTTTCAGAAACAAGTCATTTTGAGGTTGAACAATTAACATGCAAATTAGCTGGCTGGAGGATGAAAATTTATTCCAGAAGAGTTCTTGGGAACTACTCTCAAGGGAATGTTAAGACACTGGTTGTTTCTGCTGTGCCAGGACCATACATACCAGAGAACTCTCAGACATCAAGGAACCCATGATATTTAGATCCTGTACCCATACAAAATTATTTCTTACATATGATGTTTTAGAGGAATAAATGCAACTAATATAATTTCAGTTAGAAGCTTGAATAAACAATTCTAATAAAAAGCTGAACTTACCTTTTCATAAGGTCTGCTACAGCCAAACCCAAATATCAACAGATGCCCATGAGAATCTGTACATGCAAAATGCTGCCCATCCGGTGAAAATTTACAGTCAAAAACAGCACCGTGTCCTTGGCCTTCAATCTAGATTGAAGGAAAGAAACTCAAGACTATTTGGCCAATTTTTTTTGAGCAAACAATAATGCAGCATCAAAAATTCGCTACTCTATCAAAAGCAGTCATGGACCTCTTGTATACCTCCACTGCAGCACAAACAATCTCGTTACTTCAGTTTGTTTCTTTTTCCCTTGATATGTAAATTCAAGTCCCAAATTGCACTGTTTTAAAAGATGCATTAAAGGGTATGGAAACTTACTGTTAAGGGAAAAAAAAAGTTTTTTTGAGGCTTTTGATCTGTTAGTATAATGCGTAAATATAAATTGCCACTAATAGATACTGATTTTAAGTCACTTTCAAGAAAAGCCCAGGGAATCTTAAAGCTAAAGAAAAAAAACAAACATCATTTCGCTATTGACTGTAACCAGAAAAAAAACAGAGATTAAAAAATTAATATGAACACTGGATCGTAACTTAAGTCTTGGAGAAAATAACCTATTTTAAGTGTTACTAATGAGTTGTCAAATGGCCAGGCTCTTTTCAGTGGTGCCCAGTGACAGGACAAGAGGTAATGGGCACAAACTTAAGCACAGGAAGTTCCACCTAAACATGAGAAGGAACCTCTTTACCTTAAGGGTGGCAGAGCACTGGAACAGGCTGCCCAGGGAGGTGGTGGAGTCTCCGTCTCTGGAGACATTCAAAACCCGCCTGGATGGGTTCCTGTGCAACCTGCTCTGGGTGACCCTGCTCTGGCAGGGGGGTTGGACTAGATGATCTCCAGAGGTCCCTTCCAACCCTATGACCCTATGAAATGGAGTGAGTGTCATGGGAGCTCTTGAGAAGAATTGGGCCAATCCACTAATGCTTACGGTGATAATATCATTTTTAAGACAGTTGAGAGTACAAGTATTTGTCCGTAAGTCTCCCAAAATGATGGTCCTTTCAGTCTTTCAGATGGCACCTCATGTCAATTAAGGAAAATTGTTACTATGAATGAGGGGCAAGAAGATCTTTAGGAACAAAGAGTGGAAAAGCCCTAGTGTCAACTATTCACAACACCTCACAGACCAAGACGTCCTGATCAACTGGTGAAGTCTGAAGAGCTCAGAGACTGACTGTGATTAAAGTAATGTCCTGCTCTGCTCTCCCGTACCTTACATTCCTCACACCCAACTGCACGTTCTTACAACTCATCTTCTTCGTCTCAGAACTTGTCAAAACCTCCCTGACCAAATTCAACTCAGAAGCCCTATAGGAAAGTATCAGTGGAAGCAAACAGGGAATAGTTTTTGCAGTAGATTAGTGACCTGACTCAGCTGAGTAAAATGTCCAACGAGAGGCGCCTGATTCAAGGTGGAGAATGGAAGTGGGCTGCTGAGAGCGGCCAGAGAGGCAATCCTGGCCCTCCTTTTCTGCCATGTTAAGAACTGTTAAAACTGGTCACTTTCCACCCACAGTTAAAATAACCAAGAAATTCAAAGGTAAAAGCTCTAGAGAAAAAATGAACTCATAAATTTTGCTTGTTTGGGGGCTTTTGGTGGGTTTTGGTTGCTTGTTTTTTTAGTGTGGTTTTTCACCCAAAAAGATGCAGGGGGCGTGCGTGCTGGGGACAATTGCTTAAGCTAGGATGTGAACACACTGCTGCATGTTGAGGAAAAAAAAATTAGAAGTTTAGAAATGGTCTTACCATGTTAAAATAATGCTTTGGTTTTGTGCCTTTGGTAATATCCCAGATAAAGATGTTGCCATCATGACCTGCAGACAGCATTATCCTGGAATCAAAAGGATGAGTCTCCAAGACAAATACTTCATCTGCATGCCCCTAGAATTTAAAATTACACATTACATGCAAACAGGAGAACATAAATCCACATCAATAGGATATTTACAGTAGAGCCTGAAGTACTGTACTGTCCTCTCCTCACACTCAAGACTTTTGGAAAATTAAGACTCCTAGAAACTGCCTCCAAAAATACATGGACTTCAACAAATTCCACAGCGTTATCTATCCCAACTGCTACCTGCAGCACATAAGCAGGGCAAAACCCCAGGCAGCCAGAAAGACTTCCTCATTCTAAATTGAATAATTTTCTAGATTCAAGTGAGAGATCTAGAAATATGGAGCTTTTGCCAAAAGACAGAAAAATATTCAATAAACAAGTATGTTACTGCACAAAAACTTTAACTTATTCCACAGGAGAGGCAAGTTCAACACAGCAGGCAGGGACAGGATTGTTCAAAAGCAGGAGAAAGCAGCTAGTTTTGGTTAAAAAAATTCAAGAACACTACACTTGCTTTATTATTCATACAGAGCTTTCAAGACAAATCACATCTCATTATGAACTCAAAATGCACGTCACTGTAATTCTAGGAAGACCATCAACTTCAAAAAGCAAGTAAAATTACATACCACCAAGTCATGAAGCAATTGTCCTGTACAGGAATTCCACACTTTGAGCAGATGATTATTCACAGCCGTAACAACATAGTTATCATTTTGGTTCCAAGCTATCATGGTTACTTTAGGCTTCATAAATTTGTCTTCTTCTGAACATGTGTCACTATTTTAAAGAGTTGAACAAACATGAGATACTTTTAATTAACCCATTTCAATCTCATGTTAATAATGAGACAAGGGAAGGGAAGTTAAGAATTAAATTTGTTTTGAAACTTTTGCCCATAAACTGCGTTCTTTTGGGGGCAATCAACTATAAAACAAATCTGGATTTCTAGCATACTTGTTTCATAGGACATAAGCTCTTTCCCATTTGAGATGCAAGGCAAAAAGGCTTTCCTTTTTCAGAGTCTTGCCTCTTCTACAGTTAGAGTCCTAACATAAATCCTCTGAAAATATGGACAACTTACAGTCAAAAGCTTTCCAACTAAAAACTATTTCAGAAGCTAACCTCTACATTAACTAAGCATTTTTTTTCTGAATCCCAAGATATTTTGTATTAACTTCAATCTACTTTCTAATTTTTCCCCAAAAAATACATTTATAGGATACTCTAACACTACCTCTCAGCATCTTAGTCAACTGAAGGAACAAGCTTTCTTTGAAACACACCTTAAGTTACCTACATTCCATGTCAATTAGTAGTCTCTCTTACAAAGACTCCTTCTCAATTATACATAACTACAATTGCACATATTAATTCAGAGAGATGCCACAGTCAAATTTCAAATATTAATACTTTCTCCTTTCTTAGCAAAACCACTTTTTTTTTCCCATGGCTGCATCACAAGAAGAGCTTGTGATCATCCTCTAATCAACTAGTACATCCAAGGTTTGTTTTTTGTGTTTATTTCCCCTCTTATTTAATCACCTACAAATTCATTTCTGCATTTCAGCCTAGAAAAGTTGACTGACCATTCTGTACTACTTTAAACCTGAGGGATGGATGATATATCAAATGCCATGTAATATCCTGATCTTCATTACAGATGAACTACATAACACTATTCAAACTGTGTGCCACCAGCGTACCTCATTAATTAACTTTTAAAAAGTGCAAAGGAATCCATGAAAATAGGCAGCAAGATCAGTCCTTCAGGAAACCTGCCTATTACCTTGTCCTGACTTCTCCTGGAAAGAGGTTATCATCTACCTTATTTTTACTAATTTAAAAATGTTTGTCCTGTGACATGTCTGGTGTCTGACTAAAATCCAGATAGAGAAGATCTATTGCACTTTGTTAGCTTTTTTCCTTAACGAATTAAATGTAATTAATTTGGCACAGTATATGTTTGAAAGCTGTGCATTTATGTATTTTTCAAGCACAGATTAAAATTTATCAAGTTATTACATCACCAGAACACTCATTTCACCCCCAAAGACCACATCGCTTGATCATAGTATCATTAAGGTTTGCTCTAGTTTGACTGTTAAGCATGGTTGTGGTTCAAACTATCTGACTACACACAACAGATGGAAAAAAGACAACACTTCACCTACCCTGGTAGTCGATCGGACATATCCAACAAAATACTCCTCCATTCTGCTTGCTCAAAACACCAGATTCGAGCCGTTCCATCTCTACTGCCACTTATGAACCTTGAAGAAGTTTTAAAAGATAGTTAATTCATCTTCAGAAGAATTTGCTTTTAAGTATATTCAGAGTTACACACCACCACAATTTAAAACATTACAATGGAAGACTGATAGAAGTGAAATCTTCAATTTGTGCGCACAGGAATTATTTACAGTTACCCAACCATTAACTTTCTTTCCAGAAGCCCAGGAAAGAGAGTTTTTCTGAACTGAAAAACTGAATAAATTTGTCAAAACACATACAACAGTGAAGCAAGTTCCACAGTTAAACCCAACTCACAACTTCATCCCCAACTCCTTCCCAATTACAATACTTTAATGAAATATATTAAATAAACCATTCTGAAATTGTAGAGTATCAAATACTGAAGTAGAGGAAAGAATGTATCAGCACGGCGAAGCCTGAGATGTTCCCACCCACAACTGTGCATAAAAGAGAAGACCACCAGTGGTTTACTGTAAGATACCAAGGTCTAAAACATGGCAGTTCAGGCTTCCATTTCATGAACTGCTGAACTATCAATGCAGCAGAATGGAAATTCCTGAAGAGAGGAACTGAAAGAAACACTGTAAGACATCCAGAGATAATCTCCCTAGTCCATTAATCACAATCCTGAGAAAGACAGTTGACATACCTCCCACAGAAAAGGTTTCCATGCAGATATATCGTGACTGTGCACTAATTTGCTGTGATTAACTTTAATAACAATTATAATCTTCAACACCTTCCACAGAAAGCATCACCAAGCAAAAAAAGCAGTTTTGCCTCTTTTTTCTTTGGTACTGCCTTGAAAATTAACCCATACAGGCAGCACAGATGGACCAGTGCAACATGATGGCCCCAAAGACAAGTGTAATTGTAGAAAAACACTTTTAAAAGTTAAGACAACTACAACTTCTAAATTGAATGTAGATTATTACTGTTCTCAGTCACAGTTACCTGACTTTCAAAAAGAGGGGAGGGGGGAAAAAAAGTTGCAACTTATGGTTGCAGATGTGGGTCTACTCTGAAGGCTAAAATCTGTATCTTCGTTAGCAATAGGCCAATCAGAGATCAATTTTTACTTCATTCTGTACTGGAAGTATAGGTGAAGTTTTACAAATGGAATTTTCTTACTGGAAGCCTCCAGGTGGGAACAACAGTACATTCTAAAGTCAAAAATAACTTACTGTTTGTTAACATTTGAGCATCTTTCAACCTACCTGTCACCGCTGTTAGAAAACTGAATGCTGTCAACTTTGTCCTGTAAGGAAAGGTAGTTTGTTAGAAATTATCTTTTTAAACAGGAAAAATGGTTTTGACAAATGTGAGCTTAATAAAATATTAAACAATGAAAAAAACTTACATATTGCATAATTTCTTCCGTAAAGAAATATAAATTAGTTATTCATTTTTATCACAATAAAATTACTGCAAAAGTAGATAGCACACTCAGATCTGTTTGTCTTCAGAACTGAGTCTTCCCTACATACAAAATATGTATTGATCAAGCTTTATCACTATAACGTAAATGCTTGAAGTCAGATTCAGTATTAGAGAAAACATATTAAGGCAAACAAAATGAAGAAGATGAGTATTTTAAGAGCTGCCCTTGAAAGAGCGTTAAGGGTTCAACTAAATCTAAATTCTCTATAGCAAAACTACAGATTCTTTGTGCATCAAGCACTGAAAAAATGTGTCTCAACCTTCAGCACGTGAACGTAAGCCAAGTTTCCGTTAGAGTCCTTAGAAGACAGAGTCTGCTAGACTAAGATTAACAAATAAAAAAAGAGAGTATTTTAGCTAAGAAGTTCTTTTCCTAACAGGTACCAGCTACAACGAGAACGCAAGCAAAGACAGACATCATGTATTACCTAAAGCACATGGGAAAACAACACTAAACCAGCAAGCTGATTTATTACTTAGGAAGTACAAAGTAGCTTGCACAGCCACTGAAGATGTGAATAAATGTCAAGATGAACAGAAGTAAAATTCTGGAAACTCAATTCCATTTAAAGATTTAACACTGTCCTGGTTTGAGGTAAAACAGAACCAATTTTCTGTTTTGTAATCTTACTTTTTAGCTGGATGTCTTCTAACTGACTAAAGTCTGAAATTAACAACACATTGTTCAGACAGTGTTCAATCTCAGAGTGATAAGACCTAATTATACCAAGGAATGGCATGCACAGAGGCTCCTGCTTATACTTATTGCTGTAACAACCAAGGTCAGCTAACTTCACTATTTGTCCTGTTAGAGGGTCGGAAGCAGAGAAGCACAGAGGGGTCACACCTGTAGGAAGGAGTGGACAGGACAGGTGACCCAAAACTGACCAACAGGGTATTCCATCCCATATGCAACATGCTCAGTATAAAAGCTGAGGGATCAAAGGGTCAACTCTCTTCCTTCAACGGCTGACGTCCAAGGAGGACCCTGTCTGTTCATCTGCTTTTTATCCAGATCTGAGCATTCCTGACTCCAGATCCCGAATCCTGCTCCTGTCCATTGCTGACTCGAGTCTACGACTTTCCCTGTGCCTGCTGGTGATGCGATCATCATCCTGGGAGCTGGATACGGTTTCGTATCTATTGCATACTTTCTTATTATTATTTATTATTTCCTTATTTATTGTTATTTTCATTAAAGCAATTTAGTTCTTTTTCTAAACTTGTAAATCTCTATCTCTTCCTCTCCTCTCTTTGGAGAGAAGCTGGGGGGAAGGAGCCATCTGTCATTCTGATTGGCCAATCCGGCCAAAACCACAAAAGGTGTCAAATGGTAAATAACCTGAGGAAGGAAATCCATGTTCTCAGCCTTTCTACTTCCCTCTATACTATACAGTGACAAGACAAGAGGTAATGGGTACAAACTTGAATATAGAAAGCTCCACCTAAACATGAGGAGGAACCTCTTTACCTTAAGGGTGGCAGAGCACTGGAACAGGCTGCCCAGGGAGGTGGTGGAGTCTCCGTCTCT
Source organism: Rhinoptilus africanus (assembly GCA_013400135.1). Classification (NCBI taxonomy): domain Eukaryota; kingdom Metazoa; phylum Chordata; class Aves; order Charadriiformes; family Glareolidae; genus Rhinoptilus; species Rhinoptilus africanus. Next base: position 190,886 of record VXBO01013622.1, read on the forward strand.
GGAGACGTTCAAAACCCGCCTGGACGCGTTCCTGTGCAACCTGCTCTAAGGTGGCCCTGCTCTGGCAGGGGGGTTGGACTAGATGATCTACTGAGGTCCCTTCCAACCCTATGATTCTGTGATTCTATACAATATGCGGGTGGCTAGGCACACTTGTATCAGAAGGAAGCAAATGAGCAAACCACACACTTCAAAATTAGAGAAATGTATGACATCCAGTTGAAAAGATAGAATTCCAAATATCATCTTGATATATTCCAGCCTTTAAAACAGTCAAGTCACATTGAGATCAGTGGCTGAAATTCCACATAAGTTCTAAAAAATATTCAATAAAAGAACATTGCTACAAACCTAATAACTTGCAGCTTCAATACTGCTTGAAGTGACTAATTATTAGATTTAACAATCTTACTTACAGCATGACTTTCCAATTCAGCTATTTTCTCAGGTGTTTCAGAGCCAAAAAAATACATCCTGATGACATGGTCAGTGCTGCCAGTTGCTAAAAACATACCACCTGTAAAAAAAAAAATCAAGCAATAATTAAGGTACTGTGTAAGAAATTAAAAAGAGATCAACATTTCTCAGATGCCTAGTTTAAAAAAAAAAAGCCACTGAAGTGTCACATTTTTTACGCTCTTCCAATGACATATAGATGTGGAAGGAGATCCCTCTCTTGCCCCAGAAATTTCTCCCAGCCACAGTAAAAACAGTCATACTCAGTGTTACAAAGATTTTAAAATATGTAAGTCAGGGAATGATGAAACATCTAACACTACTAATTGCACACAGAAGCCTTCGGTTATGGGGAATATGGCTACTCATCATTAGAATTATCTAGACGTAGCTTTCATTGTAGCATATGTCTCATTTGCAGCACATGAATTGCTTCAAACCCAGGCAGAAGCGTTATAAGTACACCAGTATTTAGCTGTGGTGGCAGCAATAATAAGATCTGCCTCTTGGTACCTTAAGTGCTATCAAAAACCAGACACAAACACAACGCAAGGCTGTATCCTGACAATGTTAACAAGCTACACTTTGATTTGTGTTTTATTTCTGAAATTCCCAAGTTTCTTTTAAAGTTCATGCTGTCTGGTACCAGTAAGCTTTCCCACAAGTCACCTACATGATTAGAATGTGAGAAGACTACAAGCCAGGAGTGAAGCACATTTATAGATTCATCTGTGACTGGCATAGAATCAGGATGTCCTGCTACTGGCAGTAACCACTTCCACTGCTGTTGACTAAGGTATCCTAAGAAACTAATTTTAAAATCTCTGACATTATACTAAGGGATTAAACAAAAATAAAAATTCAGTAAAGATGGATAAAAAGTAAACAAGCATCAGGTGACTTTTACTTCTGTAAAATCACCATTGGCAAAAGGAAAATAGTATCACCTAGCTCAACAGTCTTCCACTGTTAGCTAAGGCAAGTCACAGTGTTTAATTATGCCATAGGGTAACACACATATATACTATTACACACTGCACAGCTGCTGGTTTCGTCTATTTTAAAGCTGCCACAGAGTATTATAATAACTATTAATGAGGAAAGAAGAGAAATCACAGTGCTAACCTCAATCTGTACTTGACTTACCCACACTGAATGAAGAACACAGCATCTGAACCCCTGGTCTAGGTTTCTCTGTGAATTTCACTGGCCGATTGCTTAAAAAGAAAAGATGCTTGAAACAGGACATGCCACACAAAACTTGGCTTTTATCAACATTTCAAAACATAAAGGTATGTTTCTTCAAACATCTACATAACAGGTACTTCTTAAATACATACTGTAACATCTGCAAGTCTTGTGCAGGAGGATGAACTAAGAGTTAGTTTTCAAAATTACTGTACACATATACACAAATGATACTCAATGCCCACACAGCTTGACTTTTTCTGCTATTACCTAGCAAGGATAACATGACACGCCAAAGAACATTTATTCTCTCTTACTCTTCAGTAGGTAGGATTTACCCCCTCCGTAAACACATCCACAAAGTACTGAACTCTTGCCATCACATTACAAACCACCAACAGTACATGAAAAAAGGCCTACCAATCACCACTACTAGAGAATGCTGTACGAAACTGTAAAATTTTACAGAAGTACACAAAAGTTTTGCAAGACTGTGCACACAGTGATTTAAAAGACTGCTTTCCTGTTCTGCAAGTCATGTACACACTCTTCCAGTTGACATGGCCATAGTCTCACAGAAAGTAGCTACTAAGAACTACATTAAGGAGAAATCCAGCAAACTGTGCCACTTACAAGCACTACAGGTTTCTACTCATTATTATACCGCTTTTCAGTTCAAGTGTTTTTTGCTTATCAAAAGAAACGTTGAGACCTTCAGTATGAGAGTACTTCTCATGTTTGTATGATACACACTATAGAGTTTCAAATCCTAAGAATGCTGCTTTGAAACCTATCAATGCTTAAACTAATATAAACAATGTTTACATCTCACACAGTCCTCTAAATTAACATTAGAAGGTGAATTAAGGATCCAGTTTGAACATTCTCCCACTATAACTTACAGCCCTAAAAGATTCTTCAGATGAAACTATGACTTTGGTAGTTTTTGCTGCAATTCTACTATCTTAAGTTCACAAGTTTGAATTAAAAAGCACAATAATTGTCTGCTTTCTAAAGTAATGATTTTTTTTTTAAATAGCTACTCTAATGTAAAATGGATCATTTTATATCAACTACCATTACATGGCACAATATGAGATACAGACTGATCATCCCAGATCTCTTCTTTCCCGTAATCATCTAATATCTTTTTGTACAAATAAACAGCAATCACATACAGAACAATTAAAAACTATCCTGAAAATACTCTGCGTGCAAGTTCTGTAAGAGACATCCTGAAACTACAGGACCATTGAAAACTCAACACAAACAAAAAGCTTTATTTTACTGCTCCAACACATTTATTTATGGCAGCAATTCCAGTTGTCCTAAATTTGTACTTTTAGTGCAGTAAGAAGTTAATACATTTCCCCACTAATCTCCCAGGACAACAGAATAATACCAGTTTGTAAAGGATATAATTACTGTTGGTGCTTTAAAACAATTATGTAATAGATAATTTCAACAACACTTATTATCACAAAACCCCTTTTTTTTAGCTAGTTAAAAGCACAAGCACAGTATGGCACAGAGTTTATCAGCAATTCGTTTACATACTTGAATTTCATGGAGTCTGTATCCCATTGCCAAAAGCAAACAGTTCCATCTGCACCAGTAGAGACCATGTATCGCATGGTGCCTTTCACCATTGGACTAAACTAAAAAGATGAAAGTAAAATCAGACACATACAAAAAGTGGTATTAAAAAAGTGTTTATGAACTTTGAAATATGTTCACGTAAAACCTTCATTTACTTTGTATTTTCCACTAAAACTGATAAAGCAGTTGTTGATAACTGCCATTTTTAATGTTTACAAAATAATACCTCCTATACTTTAAAAGTATGGGGTCTATGTTTCAATTATTGCATTATATAAAACCAGTTCATTCACTGCTTTGTTTTTGAAGTCTTAACTAACCACAGTCATTCACTAAAAAACCAGACTAAAAAAAAAAAAAAAGTAGTAAGTTTCACTAGACAGGTGTACTTTTTAAATTCTATAATTAAGCAGAGCATCAGTTATGAGATAGTCTGAGTCCTCACACATACTTCTTTAAGACATGGATTTATTGCTATGCACAGAGATGCCCTTCAGAAAACTTTACAGAACACAAGTTAATTACTACTACTACTACCATTAGAAACAGCTATATAAATTGTACATATTACAATTATAGTATTATTAAGAATGCCTAAACAAAAAAAAAATAATAATCCACAATACTACAACAAAAGGAACACCATGAATAAGTGTTTTGCCATTAAAAAATAAAGAAATTTTTAAAATGCAATGAATGCCACAAATTCTGCAAATACAAAGGTTACTCTTGGAGGCAGCATCTTCAGAAAACAGCAAAATTATTTTGTACTGAACTTCACAAGCTGGCAAGTAACCATGCTTCACCCCTCAACGTAAGCATGCTTGTCTCATTGGAAAACACAGCACATCTGGATAATGAGCTACTAGTTTAACAGTTAAATAAGGAATTACAAAGGCCGAAACATGACTAAATCCAAAGGACTACCAATAGCACACTCGAAGTATCACAACGCCTTCACATTTAAATGAACAACATATTACACTGAACGTCTTTGCACTTTTGAAATAATTTCTATTTTTGAGATTAAGACAAATACCCGTATCACAGAAGCTGTAAAAATCATACTGGATCAGAACACTCACGCACTTAAACCAGTATATCACGTCTACAGTAACAGATAACAGGACAACGTGGTATTTCCCAGAAATTCTCTTTGGTTCAAATAGTTCAAATATTACACGTAGTGACCTTTCTTAAGTAAAGAAGGATTACTGTCACTATCTTCAGTTAAATACTCAGGAATTTCAGGGAGGCAAGAAATTATTTTTTTTTTTAAACTGTGGTTAAAAACCCCACATTTTCTCCTGTGGTTTTGACTAATTTTTGACAACATTTAAATGTTTAGATTTTAATATTCCCACAGGCAGTCACACAGAAATAATTTTGGTTATGTAAAAACCACAACAGGCACAGTGAAAGTTACTTGCCATTCATGTGCCAGCCTTCATGTGAAACAGAACATCAGTTCCCTGCACTTGGACATGAAAAAAGTAAGACGTACACTTGGAAAGTTACTTCTTAACCTAGTAACAGCAACCACAAAGTACTTTTCTCCACAAACAGAAAATGAAGTATTAATCTTCCTTTTCAAAAAGGTGTAACATAACGATAGAATGCGCTATTGCTGTAGAGCATTCGTCTAACTATGTTTCTCGATTTCAGTAAGCAACTAAGGAAACTGTTTATTTCTTACCAATATGATAGCTAGCTAATCTTAGGGTATCCCATCAATCTAAATACTACTACTAAAGCAGACTCTTAACTTTTAAAAGTGCAACAGCATCTCTTTTTTTTTTTGACCAAATTATTTATTGTTTTCTACTGTTTGATTAAAATACCTTCAAACTTTCCATACCACGCTGTCAAGTGAAACTGGAGTTTCATGGGCTGACTGCTTCTTACAATCCATCTACATTACTTGTGCTTCAATATGTAGGAACACTTCACAAAACATACCTGTGAAGGCTTAACAAAACATACCTGTAATGAGGTAATGGACCCTGTGTGTCCATGGAGGACTGCAACTGGGGCACAAGTTCTCAGACACCACACTCTGATCATTTTATCACAGCTTCCAGCTGCAATCATAGTGTTTTCATAATTGACAGCCATATCAGAAATCTCTGCCGAATGTCCTCGCAACGTGGCAAACAACCTGCCATTATGAGTTGACCAAATCTTTACCAAACAGTCATCTGAGCCCTAAAAAGAAATATTTATTACTCTCAGCAAGGATTTTCAAAGACATTCAGGATAAAAGTTTTAGGTTTCCTTTAAAGAACCTAACTAAGCTTTTCCACAGCTTGGTAAATTACACTTATATTTAAAACTTTGTATGCTACTTCAACTGAAAGAAATAAAGTCATATGACCAACGTTAAAAAAGCCAAAATGTTCACTTATGGTTCAGGATTACACTGCAATCACCACAGATCTATACCATATACTGCAAAAAGTCTGGGATAAGTTTGAGGGAATTCCTTATAGTAAAGGCAAGGGCCAATGAAAGTACCGTTCTGTAAAAGCAATCTCTCCTCTGCCACTTTATAAATATGAAACATGCTTAACGCTGAACTACATCACTGCATAAAGCTCCTACATGAACGTCAACATCTGACCAGCATATTAAGTACAATTTCTTACATGCTTCAGACCTTTAATTACATCAAATTCTTCTACTTAAGCACAGCAATGGAACTAATCAGCTATGTTTTAACACTACTGATATCGACCTCCAGAAGTTTAGCACAATACGCATTTCAAACTCTCTGCATCCATCTAGAACTATACTCAGATTTGGATCTATTTCCACAACTTACAGTAAATATTCTATGTCCAGTCCTATCGAATGCAACACAATATACAGAAGAAAGATGGCCAAGAATCCGTCTGTGCATCTTGACATGCTGATACATACTTCCTGGAAATGAAGTACTGAACTTTGCATATCCAGTTAATTGTTTTGCTCGATGTACTTCCACTAGAATATAAAGAAATGAAAGAATAAACGCACTGATGTTTAAAACAGGTCTATTCTAAAACATTACTTTATTTAACTTGCATTAATATATTACTTACGGACTTATTTGAACCGACTTTCAGGTATCATAAAGTCAGGGGGGGTTGTATTTGCAATTTTTTCGATGTATAAAACTAAGACAGTATTTTAAACTTGCTCCAATCAAAACTTCAGTCTCTATAGATAAGACACGCTAAATGTTATCTTTATTTTGCCATGACTTTCTATACCTTACATCATACAGGAGTCCTTCTGTCCAAAGGTATTTGTATTTTCTGTAGGTTTCTCTACTTAATACGGGGTCTTTATAAAAGCAAAAGATGTCATCTAGAGGCTACTGCCTCACTAGTGCTGAGAGCAGACCTTTGTACCCAATACGCAACTCCAGTGAAGTCATACGAAGTTCTCCAGATAAGCCTCCAGATCCAGTTCTGGGATGCAATTCTCAGCGTTGTAGCAAGGCCAGCAACAAGATACACATCATATTCTCACAGCAGCAGTGATGAGTGTTGAGAAGAGCTTACCAAGATTCGGTGGTGTGCCATAGTTCACAGGAATTTCAGGAGGTCTTCCTCTATGAAGAGCAGCAAATGCAGAGCCCTTCCAAACAGTGTTCCTGCAATCTTGAAAACCAATTGGTTGAAGTTTGTCATAAGTACATGTTAAAAATGCCCAGAGAGCTGCAGTTCTAAAACATGGTAAAAAACGTATATATAGGTGGTCTCAAACATGGTATTGAAACAACTGAAAAAACAGGAACACCAAATGCCCTGAAACTTCATGAGCAGTGTAGCATCAGAGGTGAGAAAAATCCATTTCATATAGTAACAGAAGGAGGAAAAAATCCCAACACAAGCAACCACCAAACTTTCAAATTACTCCTAAATGGTGATGCCCCTGCAGTTCACTTAAGACTAGCTTCTCAACTGAATTTTTCCTACTTATTCTTGGTGTAAAACATGTAAGATTTTTAACATTTTAATGAATATTTATTCATAAATATTATATTTATTGAATAGCATGAAATTATTTAACCAGATCTCAAGAGGTCCCTTCCAACCTGACAATTCTGTGATACTTAAAAAAAAAATTCCCACACTGATAGTCATTTTGACACACTCATGCTGAAATAATTGAATCCCGATTTTCAGGATAGAACAGCCACTGTCATTTACTGTGCATCCTTCAAAGCAGCTAGGACAGTTCACTGAAAACACAATAGTATTCCGTAAACCAGTTCCACATCACAGCACCTAGCTACATAACAGAACTTCATACAAACACACAAACGCCCTCCTCCTAGAGACATTCAGAGGAAAGTCTAAAGCTAAAATCTACTCTATCAAATAACGTGCTTATGCATTGCCAACCATTCCCTCTAAGCTGCAGGCAAGGACCTTCTTCCTGCAGATGTACAGACTGCACAAGTACTAATTTTGATGCCATTCGCATGAACCAAGAAAACTTTCAGAAAACTGGTGTTACTGTCTGACATTTGCATGGAACAGAGTAAAACAGCTACCACATTCAAAACCAACACACTACTGGGAGTGTTGGGAGACGTTAGTAGCACCTGTGCCCTGATGATTCATTGTATTGCAGTAACACTGAAAACTGGCCAGCCTCAGCAGCCTCAGCCCTCAGAGTGATTCTTCTGATGCAACCGAAAACCTCTTCACAAAAATCAGTACATAGGTATAACATTAATACAAAAATCACTGGTGTTTTAATTGATTAAACACCGTACGGAAGAAGCAGGGGTCAATTTTGGTGAAAGCTCACCACTTTCAAGTATTACAAAAGTCTTCACCGTATACTTACGAAAATGTATCATATCCATTTCAAATAATAAACAAACCATACCTTTTGCTGTACGTAACAATGACTGTCTCCCTGCACCAAGTAAGGAATTCACTCTCGAAATGCTGGGTGGTATCTCCTTATCCAGTATTGGGCCAATACGCTTGCAGATTTGTAACAAATGGTCTGGAGCCACATGCTTGTTGGACAGCACCTGACAGAAATTTTAAGTTTGAAAAATGTATATGGTACATCCAGAAGAGATGAATTTAAAAGCATCAATACTCACAAGTATACTAAACATTGTTGAAATATTTTGAAGTTCAACTTACAAAACAAAATCAATTCTGTTACGCTCTGGCCTCTTAAATTCAGCAAGTACTCTCCAAGAATGAGAGGGCTGTAGTAAAAATCACTGTAGTAAAATTACTTACTGCACATCAGTATTTTACTACTGAAAGCCTGCAATATTCACACCTACAGCAGCCATTTGTGCAGCACCCTACAGTGAGCATCTTCGCCCAATTCTCACAATTATTTTTATTAAAAATAATAAATAAAATTCAAACCCTTATAACTCAAGATCATGGAGAATTTTGTTGTAATCAAGCACAAGAATTTACTCAACTAGTACTTCAGTCGCATGGTACCCATTCAGTAAACTGCAAACTAATAGCTTTAAGTACAATCTCTCTGGAAACAGTTTCCTTGAAGAACCAGTACTACACAGCATAAGACTGCCCTACTTCCTTAAACCAAAAGGATCAAAACAGTCATCCATCCATTCAGGAAGGATCCCATACTATCTACATCTAACAATCTAAAAAAATACACCTCCACACACACTCAGATGTCTCAGTCAAGAATAGATGCGTGCGGGTTTTGAGTGCCTTTTCCCCCCTTCTTTCTGGGAGTACAATAAAAGAAATCCTTATTTTACCATTAAGTCAGTCACAATAGTGCAGAAGTTAAATATGCAAAGTAGAGTTTACACAGACTTCAGTAAACCAAACCATCAGAATCATGAATTTAAACTACTGGGAAGGTTTGAATCAGCAGGCACAAACAGCTCCATGCTTACTCCACGCTCTGATCTGGCCATGTAAAAACCAGTTAGTCCCAGAAGCCACACTGCTACTTCAGCAGCCAGACTATTCCCAGACACTGCACTCAGGAGAGGCAGAGGGCCACACCAACATAGGTATGCGGCCTCTGGCCCACGTAGCTCAGAACACAGGCAGAACTTGCTTGTGCTTATGATGCTATTGCCTGAGCCTACTGACTGAATTTAGATGAGGAAAGTCCTGACAAGGCGGATCTCATCTTCAGAACAGTGGGAATAAAAATACCACATGCTGTCACCTAAGATCTGCTTGACAAAAAGTTGCCCAAATGCACAGTGTATATTGAGAACATATGATTTAAGCCACAACCTAATACTTGGCTCAATAATAAAAATAGAAGTGATGTATAAAGCTTGCGGGGGTATAAGTTGTGCTCCTGGGGGAGGGGGGGGGAGGTGGTAGTATCAGTAAAATAGTTAACATTACCACACAGACAAATATATCACAGCAAATCAACTCATCAGATGCTTCAGATTGATTGGGACAAACTTATTTGGTAGTCCAAAGATTACAAAACACACTTTTTCATCATTACTTTATAAGTTTTGCCTCTTGAGTTGGTATAGAGCAGTACCAGCCATGATGTTCAGGACAGAAAGCTCAGCATACTTTATGCCAAGCATTATAAACCATTTTGTTTGCATGCCATCATCAAGAAGTATATATTCCAAATGCAATCCCTAATAGAAGCATGCATACGAAACCTTCCAATTAATTTCCTTTTTAAGTAATTTTGCTCAGATTTTGGATGGAACAGTTATTTTAAAGTCTTGTTCCAACTCCGCAATTAACAGAGGAAAAGAAATAATTGCGTTTGTCTGTGGTCTCTGAAAATTCAGAGCTAGAGCAGTGGGACAACAACGGGTTCCCAAAGCCCCTCAAAATCAGAAACTAAAACCTTCAGAAGATTAATTTGGATATTCTGAAATACTATTACCCTGTGTAGAGATTTCTTTTAAATTATGCAGGAAAAAGCTGTGGAAGCAGATCATATTAAAGAAATATTCTGACAACTGCATATGCATAATAAATACAGCTTAAAAAAACCCACTGTGCTGGTCGGAAGAATCTCCACATGACATCTCCCAATACCACCACTTTTTGTCATAAGAGCTGGGGTAAAAAACACCACAACCAACCAGCAAACCCCAAACAATCCTTTTTGAACTTAATACTACTTTCATGTTTGCTAAATTCAAGTCAGAGCTTGAAAGTATTCCTGTTTAGCAAGACTGGGCTTTTTAGTGACTTAAAGCATTAATTTAAAATCTCATTTGCTCAACTGACCACAGTGACAAGTAGAAGAAATGCAATCCAGTTTATCATTTTAAGCAGCACTTAAATAATTAAGAAAATGTTTTAAACAAAATTTCATTCCTTCTCTATGAAAATATGATTCTGAGATCTTCAAGTGTTACACTTGAGGGACAAGGAGATTTAACTGTACACAAACATGTCTAAGGGAGAAGCCAGACAACCCAGAATGAATGAATCTTGGGGGNAAGAAAACAACATCAACTACAACAAAGCAGGATAAAACCACACACGGCACGCACTGCCAGACCATCACTTTATAAGATTCAACTGCCGAATATACTTTGCCACTTAAGAAGCAGTAAAATACCTAGAGAAAGACAGCTTTCCATTCTGAACGGATATAAGTTAAAACATTTAGAGCAAACAACATCAGTCACAGAAGGCACAAAGCACACGCTGTTGAGAGATCACTCATATCTTTCTAATGCTTAGAAACAAAGCTATGACCAGTGAGCGGCCAGAGATAAAGAGCATACTCATAGGCACCAGAACTGCCAACCCTTGATTTCTGAACAGCGATTTCATTTCCTAATCTGTTGAAAGGGACGGATGAAGGAAGCCAACCAGAAAATAAATACCGTCAAATCAAAACGCGCTTAACAAACTTGCTCGTGAAACTCTTAAATGAAACCTCGCTTCAGATTGGTTCTTCCCTATATGTAGGCAGTGGCATGTACCAATGCACAACGCCAAGCTCCACCTCTGCTATGTAAACAATATCCTCAATTTAAAACGCGACTTGTGTTTTTGTTAGTCTAATGCACAGAAATTAAAGGCCCTTTCCAAAATAACTCCAATGTCTCAACAGAGCTGGAATCAAACTGGAAGGTAAAGTTTTGGGCCTACTTTTAAAGGTAAAGGGTCTAACATCAATGTTATTATCCTAATCAAAAGTTTTAAAGAATAAAAAGGTCTCACCAATTCCTCGTAACTTCTATAGTGCTCATTTCCTTGCCAATCCAACCTTTTAGGAAGCAACTAAATGGAGGGGGGAAAAAAAACAAAAAAAACCCTGAGTGGTTAAAGGGGAAAAAGGAATAGAATACATCCAAAACAATGCGTGTGAGGAAAAAGTTGAGACAGTAGAGTGGAAGAAACTTCAATGACTTGTAAAGTAAAGGAAACTTTTGACTACAGGAAGAGAGATGATTTCATCAGAGCCCACACCGACCTGGTGCTGTTCCAGCTCCTGCACCAGCACCTGCAGAGAAAAGGGAAAAAAAAATAGAGTTAGGGAGCAGCAAACCTCCGGCTTCTCAAGCGGCTGCTG
>VXBO01013622.1:214961-235752 GCA_013400135.1 Rhinoptilus africanus
CTCCCCTCGCCTCGGGAGGGACCGGCGGGCTGATGCTGGGAAGAACCGGGCGGTGGCGAAGCCGCAGGCCGTGACAGGGTGACACTGTGACGGGGTGACGCTGTGGCCCCGGCGGGCTCGGTTAATGCACCGTCTTCAAAGCAAAGTTAGGGGGAATGAGTTACCGGTGCCTCCGGCGGCGCCCCAGAGGCCGCAGCCCCCGGGGCGCTGCGGGGAAGGCGAAGGGCAGCGCTGCCCAGCCGTCCCCGCCTCCGGCAGAGGGACACGTCCCTTGCTGGGAAGGGGGATAGGGGGATCCAGGAGTTCGGTGTCACGGGAGCAAACCTTCAGTGGCAGTCACAGGTCAGGATCATAAGCGTTTCTGTGGAAGCGCAGATCACAGCATTACAGACCGATGAACTCTCTGGTTGCCAAATAGGCTTACGTGTGAGCAGGCATGCTGAAATACCCACCGGTCTGCGCTTTCACATAGATAACATCATGCTCACGCACACCAGCGTACACTGTTCGATAATGGATAAAAATCCTTTAGAAGGTAAATTGCTCATAGCAATTTGGGAAGCTGAACCTGCTCTTACTGTAGGGTGACTAATGACAACCTTCGCTCAGCTTTCTGCTGTGGTTCGTGACAGAAAGTAATGTTCTCATTGAGTGCAGTACTGAGAACGTCACTTTTGGGGAAAAAATACACACATCTCGAGGAAGCTACAAAGATTTGCTAAGGAACAGCAAGAAAAAGATTTTGGGCTTTTTGTATCTTCGTTTCAAAGGTAAAAGGAGTTCATGTACCAAGAAGCAGGTGGTGCCTCATGAAAAGAAAGCGGGAAAGTAAAAGAAGGGGAGAAAATGTTTGCTAACACGACATGTGATTACACTTTTACATTTCTGTTAGTAGGAAATAATTTTAGCCAAGAAACCAATAAGATGTTATAAGACAACCGCATTTAAATGCATATAAGAAAAATAAGAAATGCAAATTTGTGTTTCTGGTTTTGAGGCAGTGGTAAGATACCCCACGGGATGGATCACATCTCTCAGCCAGTACAGGAATTCCTGTGTTTCTAACAGCCTGGACTAGGCAATCTGTTATCTAGAGGAGTGATTCCTGATTGGTGAGCCGTGCATTATTGCTGAAGTCTAAAACCGGGCTTCAGTGAATAAAGTTTCCACATTAATGAGTTTAGGCCCTTGCTGCGGCTGCTGGAGCTGAAAATGGTATTGATGAACAAGTAAGGGGCAGTGCTGGAGCTGGAAAGAGAAGTGATGCAAAAGGAGCGCTTCCCAGTCCTTCCTCTCCTGCACGTATCAGCAGCGGATGATGAGAACTGCAAGGAGGGAGAACAGCAGTTCGGCTCAGGATGCAGTGGCAGGCAGGGCCTGGGAGGTTGAAAGGTCTCGGAAGGCAGCGTCATCGAGAGTGGGGAGATGAGGAGATGAAGGCAGAAACAGAGAAGGAAAAGGCAGTTAACCACAGTAGAAAGGTTGAGAATCAGTGTTTTACGGGAACAGTTTTCACCCCTTTTTGATTTGCTTCTCAGTCAGAACAAGAAAGTAAAAATTCTTTGGCTTTTAGAATGTGTTGCAGATGTTAAGCCAAGGTTTTTCAGTGACTTGATAAATGGAACTTTTTTCATGGGAGGCTTTTGAGTATGTAAACAGGGTATCATACTTTATACATATTAAAGAAAATTGTTGGAATTCTGGATAAATAACTGATACTATTTCTTTACTTTTTAGATATCCAGATTGTTACAAAAGGATGCAGAGCAGGAGTCCCAAATGAGAGCTGAAATTCAGAACATGAAGCAGGAACTCTCAACCATTAGTATGATGGATGAGTTTGCTAGATATGCCCGTCTGGAAAGAAAGATTAACAAAATGACTGACAAGCTTAAAACTCATGGTACAGTGCAATGTTTACTCCCTTTTCTAGTTTCTGAAAAATATTTTTCCAATAAAGTTTTCAATTTTAAGTATATTTATCCTTCAACTTTTTCCCTTCCCCTCTTACTTGTTTCCAGTGTTCCCTTCTTTTTTTCTTTTTTTTAAATTTTTTTGTAGAGCTTGCTTTTGTTTTTCAATTGTGCATAGTTCTGCATATACTTATAAGGGGCTTCGCTGTGTAATTATTTACTCTTTCTCAGTGATGCTCATCACTGAATCGTGTTTTGCATAAGTCGAGGATGTCCTTTGCCATTAACAAAAGAAGGAACACAGTAAGGCTGCATATCTTCACTGCAAAAGGATGCTTTGCTTGGTTGGAGCTATTTGTTTGGTGTACTGCAAAATGCTAGAGAGACGGTGTTGATCTATCAGGCAACCAGACGAGGCCTTTCCTGTCGTTTTGCAATCCTGTTTGACCTTATGCAGCAGCTTTTGTGATAAAGCTGCGGAGCTTTGTCTCAGTTAGGATTTTATAGTAGTGTAATCCATCATCTTGCGGTAGAAAGTACACGTAAACCTTTGGCACCAGAGCTTTTGCTCTTGTCTTTGCCCAGGCTCACTAACTGATCTTAACAAGGTAGAACACTTGCTTTATCTGCCTCCTCTGTGCAGAACGGATGGATGTTTGTAGGCTTCTTACTTGGGGAATGCACAATATTTACAACTGGCAGCATTGTACTGCTTTCAGTAGTATTACTCTTAACCAAGTAAGTTCAGTTAAACTAGGAGTGGTTCACTTCGCAACCAGCAAGTTTGTTTTAGAGAACTCCAGGCCACCGTTATGTCTGAAGATGTGCTGTCTTCACTGGGCTTCTTCATATCGGTCTGAGGTACCGTAGCAGCAGAACAATAGGCACGAGGAGTTTTAAAACTGAACCGGACCAAGATTCATTCGGTGAAGGAATAGTCTTAACGGAATGAAATAGGGTGAAAAGTGCATCTGCTAAAACCCCACTTAGGAAAGGGAAAAATTTACTTTATGCATCATCTGAAGCAGGTTCTAAAATTTGTAACCACAGCAACTGTTTGCATTTGGGAGCAGTGTTCTTGATTATGTGTGATGTTTCTCTGTCTCGAATATCGGTGGTTTTTAATTTTCATAGTAGCATTAATAAGAAACTACAATGCGATACGTCCCTAGCACTTTCTTGCAGGAGGGTAGTTTGAATATAGCTATAAGTTATTTGAAAAGAGATTTTTAAAACAGTGTGAAGTCCTGATTTGAAGAGTGGAATATTAATAAATTACTAGTTTTATGTAAGTATAATTCACTATTATAAATAACACAGAGTAATTTGTTTTCTTTCAACAGTAAAAGCACGAACTGCCCAATTAGCCAAAATAAAGTGGGTTATAAATATTGTATTCTACATCTTACAAGTAAGTAAATATTTTATTATGAATACAAACAGCTAACCAAATCCTCGGTAGTATCAGAATTCTCTCATGCACCCATTGGCTGATGATCAGTCACACAGGTGTTTCACGTTCCAGTGGCGCAGTGCATGCCAAACTGAAAGAGTTTCATGAAACAGAAGGGAGAGATGTTGCTGATAAGATCTGGTAGTTGTGGATGGAAGGAGTTTTGAGTTTTCTTTTAGCTCTGTATTTCTGGAGATGACAAGATAGGAGTTTGTCTTAGCTCTGTCTTCACTAGTTCTTTTTTCATTTACATATGACACTGGACCCAGGAAAGTTCTGATACCTGTAAATACATTTTGCTTATGTTTTTGAAAACAAAATATGCTTTTGATGAGGATGCAAATCTCCACTTAAAAGCTGCCACACTTCTCACTACGGTGCCTCATCAGGTTGTCTCTGTAGTCCAGACTTAATGCCAAAGGATGACAGTGGTCAAACCTGCAGGTACCTTTAGGGCAATGTTAAACTTAGTTTATTTCCTAGCGAACAAGGATTATGGCTAAGAGCAGCCATCAGAATTTAACAGTTACTATTAATGAGTTTGTGTATACTAGACTTGAACCAGGGTCTCAAAAGAAAGCAGTGTTTTCCATTTCTCCCTGCTACCTCTTAATACTGCGTATAAAGTTAAGGTTATATTAAGTTTAAAAATATTTTGAATTTGTTTAAGAACAGTGTAAAATAACAAACTATTTTCTTTAATTAGAGTTTATGATTTACTCCTTCAAAATAGCGGTGGAAATGTACTTTAGTGTGTATTATTATCCAAGCTAATAAAAATTTCAATTCTAGGCTGCCTTGATGATCTCTCTGATTTGGAAGTACTATTCTGAGCCAGTTACAGTGCTTCCAAGCAAATGGCTTGCTCCGCTGGAGCGCCTGGTAGCCTTTCCTACAGGGGTGGCAGGTAAGCACTCTACAGTGGAAAAAATACATTTCCCAAGCCCATGCAGATGCTAACAATGTCACGATGAGGAGCATACACGGGTTAAAAGCACTGCTTCTGTACATTTCTTCTAATTCCCTTAGCACAGAGAGGAGTTTCAAACATTTATCTGTTTTCAAACGTTATCTGTTTCCTGTGTATTCTATGAAATGGGCTATTTGTCATTTTTATTTCTTCTCAAACAGTGCAGCTTTATCTCAGTATGGAATAGACCGTGGAGAAGATTTCAGATCAGAAACACTTTTATATTAAGGCGTCTGCTAAAATACTAAAATTTGGTTTAAAAAAGGGCAAATACTTCATAGGTCTGTATCAGTTACATGTGTTTCTTACAAACTGCTGGGCTTTCACAGTAGTGTAACTCCAGGGTGATTTAGGTATACTCTCTCTTGGTATTTTGCCTTGTCTGTTCCCACCCATTTCCGATTGCAATTCTGTTGCATTTTTACTGAAATCCTTTTCTTTTAGGCAGTTTAACAAATTAATGATCAGAAGGCTATCATAGCTTGTAGATACCTATTTCTGGGCGAAAAGCTTGCTGGCTCTATGCTAACAGGATAAGTAGGCAGGCAGAATGACAGGATAATGTGTGGAAATTCACCATCAAGCTTAAATGCTGCTGGTGAATCTTCATGTTAGGCTTGTAAGTCCCAACTGTCTTAGAATGAATTCCAAAATACGTTGTTGGAATCGTATGTTGTATCTTTAATCACTGTCTAGAGAATGATTTGTATCCAGCATGCGTACTGGACAAGAGAAGAGTCTGCTTCTGTGCAGGGTGGGGGAATAGTCCTTGGAAGACATTTATTTAAACAGGATTTGAAGGGATTTAAAAACATTCAAATCCATTTCTGCCTTCAGATCTCCTTTTTTGACTTGGCTGATAATCACTTTGCTGTGGAGATTGCCTTTGAATTCTAGGTGATAATCACAAAAATGTCTAAAAATCACTAAAGAGGTAGTTTCTTCACGTGTGTGCTATGAAGAGCTATGTGTTCTGGGATGTTATTTGGTATGACTCTATGTAGTCTGCAGTATGGATGTGCTGTGTATTAGTGTCTATTCCATCGTACCAATCCAAATTTCGGCACTGCTGGTTGGAGTGACAGGACCCTTTAAAAGAGCAGCGCAAGGCATATGGGTGAGCAGCAAAAGTCTCAGTAGCGTTTTTCTATACATCGGTATGGGGAGCAGGGGGAGAGAACTATGGATTTAATACTTTTTAAAGGACAGATTTAAATTTTGGAAGTTTACTCTTTACCTCTCTCAAATCTTGAGTTTGGGTTCTAGCAAAGTATTCCGTTACATGCCGAGCCTTTAACGTCAGCACCTTAGATGTTTTCTGCGGATACACAGCAAATGTTTTTAGCTGCGAGTTGTATATACCGCATTTTGTCTCATATTTGTAGTGTTTGGTACTGTTTTCCCCAGACAATCTTCAGGTTTTCTCAGGACCAGCATGGTTTCTCAGGACTAGCTGCCATCCCTTGAAGAGAGAAGTTCGTATATAAAAAGGAAGATGTTCTGTTCCTGTTCACCTCCTAACTCTTAAGTTTCATTTTTACACTTCCAAAGTTGTTTTCAGATGCTTTTGTGCTTCAGGGTCATTGATGCAATTATTTAAATGAAGTTTTATCTCTCTTTCAGGTGGTGTTGGCATTACATGTTGGCTTGTGGTTTGTAATAAAGTTGTAGCTATCATGCTACACCCTTTCAGCTGAAGGAATCCCAGTCATCCATGGAGTCCTCAAATACATTTGTACTATCGCTGTTTTAAACGAATACAAACAAAAAAAGGAACAGTTGTCTTCCACGAGACTAGGTCCGAGATAATCTTTGTTACTTCATTTGGATATCAGTCAGTATTCCTTTTGATTTACTTTATTTTTCCATCATTTGTATTTCAGTTTGGTGGTCAGTTTTCAAAGAATAGTGTTGCTGTTTCAGAACCTTATTTTGTGTCTATTTCGACAAGTGTGAACACCGATTCATGGCAGAACCGTAAGACTTTGTCATGGCATCGTCACCAAAATCTGAAAGTGTTGGATTTGTATTTTTGTGTTGGAAATGCAGTCGCATGAGGAATTTGTGAGCTCTGCTGTTTCTTTGCTGTATAATATGGCGGTCTCGCCCAAAGGTGGGATTATATTTGGTGACAAGTGGTACTAGAGTATAGAGGTAGGTGTTTTGTTCGGCTTAAAGAGAATTAGTTTCTTCCTTATTATGTTTTTACACTAGAATTGGTATATTCTTGGGCTGTCTTAGAAAATGCATTATTGATAGATAATGCAGAATGAATCTTTTATCTCTTAAAAGACTCACTCAGTTGCCAAATAAAGAGACGGCTGGATACTTTTTCCTCCCTGACTTTTAAAATTCATTGAACGCTTGATTTTTTTCCTACTTTTATTGATAACCAGCCTTTCCTTCCTTGGCATTTTCTCTGCTTCACAAACTGAGTGAGGATCAGTAAAACTTAGTTCTTTCCATGTTTTGAGGGGAAAGGTCTGTCCACCCTTCTCGAGCTTCACGTTAAGAAAGAGGAAGTAGACGACAGTGCTGTTCCTCGGAGGACAACATTCCTAGGCCTTTAGCAGACATTAATGATAGTCCAGGATAGCCCAAAACAGCTATGTAAATGTAAAAAGGCAAATTAGTGATTTAAATGTCTAAAGTAGTAACAGAACGGTAGCAAGCAGGAAGAGGAGGAAAAAGAATTTTCTGTTTTGGAGTAAATCCTTCTCGCTGTATTTAAGTGCAGGAAACAGGCGCAGTATTTTGAATTTAAAAGCGGACAGAATTCTTCCCAGTACCGTGCCTGTAGACCAGTGGCAGTTACATTATCTTCCATGCTACAGTGATACCTGCAACCCCGTCGTTTCTGCCCCATAAAGCAAATGAGTGGGTTTATGGAGTTCTCCTTCCACACTTCTCTTTTTGGCCTGAGCCTGAACAAAGCTGCAGGGGACACCTTTCCCTCTTTTGCTGGGCTTTGGCGATTCTGGTTCCCCTTCCCACTCGGTACAGTGGGATGCATTTGTTATGTTATCTCAGGTCCTTTGCCTTCCCGCAGGAATGAAGGAAGGGACTAGGGCCCCTCCATAATTAACACTACCGTTAGAAATTAATTCCAAAGGTCATGATACATTGTGTGTATATATGTATGATATGTTGGGGGTTTTTTAATGTTAATTTTAAAAAAATTGCTTTTGTATTGTGTATTACATTTAGCCAACATGAAAATGGATGCATTATCATCAAGAAAAAAATGTTGTGATTGAAGGTTACGTATGATCATGGTTTTGTTAACGAAATAAAGCTTTTCAACCCATCTCAGGTTTTCTACTCCATTTTTCAATGTTAATTAGTTTTCCTAAAAAAAAAAATCACCAAAAAATCACTGTGCACTCACAGCCCAGAAAGCCAATCGTATCCTGGGCTGCATCAAAAGCAGTGTGGCCAGCAGGCCGAGGGAGGTGATTCTGCCCCTCTGCTCTGCTCTGGTGAGACCCCACCTGGAGTACTGCGTCCAGTTCTGGATCCCCTACTACAAGAAAGATACAGGCGTGCTGGAGCGTGTCCAGAGAAGNAACCCAAACCATTCTATGGT
Source organism: Rhinoptilus africanus (assembly GCA_013400135.1). Taxonomy (NCBI): domain Eukaryota; kingdom Metazoa; phylum Chordata; class Aves; order Charadriiformes; family Glareolidae; genus Rhinoptilus; species Rhinoptilus africanus. The sequence continues at coordinate 222,884 of VXBO01013622.1, forward strand.
TCTATGAAAAAAAACCCAAACCCCAAACCAACAACACCCCCACCATGTACTTGCACAAGGAAATACTGTTCGATTCAACGGGCCTATTTTTTTCTTATTATGCCTTTTTAAAAGTATTCGGGGCAGATTCTTGAACGTATTTCTAAATCCGAAGATGCAGCTAATGCTATTTCTGCTCAGCTTGTTAGGGAGCTTAACATGGCGAAGTCAAGAAAAGCAGCATCATTTAAAATCTCCGCAGCGGCATTTGCTGTTCATACACCCTTAGCCTGGGGTCACCAGATCCGCAGTTTGCTTCCTGCTCTAGCCAAGCGTTTGGCGAGCAAAGGCAAAAAGGCTTGTGGTCACCCAGCGAGTGCAAAGAGGAGCATTGGGTTACCTACGCTTGTTTGCTCTTACCCTTGTCGCAGCAGCACAGGCGTTGCAGAAGTATTGATGGTTCACGGAAGAGAAACACCTCCTCTTTTGACTGCACAAAGTGATTTTTAAGTGCCACTTCAGGAAAAACCTTCAAAATTTTGAACAGAAATACGCTGCAAGTAGGTTCAGATCTAAATGTCTCAATTGCCTTTAGAAGTATTTGCGGTATGACGTTTTTTAAGTGCTACTGCCTTTTAGAATCAATAGAATACACATAATTTTCCCTGACTTCACATTTTAGCAAACGTTTAATGAATTACTATGAGGAACAAAACATAATCCTCCTACCCTCGCTTACATAACCTTAAACACAGGATTTTTAAAGGCTTTTTGAGAACTGGATATGCCTGACTTCTCCAAAACAATAGTTTACTCTTGCGCATTCATCTTTGGATGTCAGCTGTGGAAGTTACCAGGCAAACTGCTTTGATAAGTTCTAACAGTGGAAAAGAATGAAGCTTTAGAGCTTTAGAATGCTAGTGAAAACAATGTAATAGCAAATTATTTTTATTATGTGTGAATTCTGGAAGCCATTTCAGGGGTGAAGAAAATAAAAACTTATTTTCTTTTATTGCATTGTTGGTACTAACCCAATAATGAACCTTTTGAAAGCAGATTGCTTGCTTCAGCTAGCTAAAAAGTAATTAGCTTCAAAATTCAAACTGCACAGAGAATGCAAAAAACTGGGAATTACAAACCAATGACTGACTTGAACACTTGATAACAGGTAAAAATGTTGTAATTGTTAAGGCACTCTTACTAAGATGTGTATGCATGCACAAGGACCAAGAAAAGAAGAATGATCTTTTGCGACAACTGATTTTGACTTACTGTTTTGTAAAAATCATTGAAAGAAGTCCTCAGTACTTGTAAGATTTTATATGCATTTAATGAAGGTAAAAACATCTGTTTTTAAAAAAACGTTTTAAATGATCCATATTTCTAAAGAGAAGTTGACGTACCTAACTAAATGTCAAGTAAAATAACTAGTTTGTGTATTCTCATGAGGTTATTCATAATGACTTCATTAGTGTTAGATGCTTTACATTATGAACTAGTAGCAGGGGTTTGAACCTTGGCTTGTGTAATCCTGCATCCTTTCACTTCTCGTTCTTCATTCCTCTCGTGTTAGAACTTGAACGCCTGTCTCTTCCAACGCCGCCTGGCCCAAAGAGTTCTTTCATAAGACTGTTTTTCCTTTCAGCGAATGTCATATGAGCGCAGCCTTCTGCTTCAGTGGAACTGTCCGTCGGCCTTGTTTTGGTAACTTTACCGAAAGCTGGTTCATATAGCCCAAAGGAATTTTCCGCTTTCCCTTCAGCTGTCTCACTGCAGCCCTGACCTGCACGTGTATGGTTGCAAAGGCTGCCTTTTTTGGGTTTTGTACCTGATGTAGGAAGCCCGTGGTGCAAATTCTCAGTGGCTTCTGAGAAGATGTATTTTTTTTTCAGCCTAATGGGTGTTTTATTTCTTGGACCTGGAGTTACGCATCTACTCCTTGCCTTCTCACTGTTATTTAGCCATTCATCGGGCTTTTTTTCTTCTTTTTCATATTCCTCCTCGTGATTGTTCTCTTGTACACTATCACTTGGAGAAGTTTGTTCAGATTTCATCATTTTTTTCAGCTTCTGTTTAAGCAAATCTGTCTCTTTTTCTTCTTCTTTCATAAATTCCAAACACGCATATTCTTCCATCAGTAGTCTGCCCTCCCTTAAACACTCTAAAATGAAACATTGTGGTTTTTAGGAATCTTCTTAAATTGCCTAGGAACTTAAAGAGTCATGAAGCATTAATTAGAGCAAGTTTTACTTCCTTATTTCATTGCTTAAGTTGTTATTATTGATGGTATTTCAGTCTTCAGGGTTATGTTAATACTGTGTACTAATAAACATTACAGGATGGGGAAAGATTCAAACAAGATCATTGTGCCACTGAATCCATGTAAATATTTTTACCTTTTTCATTACATTTAATTTTATTAAGTGAGTTAGCATGCAAATGTAATCAGTAATGACTAAAGATAGGGCCAGAAAAGCCATGTACAATGCAACAGAGAAACCACATGGGATGTAAACTCTAATTATTAGTTTTCTTCCTTTTAAATGGAACTTAAATATATGTAGGATTTTCTCTCCCTTAATTGACAACACAGTTGCTTGTTGTGTGGAGCAGAATACACTGCAACTCTCTAACCTATAAATGAACTGGCTCCACTTATTGGTAGAAAAAGTTATGTGTATACTGAATGCCTACAGTAAATACATTCATCTGCTGCAGAAGTCAAATTATACCAGGTTCTGTGCTTTGGAGAGACTCAGAGTACCTCCAAAATGAGGCAGAGTCCAAGCCTAAAGGAGAAGTATGAAGTTGCAATAATTAAAATAGCTCAATAAGACTTCAATAAATTAGCCTAGTATCGGCAGTGGGAGAAAGCCAGAAGAGAGTCTGGCAAACAGTGAGGAGAGAGATTCACAGGCAGATTCAGAAGACCTGTGTTTTCTGTCAATTTTAAAAAGGGGATTTCAAAGGCAAATGGTGGCTGCCGTTATCTGGTGGGGACTGTAAAGGGTGTAAGCAGAAAAGGTGGAGTACGAGAGATGGGAGTTAACGCATTCCAGGCTACCAGCTCTGTTACTCATCTCCCAAGTGACCTCAGCAACCTGTTTCACCTCTGTGAATGCGTAACGTCTCCTACCATTTGTGAAGTGTTTGGCATGATGGCATTCAGACCTTGGTGCTGTCTACAAGCCTCACTATAATGAAAATAACATTAATATTTTTAGAAATAAAAACTCAGATAAAGGAATAGGTTCATTGCTTTCTTCTGTTCTATAGAACCTCTTCAAAGTAACGGTGTTTATAGATTAGTCCCTTGCATATAACCGTTATGTGAGAACACAATCAATGGCTAAGATTTACATAAAATCTATTCACAGTGATCTCTGTAATAAGGAGATACCCCCAGCCCTTGAGGAAGTCCTTTTCCTTTATCAGCAATAGATCCTGAGCCATAAATCTATGTTGATATCAGCTATGATGAAGATTCACAACCATAATTTGAGATCAGTATGCGATTAGAGGGGAATTAACAAACTGTTAACTGAAGTATACTTTCACTGATAAAGCACTGACTTTTTACCACCGTGAGCAGGAACTCCCTTCAGAAGCAGAGGAGTACGAAGACACCTCATACTGTGGAGCTGCTCCGCTGGCAGTGCAGCGCTGGTAGCAGCTGGATTTCAGTGACCCTTAATATATTATTTTGCTGAACTAATTCCTGTCAGTCAGGTGCCAGCTAACAGCTGTCAGACCCATGTAAATTACCAATACCATCAGTTTAATCAACTTTTAAATACATCAAATGAGTTTCTGAGAAAAAGGTTAAAATATACCTCTATGCATTCCATTAAAACTTTCTGGCTTTGGTATTTTCTTGGCTGATTGCTTTTCTGTTCTACACTGGGCATCTGTATATGCTTCATTTGCTTTAGCTTTTTGATTTTCATCTTCTGAAGACTTTTCCTCCTATAATTGGCAATTAAAAGTAAAAATAATGAGGGAATACTTGTTTAGTAACTCCTAAAAGTACACAGTGCAATATTTATTAAAAGATTACCAACTTCTATTACATTCTTATTTTGTATCACAGCATTTATCCTACATATTTTTTGTAATATAATTATATTCACACAAAATACACATCCAAGAAGGTTGACGGATCAGGCTATTTAGGCATTTTACTGAAGGAACAACGTACAGCTTAGCTGAGAGTTTAAATAAGGGATTGGATCCAGACCTTTCATACCTTTGTTAGCTGAACGGGGCTTTTTTCTGTTTCCTGAGTTTGGTACGGTGACAGCAGGAGGGATCTAAAACTCTGTTTATCTACTTGTACTGATCTGTTTATACTATGACCTAGTGAAAAAGGACAATCATTAGTAATACGGTACTTTCTAGAGTTACATCATTGGTATAAACAAAAGATATCTTTGGTGGTTGATAATACTGGTACATGGCCTAGGATTTAAATATTCATTCTTTTCTACATGTCTTAATGCCCTTTAATAATATTTTTTTTTGTTCTGCTTAATCTATAAATGCTGAAACTGGTATACAAACATAGCTACCTGGACTTTGGAGTATTTTCTTCTGTACATCAGTACACCATAAATATACTTAACTTTTAGATCTACAAAGTCCAGTTCAGATAGAACGTGCAAAGTCAGACAAATGTGTCTATACCCTAGAGACCATGTGGGCTTAACTTGTGTGGGAACATTCTAATGTAAATTTAAGAGGTCTGGCATGAGGCTTCAGCTTTCAGGTTGCTAAATTCGGATCTTAAAGAGTATAATAAAAATGCACGCTTTTATGCCTTCTCACCTTTATCAAAGTTAAACACTTACGTAAGGCTTTATGGAACCAACCTCTTTGGAGGAAATGCTTAACACTGAAATATCTATGGCCTTTGAAAAGAGATTCCAAGGGAGTGATTGATGGAGACATTTAAAGAAATAGCTGAATGGAGATGGGATGGGGAAGGTGTTTATTCTATCTTTAGAATAATTCTGAGATGAGTTCAGTAGCTGAGAAAGTTGCTAGCACAGCAGCAAAAACGTGATCTTGCCTACATCAACAATCAGCCTTACTCCCGGTTTTGATGACTGAAATCAAAGGAAAACCCTCCATAAAAATGATGATTTCCAAAATGTTTGCAGTTTGATGGTAAAAAGGATGTTGATAACCAATCTGAGGACTCCTCTTGAAGGAACGTCTCTGATGATGTGGAGGGAATTAGTTTTCCCTTTCGAAAGGCAACCAGAAAGTAGTTCCTCCAGCAGCTTTTTCAACAGAAATCAGCGGAGTGTTCCTCAGATGCAGAACTAGGGGGAGCTGTACCTCTAGATGAGCTGGTGGGACCTTCCCACAACCGAGCAAACTTTGCTCCGGTGGAGAGCTTATGAAATTAATGGCTTAATTCAATAAATCAGTTGTATTTATGTACATAGAGCTTCCTGATAACCGAAGCAAGCCTACCTTCAGCTATTTATCAGCAATGTTAAAAAATGCAGCCCCACATTTTTTTTTCTTTCCTGATGGGTAAAAATTTTTGTAAATGCAGCATAGACAATAACTACTTGAAGAAGTAGCTCTTTCTAAGTCTGTTATAGGAAAATTCAAGTCAGTAGTGAAAAGGAAAAAATAAAATCAGTAATTCCAGTTCTAGATTTCTAAATCATCTGTTTCCATTAAGTGGCAGAGAATGAAACCTTTATTGGCCAAAAATACCAGAAGACCAGATAACCTTTCTAGGAAACTTGTCAGTACAAAATATCAGGTAAACAGTGACTTAAGTACTGTAATTCAAATAACAATATTGTACAAGTCCATATGTGAGTAAAATTAAAAAAAAACCCACGGCTGGTTATGTGATGTAACTAAAACTGGAATTCAGAACTTCATAACAAAACCATGTCTGACGTGGAATGAGAAGCAGGAATTTGTGTTTCTTAATTTTACAACTTGAATTACCAACCTGGTCCCTGTAGTTTACCTGTAGTAATGGACTTGCAAAGGCAACAAAGAGGAAAGAAATAAGCAACTGAATGCAGTAAGTCTTTGTTCTGATACCAGAAGTTGTAAGAATTCTGTGGGCACGTGCAATATTTCTGGCAGATATGTTTGCTACCATGTAAATTTTAAGTGCTTTTCTGTAGCCACATGAAGAAAGTTCCAATTCCTCCTTGATCTTAAGAGCAGGAATATCTGACTAGTATTGTAAAGAGATTTTTAATCCAGGAAAGCTAATGTTCAGATCATTATCGAAAATTAAAGGTACAAGTTGGTGCAGAAAGCTCTCCTTTAGGATATTGACAGAATATTTATGATCCTGAGTAGGAGGCAAAATATTATTTTCAATGTGGGATTTCAATATTTGAAATCTGTTTATTAGTTTCTCTGTAAAACACATTTATTAGTAAATTCTAGATACTATATCTAAAGCATATGACAATCAGAAATTCATAAGTGTTTCAAGAAAACTATCTTCTTCAACATTTTTGTCTGTGACGAATATAGTTGAGCACATGGGCAACATAACCGTTCTTGGCCTGTATGATGCGTAACTGTTTTTAGCTGTTGCTCCCTCAGTTCAAGGGGTGGGATCCACTTGTCAGAACACAGGCGCCTCGCGCTATTTGAGATGCCCTCGAGTATTCAAGGTATCCACATAAGTCTGGCCGATATTACACCGGAGTGATGGGACACCCGTGTCCTTCTGAAACAACAACTAGAGGGCCAAGCAGAATGTGCTAGCACATCTCAAATGGCACTGGATGCCTATAATTAGGCAGTTGAATCTCACACAAGGTAGCTGCTCTTGGAATGTCTGATGGACAAGATTGCATATAGCAGATATTTCTTTCCAAGACTGGTCCGAGCATCCATGTGAAAGAAATACTCTTTACTAAAGTGCTCTTTCTTTCTTGATAGAATTAACTTCCTGTTGTTCTTTTCTATCATTCTACTATATTATTCTAATTAACATAAATTCTGTGGATAAAATTAATTGAGAGGATAAACAATAACTGGGTTATTACAATTTCTGTAAAGTTAAATTTACATTTAAATTTACTTACAGTAAAAACCAAAGGGCTCTTTAGTAAGGATAAACATTCTCTTCTCTCAGATAAGCTGACAATATGATCATCAGACTGGCCATTAAACTTCCTAAACCTTGTATCTGAAAACCTTTCCTCTCCTTTCACCCCAACAAAATGCAAGTTGCAGGATCTTCAATAACAGACACTGAAGCATCTCTGCTATTTCTAAGTTACAGGGTCTAAGGATTTTAAATATGAGAAAATGGTTTTTAAAGACCTAATTAAATCCATTATTTTTGCTGCTACAAAAGCACTTTGAAAGTCTGCACTAAAACTAGGAACTTGCTACAGGAGGGTTGTTTGTGAGGTGCTTTGAGTAGGTGAGCCATGTTGTGGGAATTCCAGGTGTGGCCTCTTCTCCAGGCCAAGTCAAAGCGAACAGCCTGAACAAAAATTAGTCTTCAAAAGCTTTGTGGACTGATAGCTGCACCATGTTAAAAATCAAATAGGCAAACAGCTCTTGATGCAAATAAGCACATAAAATAGCAGCACTACTTCGGTGTCGCAGTTAGTATAGTAAAACTATGTATGCTAAACGCTATTCATGATGAAAAGTTGGGTTAAATATTAAAAACAGGTCATGTATTTGTATGTATAAAATAAATGAGAAAAAACCCAAGCACTTTTCTTTAAATTACATGTGACAGAATATTTTTAGCCCATATAAAAGTACTATATTGGCTTTTATTTTGGAATATACATCCCAGTAATAAAACAATGTATGTTTCACATGACTAAACAACAAAGGAAAATAAGTATACACCTACTTTTTTCATGAGGTGCTGAATCACTTTCGTCTTTTAGGATTTTAGATATCCGGTTGGCATAAATATTTTTTACATGAAGTTGCCGATCTTTTTCCTAAGAAGAAATAAACACTATTAGACATCTAATAGGCATTAGGAATACTTTTTACCAACTTAATTTTCCCTTGTTGAGAGAAAAATGTCAGGCGTTTTGCTTTGTGCTAGGCCATGTGGTGACTTTGTCACTTACATAAATAGGAATCTATCATTTTCTTTCACGAGCCAAATCAAAATTCTCCCTTTTTAAGGCTAAGAACGCATCTGTACACCTACATGACCTTCTTCATAACACAATGTTCACAAGATGAAGTCTGCTTTAATGATTTTTTCATCTGTTGTTCTGTTTTTTTCAGACTAAGTAATTGTTTACTTTACTTACTTTTTTAAAAAAAGAACATATTTGTCCTCAAAGTATTTGTCTGAAAACAAAGCTGGAATTTAAACAAACTATTGAAACATTTACACTAGCCATTTTGTTAAACTCTAGTTTTGCAGACTGTAATATTTGGCTCATTTTGATTTGAAAGTGTTTCTGTTAGTGACCTCATTCACATGTAGTAGACAAATATATTGACCTATATTTATCAAAATGGTAACAAGTTGGTGTGGATTATTTGTTCAAATTGTCAGGCATTAATTTCTGTTTCAATTAGTTATTGAACTACTTTGAACTTCTGGCAAATACACCCTACAATAATTTAATCATTTGGTATTTTGACTTTTTTGGTAGATACTGACTCAACTAGAAAACAGAAATTCCATTACTAAATAATATAAAAGAGACAAAAGGAATAGGTAACATTAAATACTTGAATTTTCTTGTAGGAACAAAAACCTACTTAAAATCTTGAATACCTTAATTTTTTTGTGAAGAGAGTTAATTTCCATTTTCAAGATCTTTGTAATTATCCCAGCTTCCACAGCTTTTTTGTTCTCATTTGCCAGCTGACGACTAAAGGTGCTATTGTTCAACTTCAGCTGCTTTTCTAGGCTCTTAAAAAAATTATATATTTTACTGTATCGATGTACTCAGTATTACTGTTGAAAATTTTCAGTTCACACTGGATTTAAAAAATAACCATGCTAATATAATGAAAAGTAAGCTTCTAATAATTATATTCTATTGTAAACAATGCATGAAATTATGATGAAGTATCTGAAAAATTACTTTAAAAACAAGTAAAAACTGGTTAAAAATTAATTTTACTAAACAAAAAAGTATATTTGACATTAAAACATAAAAAATAAGGCTGTACATTACCTTTCTGATGGATTAATGAACACAATAATCTTTGAGAAATGTTAAGACGTTCATGTTCACACTGAGATCTATTAACTGCGGCAGCATAAGGAGGCTTAGTGTAAATGAAAACTAGGTAATTTATTGAGTACTTCATCCAATATTTTATCATCAGAACCCAGTGCCTTGCACTAAAATTATACTTAATAAAACTATAAAGTGGACACCCAAACCTGCATGCTTTTTATAGCTTCTCACTAGGACTTCTATAAATAGAAAGTTTTCAAAAAAGAGTTTGAATTCAGCTGTTTATATTTTCATTTTCTTTCCTGTAATAAATTCACTTCAGACCTAGCTGTTCAGATGGTGAAATGCCTCTAAGATTACCTGGCTCTTTATTTAAGTCATTCCTGGAAGACAATGAAAATGTCACTCTTCCAAAAAACTGTATTCCTGTCTTTTTGTGAAAGGTTTAATAAGAGTAAAGAAGCAAGAGATATTAAAAGAAGATGAATTACCTGCTCTTAAAGTCCCACAAGGCTTTTCCTACTGTTGTATAATAAACCAACAGCAGAACCAACCCTAAAATCTAAGACACCTGACTACTGCTTAATTCAGCAGCCACCCAACAGCTGACTACAGTGACTGATAGTAATTAGTGAATAGGAGATGTAGGTATGTCCATACTGCCCACCAGCACCATGTAAAGATAGCAGTGCTAGTTCCAGATAAACCAGCTTTGGTGGTTCAAGGAAGTAGATCAGCAGCAGCCTGGTAGCATCCGTGTATGACTAATCCTGTGCTTTGCCAAGGTAAATTTGGGTCCGTGCTATCGTGGCTAGGCAGCCCAAGCGAGCCTGGGTACCCCAGGCTGCTGGCAGGGAGCAGCGCAGACCCTGCTGAAAATTGCTCTCCAGGGTTAAGGCACACAACTTAATTCCTAGAAGATGTCTATTGCCAAACTTAATCTACTCATACATTTCTGCCAGATTTTAAAATAGTGGAAGGGGGTACTACTGTCATTTTTAGTACCTTACACAGTCAGGACAGCAGGGGATTAAAAAGAATGTTCAATGTTACAGGACTGTATCAGAATCATTAATGTTACAAGATGCAGCTAAAAACTTTCCACTCTTCTTGCACAGAAACCTCTGCTATTACTGTTCCACAAATACAACGATATGCGCATATTACCTGTATTCTCTCATCATTCACTTTCATCTTTTCTGTAAGGACTGATAATCTGTAATCAAGTTCCTCTCTCTCTGCAAGAGCTTTGTCTTCTGGAAGCATAAGCAAGGTCTGCAAAGCATCTTTAGCTTTTAGCAGCTCTGCTTCAACTTTTCTGAGCTTCCTGGATGTATTTCTCTCGTCCTCCTGAGACATCCTCAGGAGTTTCCTTAAAGTTCTCACCTCATTATAATGACTTGCTAAAAGATCTGGCAAGTTACTTTCTGAATTTTTGTATCTACCTATTGCTTTCAAGTGTCGACACTGAAGCTGTTTCAAAAAATGGTTTTCTAAGCTTGATGCTTCTAATTGGTGTTGTACATAAAATACTTCATTCTTCAGTTCTTTAATTTTGTGAAGTCTTGCTGATGATATTTGCTGAGCCACTGCATTCTTTTTCTGGGAAATCATACTACTCTGCAGGCTTAAAAATTAAGAATTCTGATGTGGTATCTTCTCAGCTGCCAATTCTTGTTCCTCCTGCATTCAGACAAAAGCAAACTGGCATTGATATATGGCAATGATTTGAGACAGCAAAATCACTATATGTCTTTACAGCTCACATACTGCCCATACAAGCTACTTAACTGTGGCATATTCGACAAAATGCCCAAAATCTATACTAAGACCAAATGTTCAAGTATTTCACAGATAATTCGCTCCTTTCATTCTCTGAAGACATTTTCATCCAAAACAGCCATCATGCTCACTTCCCATTAATAAGGGCGTCTACACGGGTGGTGTCTTCTGAGGGAAACAGCGATAATACTCTGGGAATAACTAGTAAAGTATTTTTATGTCAACACATTACTCTAGTACCAATGGAAATAGATTTTCTCTCTGTAAATCATGCAGTTCACTAATGTAGGCATGATCTGGGGACAGATGAACCAAATTCAACCTACCTAGAAAGATTCCCAAGAGGGAGCACCTACACCTTGAATAGGGGCATGATAGAAAAGAAAACAATATAGTAAGCCACAGGTCTGCAAGAACTCAAAACCCAAGGTGAAAATAGAGCATGGTTACGTTTCTCTGCAGCTGGGATTTCTAACCAGCTTTCTAGAATTTTCAAGTCAGCTTTGAATTGAACTACATTTTTAAATCTTACATGCTTATTAGTATAGAACAGTTATGCAGTTGAGTACACTGTTTCTATACAGCAATTGAAAAAAATTATCTTTATGGGCTAATGTTCTGAGTGTATTACTGCCATTTGCCTTTCTTTATGGCCAGCATTCTGAGTGGACTACTCTCATTTTCCTTTCCTGAAACATAATTAGAATTTGAAAATAGTCAAGACGGCAGATCTGAGTGTATATTCATATAGGCATATATTCATATAGGCATATATTCAATTTCACTATAGCTCCCAAGACATTTCAGGCAGTATTTTGCTAGAAGTTTATTATAATAATTTATAGATCACATAACATTTTATGGGTAAAATAGGCAACGTCCTAACCTAAAAAAAAAACAGAGGAAAAGGCCAGATCTATTCAAGCACTTCTGCTGAATCCAACGGGTGTTCTGCACGCAAACTCCTTACAGAAGCAGGCCCCAACCAGAACACCCTGTTGCAGGTGGGAAGCAACATCAAATCAGCGGTAGGAAAAGTAAGGCAGGACACTGCTGGGGGCACCACCACGCCATGGGCTCACTGCTTCCATGACCTAAACCAGAAGAGTGGAAAGCTACCGGAAGAGTGTTATCTAGGAAGTCAGAGAGGTGTGGGTCAGCGGCTTCAGCGGGGAAAGTGCTCTTCCCTGCAGCAGCAGCACCTATTGCTCTCTCCCTCCTTCCCTGCTGGCAGCAGCTGCCCCAGCTTTCCTGTTCCTCACACCTCCAGCCCAGCTCTGCTCCCCACCTTCCCATGGCAGGGCTGGGCCTGACACCCACGTGCCTGGTGTGCGGGGCAGCGAGTTGAGGGAAAGTATGAAGGGGGTCAGTTATACAATTCTGTCTGTCCTTTGCTCTTATTCCTGAAATACCTGATCCATGCCACTCTTTCAGGATACAAACCGGATGGTCTGTGTTCTGGAGGAGAGAAAGTGGGGGCAAGCTGGTAGGATCTCCCTCATACAGAGCTACATGGGGACAACAGACGATCAAACTTAATGTGATAACAAAAGGAAAGGATAGAAAGAAGCTGAAATTAGGAATCAAAAGGAGGAGAGACTGTGATTTGGGCAGGGCAGTTATTTTTTTTTAACATATATATTAAATGGATTAAGGACTATCACGGAGGTTCAAGTAAACAGAGAAGAAATTCTAGCAGTCAGCTGAGGTCAGACACATTCAAGACCTTTTGCAGTGAGCAAAATTAACAGAAGCTGTGAAAAAAAATCAGCAGAGGTAAAAAACAAAGCAAACGGAAGGTACACAAGCACCACACCTGCATGTTCTCTGTAACAGGATTCCACTGCAGGAAGACTACAAGATGACCACACAAATATTTGCAAAATGAGAACAACCATTACATTACTATTTTATTTCCTCAGAATGGAATGG
>VXBO01013622.1:240455-299003 GCA_013400135.1 Rhinoptilus africanus
TCTGAAAGCGGCATAGCAATTATGTAAAAGAAATTTGATGGGGATTAAAATGATATTTTAGTTCAGATGGGTTTTAACAAGTAGCCTTCACTAAAAAAAGGAGAAAATATTTTTAGAACATTTTAACTCCTTTGTTGACATTTTTGCTTTGTGGTAGTATTTTATTTTAAATTAAATTAAATTTCTTAAAGGGGAGAGGGGAATCACATAACTCCCAAAGAAAATTTAAAAGTGCAATTTAGCATTGCCCAAAATGCTCTAGGTTAAATGAAAACAGTTTCATTACTCTTCATTCCCTTACATGAACAACTCTTCCATGTGGAATAAAGAGGAATGCCCAGGGTCCAACTAAATTTGAGCCAGTGCAATAATCCCTAAGAGATGAGAATGCATATTTTAAGATGTGGATTATGCAAACAGCAGCTTTGTACATAGATCTGTATTGCTGTTTAAATTTAATTTGGCACTGTCAGCACTTTCTGGCCAAATTGTTTTAAAATCAAATTAGTTTAAATTAAACTTAAAGCTACTGCTTTAATTTGTTTTGACAAGAAGCGTGGACTGAACCTCACCATCCAGCTTCAAGAGCAGATGTTGAGAAGTAAACAAAAAAGAAAAGGAGAAGACAGAAAAACAAAAGGTGAAGGACAAGAAACAGAGAAATTAAAAGAAAGATATTATTAGAGAACTGAAGGGAAAAAAACAGTAGCTGAAGGGGGATTGAAAGGGACAAACGCTAGGAGAACAAGTGTTGAAGGAAGAGATGCAGTAACGAAAATAATTAAGGCCAAATCTATCTGTCAAAGATGAAAATGCCATTTCAAATGTCCAGAAACTGCTAAAATTGTCATGGGGAAGAATTAATTGTCATCTAAGTGCAAAACCAGACTAAATAAATGAAGGAGGAATCCTGCAGAACTGACTTCAAAAAACCAGCATGGTGCAGCAGAACCTCGGCCTCACAGGGGACCCCAGGGGACCCAAGCCGGGTGCCAGGGCCCACCCGCGAGGTCTTATCCAGGGCTCTCAGACCTGCCTCTGGGCTCCTCCAAGGGCCCCAAACAGCTCCCTGGCGTGGTCACCACAAGCCAGAGCTCCCTCCCCCCACCCTCATGAGCACAGGGTTCCCCAGGGTGCTGGTGGAGTCTAACCTCCCCCCTGCTCTCCCTAATCGCCTGAAAGGCCTCAAAGCCTGCAGACCCCTTTGATGCCCTGGCAGTTCCCCCCCTCGGATGCCATGACAGTCCTAACCCCCCCCGACAGCCATCTCCACACCCAGCCCCAGGCCCTGACAGCCAACTCGAGGCCCTGGCACTCAGCCCCAGGCCCTGCCACCCGGCCTGACGCCTACCCACAGCAGGAGAGCGGCCCCTCGCCACGGGGCACCCCCAGGCAGGGGATCCCGCCTTCCTCTCTGCCCTCTCAAGAAATCTCCTCCATCCCTCCCCACCTCCGCCTTGCCCCGGGCCTCTCGGGTATCTCCCCCGCCACCGCCGCCATTACCGGCCGCCCGGGCCGACAGGCGCGTCGCCGTTGCCATGGGGACGGGCGGCGGCCGCGGGGCACNCGGCGGCCGCGGGGCCCCCTGGGAGCTGTAGTCCGGCCAGCGCGGCGGCCCCCCCCCGCCGGCAGCGCCATCTCCCTCGCCCCCTTTCTGTGGCTGCCTGTAGGTCGCCAGCCGCGTATTTCTGTAGCCCGCCGGGGTCTTCATGCGAATTTGACAATGCGGTGTGCAGGCAGAGGGTCTCTCTGCACCGGCAGCCGCTCTCTCAGCACCTTGAGCTGTAGGCCGCGGGGCCTCATGGTGGCCGTGGAGGCACCTCACGTTGTGTCCTCTCCTGTCGTGTGGCGTGCTGTGGTGCGCACCCTGGGAGCGCACAGGCAAAAGCCAACAGGCTCCAAATTGAGGGTTTGGGTTTGCACAAAACATTTTTAGGATGAAAAAGCAGGGGGGGTGGGGGGGTGGAAATGCCACGGGAATGAACGCAGCTGGAGCCTACTTCAAGGCCAAACACAATGGGATTTGTGTCCCAAAGTCCTCACCTGCCGAGCCCCAGGTGGGGAGAGGCTTTGGGACATCTCCTGGGTTTTCCCTGTGTAGTTCAGTGGGCATTTCAGGTGTGAAGTAGAGCAGGACAGAGCGTTAATTGGCAATTAAATTGCATCAAAAGAAGTTGGCCAGCAGGTCGAAGGAGGTCATTCTACCCCTCTACTCCATTCTTGAGAGATCCCATCTGGAGCACTGCATCCACCTTTGGACTCCTGAGCTCAAGAAGGACATGGACCTGTTGGAGTGGGTCCAGAGGAGGACTGCGAAGATGATGAGAGGGCTGGAGTACCTCTGCTATGAAGACAGGCTGAGAGAGCTGGGGTTGTTCAGCCTGGAGAAGAGAAGGCTCCAGGGAAACCTTATAGTGGCCTTCCAGTACCTAAAGGGGGCCTACAGGAGAGATAGGGAGGGACTCTTTATCAGGGAGCATAATGATAGGGCAAGGGGTAGATTTAGAGAGTAGATTTAGATTGGATATCAAGAAAAAATTCTTTACTCTGAAGGTGGTGAAGCACTGGAACAGGTTGCCCAGGGAAGCTGTGGCTGCCCCATCCCTGGAAGTGTGCAAGGCCTGGCCGGATGGGGCTTTGAGCAGCCTGGTCTGGTGGGAGGTGTCCCTGCCCAGGGCAGGAGGGTTGGAACTAAATGATCTTCAAGGTTCCTTCCAACCCAAACCATTCTATGCTTCTATGATTTTTTTTTTCCCCACCATGATGGTGCAAATATTTACCACTTTGAGTATTAATTATTAGTACCACTGTACGTGCAAGGCTTATCAGTATGCTTTGAAGCCAATGACCAGTGCCTCCTTTGTTTGTACTTCTTCAGAGCACTAGTAACCAAATAAATTAACTTGGAACTGGTATGTTCCAAATGGACAATCATTTCCGTTGAATTTACCAGGCTAGACTTACATACAAAATCTCCTGAGAAACAAGCATGTGTAATAACTTCTGGCAATAATTTATGGTTTTGCACTAAGGTGGGCTTTTTTGTTTTACAGGAAAATACTCTGAAAATACCTGATTCTAACAAGCTTTTCTTTTTGCTGGACCTCTTATTGCATCTCAAAAAAAGAAAGAAATGACAGATGGTGAGCCACAGTAAACAGTGCGAAGTATCCATACTGTTTTTAGTTTTCAGTGAGGTTTTTCAGGATCCCTGTTCCATACATGCAATACTGCATTTCCAGCTTCACATAATGGTTTGCACACACAAAAAACTTATTTTCAAGAGCATCTTTACTATTGTGCATTCAGTCCAACCTAACCAATCCAGAAAGAAAGTATTATATTCCATTTTAAGTATTTTCGGGGTTGGACACTGCTATATTCAGTCTTAACATTTGAAATGTTGTCGTGGTTTTGGCCACGTGTAAGCACTTTCTAAAAGCAAGGCCAGTTTCACCTTTCACGTAGGGTCAGCTTTACTGAGCTCAGTGGCATGTTGCTTACTTGCAGCAGAAACAAACGTGGCCCTTAAAATCTGAAAGTAGTCTGTTGCCATTTAACATTCTTAAAATACCTCTCATGCTCAGAGACCTCCTTAAGCAAGTAGGTGCAGGCAACTGCTGAATTGTGACCATCTCTGGGGTGGAAGGTGACAAGCAGATGGAAAAAGAGCATCCTGGGTAACACAGTCGAATGGGATATTTTTTACCAGGTGTTCTGGACTTCCTCTTTGCAAGAATAGGTTCCAGAAACACAGAATCAGCCACATCACCCTCCTCAGTATCAGGAAGTGTACTGACACATACTTATTTCAGAGAAGTCCCTGAGCCCTGAAGTGTGGATGATGATCCGAATTCTTTAAAGCTGAGAGCATTTGTAACCGAGGCTTATTTCAATATGATCTCTGCTATAATTACTTCTGCATCTATGCTCCCCTTGCCCTCCCCTGCCTCCGTTCCCTTTTATAACATACAATTTGCAGTTACAACTCCAAAGTCCTTCTCGTTGTGGTCAAGGAGAGGGCACGAGCCCTTTTATGCAGGAGGTAGCTGTGACAGTGCCCATGTAACGTTAAACGTTACCTGACAGCTTTGCGATCACACCCAGCACTAAATTGCCTGCTCCCTGTCCCTTCTCCCTTCTCACTTGTCCCTTCCCCCTCTCCCAAATATTTCTCCAGCCCTGTCTCATTGGTGCACTACTCTCCTTTGCCTTTTTTGGACTGCCACCCTGTCAATCTAATGCAATAAGGCCAGGGGCAGGTGCAAACCCCTTGCTATGGCTCCTCTTACTAACCAATCCTCTACTGGCCCCTTGTCCCAAAATACCTAAGAGCCAATGGCGTGGGAAAACCCGGGACCCCGCGGAGAGGGAGAGGCCAGAGCTGCTGGATTGCTGGGAGGGGGGCAAACCATTAAGGACCTGGGTTAGCCCAGGAGCTGCCGAAGGCTTGGATTCCTCTTGGGACTGTGGTGACTTGTGGATAGCAGGCATTCTCTGCTGATTCATTTTCATCAC
Source organism: Rhinoptilus africanus (assembly GCA_013400135.1). Lineage (NCBI taxonomy): Eukaryota > Metazoa > Chordata > Aves > Charadriiformes > Glareolidae > Rhinoptilus > Rhinoptilus africanus. The sequence goes on from VXBO01013622.1 coordinate 244,974, forward strand.
TGTCAACATGGTGATCAAAGTCTTTGTAGCCACGTCTTCGGGGTCTACAGCGGTAGGTGTCTCATTTAACATACTCCTCTTTCTGCTGGGATCAGGTTGGAAAATCAGCCTAGAAGATCCCAGGACAACCTGAATTTGCATGGAGAAAAAAAACACTGGATTTCTTCCAGTCTGAACTGTGCACTTTATTCTTGAAAGCTACTCAAGATGTAGAGGATTCCCATTAATGCAAGCTTGTTTGCATGTGAGATTTTACTACAGGTATTACATTTACATGTAAATTATGTGTCATTTAATAGATTTACTTCTGTTTGAAAGAGTATATGCAATATATATTCACTGAAGAAGGAAGAAGTGCATATTGTATTTGCACAAAAGCTAAGGTAGATTATTTACAGTAGAAATTAATGTATTTGTTTTTAAAAAAGATTTAGGACACTGCTCCTGAAAAAGGGGAACTCTGTCTGAGAAAGAGCTTGGAGCCAAAGTAAGCTGAATACAATTATGCAGAAAATAATTCTTCCCCACCTCCCTCCCTTTACCTATATTTTTGTGGGGGTTTTTTGTTTGTTTGTTTTCCTTGGGTTTTCGGTCTTTTGTAGTTTGTTTTGTTTTGTTTTGTTTTCAGGTTTGTGTTTGGTTTTGGGTTTGGTTTTTTTTTTGGTATGTGTGTGTGTCTCTTGAAATGCTATACTGATGATTTTTAGTATTGAGATCTACTGCTGTAGCTGTCAGCATAGTGTATCAGCTGAAGGGAAGGGCATGTGAATAGTAGGGAGCTTGGAAGTCCGTGGGAGGTGGGAACCGGGAAAGGACTGTTTCCTTTTATATCCAGTTCCCAGATCAGCTCAGATTGCAGCTTTCCTTTGGCAGTCACTCATCCCGGTGACATGGCTAAACAAACTGGCTAGTGCTTGCACATAGCTGTAACTACATCTCTGTCTCTCTGACACCAGCTCCGTGTCTTTAAGAAGCTTCCAGAGCTGGAAAGCTCCAAAAAACACCCCCTGTTCATGCGGTCATCATCTCTAGAAACTGAGTGGGGGGCAGTCATTCACCAAAATTCAAACTGGAATGTGGCTGAGGAAGTTTGCAGTTCTCTCATCAGCTTGTCTCACCATTCTATCGCTAAGCCTGATACTCTAAATTTACTATTGTCATTTTAGCATTCTTTTTTTTTTTAATAAGAAATCTCATATGCAAGGGAAAAAAAGAAGAGGGGGTTGAAAATTGTGGCTTCGGTAATTTGTAATCTAGGAGTTACTGCTCAAATAGCTTTATAAATTGCCATATGCTGTTTATTGGCAGTCATTTCGCCTGTTTGGTCTCCTCTTTTGGTCCCCTTAGGTTGATCAAAGAGTTGTCGTTACCTTCTTCACCACTCATCCATTTTCTTGTTGCTGTGACTGAAATCCCAGTGCAGACATTCAGTATGTGCGTGTTGGGGCCATCATCACTGTGTGTGCCTCAGGCACCAACTGAGCCCACTCCCACTGTGGGATTGGGGCGATAGTTCAGCAAGGCTGAGCTTTTTTCGTTAAACACTGACATTCAGAGATCACTTACGCAATTAAAACTAAGCGTATCATATATTTAGCACTAGCCGAATGAAGATTTTTCCTCTGCTATATGCATTCCTTGTATTTCCTCCCAGCCAGCAGCAGTAACTAACCCCTTTCCTCTTGGTCTGCAGTGCAGGGATGTGTGTGCTACGCTGAACGCTGAGCAACACGCAAGATTTATCCAGTCTTTTTGAGCTCTTAAGCATTGATACTGTGGTTTATTACTGCTGAGAATGATGGCTAATGCCAGTGAACTGCAATAGGTTTTAAGCTTATTTATGCCAATCTCTACCGTATGTTAGCAGCCCAAAAAGGCTGTTAGTGAGATCCTAGACATATATTGGAAGGAAGGGTATGAATGACATCTTTACACTGCCTCTGTACCTCCTCCTTTCTGGTGTGCTGGGTGTATGTATAGCTGTAGCAATCTCAGAAGGCAGTGTGTGTTCACATTACTGATACGTAATTGTAATGCCAAGTAAACACAATATTCATCTGAAGTAGTTTTCCCCATTTACTGATTGAAACGGATGGAAGGCATCCTTTCAATGAACCTTTAATGAGTCTTGGTATATATAAAATAAAACTCACTCATGCAAGGAGCCAGCACAAACCCCAGTATATCACTAAAATCCTATTAAAACCAAATTTTGTATCAGCCTCATACAGCTTTTCCTGAGAAGAATGAATTTAATCCCTGAAGAGCTCAAATTGGAAGTCTAAATTGTCCTGGTAGCACTGGTGCTCTCCTCAATGTGGCTGATCTCCATCAAATGTGTGTTGTTCATTTCAAATGTCAAAATAAGATGGGCCCAGCCTCCTCTGGAGTAAATCAGCAGAGGATCATTGTTAAGAATGAAAAACATGTCTATTCTATGTACTACACAGTCACACTACTAACTGGTTTTCGTGTTAATAAATACTTTTAAAAAGTGAATGCAGTGAACCTAGTAATGTTCTGGTGCTCTGGATCAGATGCTTGAATGGTACAATTCAGTGTGGCTTTAGAGCAAATCTACAGTCTGTATTTTTCCCCTCAACGATTCAGGAATTTATTTTAAATAACTTCGCCTTTATTATCTTTCTGTTCCAAACTTAGCTGATATTGAACTATTCATTAAGGCAAGCAGAAGTGGAGACGCTTATTTATAGCTCTAAAAAGTACTAAATTCTTGGATTGAAGCAAGCAGTAAAAAATAAAACAATTTTGTTACTAGCCACAGAGGTGTTCAGAAATGGGTAATATCCTGCAAGTTTCTGAGGTACCATAAATAATGGGAGAAAGGGCTTTTGTGTCTTACACAGAGAAAGTCTTCCCAAGTCTTGCTTACTGCTGCTCATGGTTGGGGAACCTCTAAATCCTTTTATTCCCAGCGGTTTTGGTGACATTTTAGGAACTTGCCTACCTTCTACCCAAATTTGTAGGTCTCAAAAAGACTAAGGAAAATGTAGACTATTTCAATTATGTCCTGTAAAATACAAGGTAGGGGATTTGTCATCCGTGGCTGTGAATATATACATATATAAACCTGAGCTCAAATTTCAAATCAATTTCAAGTCAGACCAGAGGTTAGAGTGTGACAAATAAGAATAACTATCAGGAATAAGTTGTCCATGCGGTGTTAGAACCAGAAGCTGCAGCAACTCTGCCTACCAACATTAACTTTCCTCTTGCTGAAAGTCGTTGACTATGAACCGTTTTCTTCTGCCATAGGCAGCTGGTCAACAAGAATGCTCCGGATTTTTGTGAGGATATAGATTAAAATATTTAATTATGCATCAGGTGAAACTAGTATTATAGCTCTTACGGTCTGGCTAGACAGTATTTATTTAAAACATTTTTTCCTTATTTTAAAGGACTAGCAGCTAGGGATGCTGGAACTTAAGCTTTCTTGGAAGGAAAAATGGCACTGATGAAATAATATCCTGCTCACCACCACTTTCCAGGGAATCTATGCCCAAGTAATCTGAATTCTTCCCATGCCATCAGACACAAGGAAGGGCACAAACAAGCTCCTGCAGTCTCACCCATTCTGGGAAAAACCTTCGCATGTCCTCTGTGTTACGTCCTGGAAGATTTCCCTCTCTGAGTGGTGTTTGCTGGAGAGATTCTTTTGGTTGCCCAGCTAACTAATGTCAGACACAGCAGAGGCTGCTTTATGGTTTTGTACTTGGTGTGTGTCTTGCTTTGCCTAAACCCTAGTAATTGTAAGCCTTAAGACATAGTACGTCTTCCTCAGAGTTTATTGTTGTTATCATGAGAAACATCTTGCCTTTTCCTTATGCAGGCATAATTGCATGTAATTTTTTATTTTTCCTCAGCATTCATTTTTCATACAACCCTCTCATAATTTTTGCTTTCTGTCCTGGTGCTGTTTGAGCCTCCTGTGTATTATGAACCTCAATCTGAAGAAAAATTGTTTATCCATGTTTAATTCTAAAAGTTGTAGCTACAGCCGTAAGCAAGGGAGCACAGAATCTATATCTCAGTTTCCATTATCTCCTCCGAGCAATATCCGTCTGGGGCACTAGCTATTCCAGGAGCCATATCTACTTCAGTGGCAGTGTTCAAAGAGACAAGCTGCCGCTGAAATTGCAGCTGACAGCACTTGAGTACACTGGCTTTCAGAGCATGTGGTGAAACGCTTAGTACTGGCTCATGCAGATTTTATTAACCATTTGTGCAAACGTTATCCTGCCACTTCCTCCAGTGAAGTGTCCCTCAAGCAATCCTTTCTGCCTCCTGAATGTGTTCTGCAAGTAACTGTGCAGCTAAATAGCCATTAAGAAAATGACCTCTGTTTAAAAAGTAAAAATAAGAATATAAATAAGCAGCTTTGAGATCTGTGAACTGGATGGCTTTTGAACACTTTGGATTAGTATTTCCATTCAAAGGGATGTGCTTTTTAAGCTCATCATGAAACTCAGTTGTTGCCATAAAAATGTACAGCATTTTATGTTTGGTATTTTTTATAAGCAAGCATAGCTGTATAGATACTTCCTTATTTAAGTACAATATGCAAGTACAGTATACAACAAGCAAAAGACATTTTATTCCTAATCATGAAAATGCCTTCTTCCAGTATAATAGGCTATCACTCTACTTCAGTTTTTCAGGTTTATTAGATTATAGAAATACAGAATCCGTGAATTATTTCTCATCTCATTGTCTGTCTCAGACTGATTTACACTAGCTTGGTGTCACTTTAAATTCAGTTTTTCAGATGTCTGACTTGGGAAAGACATGGTTTCAAATCATATGATGACTCACGTAAAAATTACCTTGGTACATCATTCTAGCTACCATCTGTATAGGACAATAACTTCCTGCATGGAATATCATAACTGGGAGGAGAAGAGAGTCACATCTGGAAGGTAATTGTGCTGGATAGTAATTTAGTTGTCTGTGACCGAAGAGCAGCTCGAGAGAAAGTGTAGAGATCAGTCCAAGCAGTGCTTGCTTCAAATGCTGCAGTACTTGTAGGACTAAAGTTTGTCCTTGCGGCTTTTAAGACAACTTAGACATATAAAAAATGGGGAATTTCTTTAAAGGTTACTTAGGAGTAGCATTCCTTTAGTAGACAAGTATAGTGAGCATTACACCTTCAAAGTAAAGGGATAGGTTGTAAGCTTGCTATAAGCATCCTAGGTCTACACAGAACTAGCATCAAAGGGAATAAGGGGCATAATTGAATTTTAGGTGGCACAGAAGCTGTGTATAACATGCTTTATTTGTATGTAATATGTTCTTCATATTACATCTGGTCCAACTGGAACATCATTCTGTGACGTGGGAAATATTCAAGCCCAGGAGTTAAGCTGTACTGGATTTTCATTGAGCTTTCACTCATATTTAATTATGCCTAGCATTAAGGAACAGGGACAGAGAGAAACATGTGTCTCATGGAAAGCTAAATGTCATATGTAATGAGTAGGAAAAAGTAGACTGTTACGTGTTGAGGAGAATACGTCCATTCTCAGACCTGTGCTGACTTTAGGCAGGATTAGTTTAGGTATCTGTACAATATACTTAGAGATCTGGGAACAGAGCAGGAGGCTTCCTGCTTAGCCTTGTTTCTTAGATTGAGTTATTGCTGCTTCCAGGGAGGAAAGAAAGAATCGTCGGGGGGAGGTAAGTAATGGTAGTGCTCTGGGTGCTGAGAAGCAGTGTTGAATCTCAGCTTCAAAAAGTTTGGGGGCTACAGGAGTAGTGGACCCAACTTGACATACTTGCATTAGTTCTGCTTGCAAGAGCAGTTGCTTTTAGAAAACAGTTTTCTTTTTAAAGGATGAATTTTGTTTTTCCTCTTTCCTAACCAGATCAAAAAGAAGCAGCAAGAAGTAGTGGGCTTTTTAGAGGCCAACAAGATTGACTTTCAGCAAATGGACATAGCAGGCGATGAAGACAACAGGAAATGGATGAGAGAGAATGTCCCAGGTGAAAAAAAGCCTCAAAATGGAATTCCCCTCCCTCCACAGATCTTCAACGAGGAGCGGTACTGTGGGGTAAGAAGCTGTTTGGAAATCTAAATACCTTCAGAGAGTCTTCTTTCATAGAAAAAGAATCTTTTCCATTAGTAAGAAGTGTCAAACAAACTCCTTAAGGCAATTTGAGATTCCCTTTGAAAGAACAATTCTTAGAAAGCAATTTTAGGCACAGAAAAGCAGTGAAACAAGAGATTATTCCTTCTTAAGAGAAAAATACTCAAAGAGGGAAAACTGACTAGAGAAACTCTGCTTAACAGACTGTATGGATTATTACCTGCAGACCCAGAGCCTGTGGAGGACCCAGAGCTCATGGCAAGGCGTGGAGTTTGCCGCCTATGCGGAGCTCTGTGTTTTCCTGCCTCCTGCTGTGCAGCTCACTCACAAGTTCTCCTGCTGTTGGCTCTCTGCCTGCACCCTCGCTTCAGCTCCCGAAGACCAAAAGCAGTACTGTCTAGGTGATACTACGGCTTCTTCACATAATATCTCAGGATAACTAAATGTAGACTATGAGGACAGCTCAGCTGCGCTTGGAGCAGTAAATGCTCAGTTATGTGCTTCAACAATACCGAGCTACTCAAGACTAGTGGGGTTCATAGCAAGGCTGATCTGGTATCTCTAGCTGTATTGCACTTTGCTTCTTGAACTTTCAGGTAATTTTGCATGGTGAGTGTTGATATTTTGTTTGTTGGACACAGATTCATCTGGGCTGCTAGGAAGTCCAGAGATGTCTGAGGCACCAGGAATCTTTCTTTTCCATTGCATTATGCAAATAAATAGGAAATAGAGTTGACTGGAATAGTTCTAGTATATGGTTTGAATTATTGAAATTATATTACTTATTCAATAAATAGCCAACTCTTCATAATAGAAAGTGTGACGCTCGTCAGATGCTTTTCTGTTTTCATATCTGTTTGTAACAGGTTATTTCTCTTGAGAGAGTTTGTTCAAACCAGAGATAGATAATACTGTACCAGCATGAATATTAGGATCGTGAATCAAAAGAAATATCCGAGACAGTTTTTTTCTCATAGTCTGGGTGGAAATACAAAGTCCGGAAGGTACTCTGATATGATCGCTGAGATGAACTTGCAAAGTACTCTGAAATGCAGATCACATAGTGAGCCCAGTTTTAAGTTACTCCACAAATCCAGTGTGAACTACTGCAAAGGTTGTTTTGAGAGAGAAGGGATTTACATGCCACTAAGTTTTCAGAATTAATTTCAGAATTAATTTCAGTGCTCTTGGAGCAGTTGTTTGTTCATTTTCTTATAGGAATCTTAAAAAAGAACTTGGTAGATTGGACTTCATGTGCCTTTCAACATCCAGTCTGCACCACTGAAAAGTATAATTGGATATATCTTACTCTGGATTTTGTGGCAGCCAATGTTGCAATAAATATTTCTGATATTCTCTGGAGAGGTTATATAGTGAATTAAAGAGTAATTGCCTTGCAAAGTGGTGCAGCTGGTCAGCCTTACCAATAAATGTTCAATATACAGGTTTTGCTCCATGTCAGAAGCTATTTCAGGTAGCCAAATAATCTACATCTTGAAATAAATTTTAAAAGTCCTTTGCAGAGACACCTCCACATGGAAAGGAGTCCAGAAAGCAGTTGCAGCTACTGATTTAAAAATTAAATCAAGTTTACAATTAGTCTAAAAGTCTCCAGAGTTCTAATGTACCCAGCTTTCAAAGCTCATAGATAATGATCTCACTGGGTTCATTACAAACATTAATTTATAGCATCATTATTTCCAAATAAATAAGGTGAGGAGATCCATATCAGTACATGAGCTTTACGCTTCTCTTCAGTGAAAGCTGCTTTAAGGGAGCTGAAAAGTGAATGTGAGGTAGGATTATGTGGCTAGGGGCTGGCAGACTGGTGCAAAATTCCTCCAAGTGACACAATGTCTTCTGCAACATGTCCACAATATAGAGCTGGGGATTTGCGTTCTACTTCCCTGCATAACCTTTGCAGGGTTATGCCACAGACCCATCATTCTGAAATGCAGAACTGGTTTACGCTGTTTGAGGTTTACATGGTATATCTTAACTCTTCCCCTGTGTCCCACGTCCTTTGTCCTCAGCTGCTTTATTAAAAATAGGGCTGAGAATTGCCATCTGAGTCATGGACTGCCGTCCAGTATCCTGAACTCATGAAAGTCCCTTTAAAATATGCTACTTTTGTTAGTACAGTCTTCAAGGGCCTCAGCCTCGTGGCATCTAGAAACCTTCACATTTGTTGCCTGGGTATATGCAGCTAGTTTATACCCATTTCCTGGTATGCCAAAGTCACCCTTTAGCTTAAACAGCTCTAGTCCAATGCATTTGTAAATGGGAATGATATCCTTGATTAATCTTCATTTTGCTATGCTAAACAAGTCAAGCTCTTTACATCTCTTTTTTTTGTAAGACATTTTCTCTTTCTTCTTCCTACTATTTTTTTTCTTTCCTCTTTCCCAGGTAGCCTGTGTTCTTAGGCCAGACTTGTTACATTTGTTTTCTGCTCATTCTCCTTTCTGAGATCAGTCTTTTCCCTCACTTCCCATCCTATATGTCGTAGGTTTGGTTCCCATTTGCACGTGTGGGTGCATGCACATTAGCAGCATGCTGGCCTGGGAGCGCTGGTCTTGGGAGATGAAAATTCAAGATAAAAGATTTCCCTCCTCACTCTGAGAAAGAGGGATTTGGAGAGAAACATGACAAACTTCAAATATTTTAAGGGCTGCAGCAAAAAAGAATTCATTATTGGTCTGAATCCAGTATTGACCCCACTTTGAGCAGGAGGTTGGACTCAATGGTCTCCTGAGGTCTCTTCCCATCTGAATTATCCTGTGGTTCCAGGATTTTGTAAAATATGTTCTGCTCCACACGACAAGATGTAATGACCAAAAATATGCAGGAAAGAAAGCTTAAATCAGACATTAGAAAAGAATTGTGTCGTTTTCACGAGATTGCCTCATTATCTCATTAAAGGTCATTACCGATGGATTGCAGGAACACCTGTCAGGAATAGTGTAGTCCTTCCTGCCTTGGAGAAATGGTCCTTTGAGGTCTGTAATCCTGTCTTGTGCAGTGCAGTGACGTTTTGGGGGTGGGAGTAAGGAAAGGGGGGATACTGGGGGCAGGTGAAGAGGTTTTCTTTTCATGCTGGAATAGACTGACATAATGAGCAAGTAAATGCAGTCCTGTTGCTAATCTCCTTTTCAGCTGATACATGAAAGTATCAGCATCTTCTGACTGACCCCGAAAAGTCTTTCTCTTGTTTTTACTTGTACTGTAAAATGAAGGTTTCTTATGGACGCACCAACTGTGAGCAGCTTTTCTGTGAGGTCAGAGAAGCTTAAGACTGTCTTATAAATAGCTTGAATCTTATTTTTCTTTCAGATCCTTGGTATTGCCACTTGAAGAAACAGATTATAAATTGATTCATTTTGTATGCCTGGCTATAGCACCAATTTCAAGTATCCATTCTAATCCATCAGTGTTGGCAATTATGTTCTTATTTGATCTTTTTCTTAAGCTGCTTCTTTGCTCATGTCTAGACAGACGTCTGCACCTGTGTCACTTTCTAAATATATTGAGCTCTCTCTTGCTCTTGTCTTTGCTTTTGCTTAACAAAAAACCCTAGAAAACTAGGAAAGAAATGGAATGAAAACTTTTGGTTTTCTCTGTGAACTGAAATCTGTGCTTTTCTCTGTAAAGAAATCTGTAGAATAAAATACCCATGTATATCTTTTTTTAAAGAATCTCTGAATTATTAGGTAAGACTTTTATTTGATGCTCCATATAACTGCTAAAGTCAAATGTATGGAAATCATAGGGCCCTCTGTAAATATGTAGTCCAGCCTGCTGCTCCAAGCAGGGATATCTTTGAAGTTAGATTATGTTTCTTGGGGCTTTGGCCGCCTGGGTTTCAGAAGTCTCCAAGGATGGTGTTTCCATGCCCTCTCTGTGTGCCCTGACCTGGTGCGGTACCAGTCATGTGGGGAAGAGCTTTCTGCTGACATCCAATCGGAGCTTGCTGTTTTGCTGTCTGATGTTTCCACAGTGGTCATACAAAGGATGATACCGTAGAGTGTGTATGTGCATATGCCCTCACATCATAAAGAAGAACTCATGGAGTTTTGTGTTTGTTTGTTTGTTTTGTTTTGTTTTGTTTTTTTTTAATAAGTTTAACTGTATTTTTCAAAGACTAGTTCCAAAGACAATTGACACTGCTACCCTCTGCCTGGACCATTTATGTCTTCTCATGCAGCTATAATACTATTGCTTACCTGAAATAAATTGTAACTGCTCATTTTTCTTACAGCCCGCCTTGGGAGCAGTTATCTTTGGTCATTCAGTGAACGGAGATGTGAACAAGTCATTAGGAAAACAAAAGTGCAAATATACAACAGAAAAGCTATTCCATGGTCGCTGTAGTCATGCTTTTACCCCATGCTAAATACAAAATAGCTTGCTCATCGGTCTAAGCAAGTGACTTTCCATTTATTGCGAGATACCACTTTACTATGGGATGTCCTTGTACACTACCAGTTGGGAAGGAGTACCTGATACCATAGAAGGTTGAATCCTCTTCTGGCAGGGAGTTCATCTGGTCATTTACGGGTCTTGCTTGTGCCTTCAGGTCTGGTTATCTACAAGGCTATGATGTGTCTCTGGAGATTTTTAGTACATTTGCCCTATGCTGCTTTTCTTCTGGGAAGGAACTAACAGGACATGTAAAATATCAAGTCCACTTCATGGCCCTTCCTTGTTATAGGTTTCTCTTTGTTTCCCAGCTATTGACATATTGTGCCATAGTTTGCTTAGGCTGTTTTATGAGTATGTGGTTGCAGGAAGGCACAAATTCCTGTGTTTCTATGGCCTGTCAAAGGGCCATGCCAAATTCCAGCCTTTTGAATTACAGAAAAATTTTGTGTACTTGTTTGCTATGTTGTTCCTAAGTTTTTGGGTTAGACTTCAGACGCTGGCTTTCTTAAATACTTAGGCCAGATTTGGATTAGATAAGAAGAACAGCCCCACAGCAACATGAAAACCACAGAGATGGTTTGAGAAATGGGTGGCCTGGAGCAGCAGCACATATTCTGCCTGTTCAGGGCAAAATGTGCTCTGGGGCCTCCTCAGACTGGGCAGTTCCCACTGCCTGCAGCTTGGTCTGTGCGGGAGCTCATCTGTCCCTTAGATAAATCAGTGAAATGGGCTGTCATTTATCCTGTCTGTTAAGCTATGTTGCCTCTTCCAAAGTGGATTGAAATGTCATTGATTCCAGTCTTGTTGACATTAAGGTGACTTCTAAACCATCCACTCCAGCCTTACCCTAGGATTACTCTTGGCAAATAATTTAGCCTCTGGAAATACTAAAACAGCCCGTAAAAAAAGTCAGGTCCTAACCCAGCTTTACAAACAAGTCTCAAGGATGAGTCAGCACCTTATTATGTACAGGCTTCTATTTTTGGAGTTATTTGGGATGAGAGAGAGGATGATAACATGGTCAAGGCAGTAGTCTGGGACTCAGCAGACATGCTGAGTTCAGTCCCTTGTCCTGCACAGAGCTGCGATGTGATTGTGGGCCGGTCACTTATGACCAGAGTTTCTGTTGCGATCTCAAATACATTTTGATTTTTACCTGTGTAAGTTGTGAGTTATGAACTACTCAGTAACAACCTAGAGATAGTAAAACTTCCTTAATTGATAGGAAAGTTGTACGAGTGAATACGGTAAAGTCCACGCAAGTCCTAGATGGTAGGATAGGAGCCATCCCTCCAGTCTTCTCAGTTATATTAGCACTGAAGAGGAAACAGGCATTTATCATAATGATTTATAGCTTCACTTCACATGTAGACAAGACATTTTGTCTGGCACATATATGTCAGAGGGAAAAACACAGTCCTTTGCTAAATTTGTCTGAAAAGCAACTGCATTTTCTAACCTGAGTGCCTTTCTTTAAAATAAACAGTTTCCTCATTATCATTTCACTCATGCTATTTGTTGACTGTTGCCTTTTTTTTTGCCATAAAACTGTCCAGGGTTTTGAGGGCCTATTTTGTGTTCTTACTCACAGCAAGTTTTATTTTATCGTTTAAATGGGAATAGCTTTGCTTAGGTGCGTACAGATGAGGAACATTAAAATGAGACACTTAATTTTATCTGATTCTGACATAGATGTGATATAATTAAAGTGTAAATCTCTGGAGACATTTGTCCATTTGTTCATTTTGTCAGCCAGTGTGAAATTCCCTTTATTTGAGTCTCCTTCCTGGTGCTTAGATAATGCAGGCTCTTGTACAAATGCATAGTCATTCTCATCAATATAAGAAAGATTTGCCTGGTCTAGTCTCTTCCTCCTGTGCTTTTTGCTTGATTTTTGTTACCGATTCTCTGTTGTTTGTTTCTTCCTTTTTTAGGATTTTGAATCCTTTTTCTCTGCTAAAGAAGAAAATATTATTTATTCATTCCTCGGTCTTGCTCCTCCTCCAGGCACAAAGGTATGCGCTGCTCTCCTTCCACAGGGGACATTTATTTTGATTTTAATAAAAGATGAAGGTAGGCAGTGACTCAGCATGTCAAATAAGGGACAGTGACAAGCATTACATTAGATGCTAGTGCAGCAAACTGTTACTAAGGCAAAAAAAAAAAAAGTGGCTGCTTCAGTAAATATCAGAAAATACTTCTTTCTTCCCTTCTTTCACTGAAGGCTTGTTACCGTGCCTCCAGCTGATGATTATTTTTTTGCTGTTGTTGACACAAAGCAGTATTTTGTCATGTCCAGCTTTTAAATGATGCAGAATTTCCTAATGCAATTTACAGGTTGTGTTAATTACAAGAAACCTTCACTTGCCCCTGCCTGCATCAGACCTTGAGCAAACAGGGTTTGTGCTGGCCCCACAGAGGGGCCGGGGTGTGGAGCCATTCCATCCTCTGTGTGTACACGCAGGCTGGCACTATGGGGTTCGCTCCCTCTACCTTGAGGAGATCACTTAAAGTCTCACCCAGGACTTTGTGAAGCCCCTGTGACAAGTCTACCTGTTGTTCTCCATCCAGTGTATTTTGAAAATATTCTAATGCATTTCTGGCAAAAGAAAAAGATGTTTCTTTGGGGGGTTTTTCCCTTTTTTTTTTTTTTTTTACTTTTTACAGAAAGCAATGTGTTTTATCTTTCACAGTGCCTTCTTCTAATTCTAAATTTTATAACTGAGACCATTACAGATCTTTTATCCTAAGGCCGTGTTAGATGATAATCAAATGTTGCCATCTTTAACATGGATGATTCAACAAAAGAAACGATTCAACAAGAGAGCGATGAGCCAGAGTGACAGCAGAGAACTGCTCTGCATTGTGGTGGCCTGGCTGAAGAACTAACTGCGCTGGAGCATGAGATCTGCTTTCTGGTCCAACTCTGCTGCCAACCGTGTATCAGCTCTGAGTGAAACACTGTTGTAAATGTCCCTGGTTTTCCTCTTCTGTAAAAGCACCGAGAAAAATAAGCCTTTGCTAAGTGCTTTGAGAACTACAGATGAGGAGATACCAGGGGGAGAGCCACAGTTGCTATAAATGTCTTTGCCACCGAGTCCCTGTGTGATAAGGAGCAAGTGATTTAAATGCCATCTCCCATCAAGGGAAATAAAAATTACTTGCCTACTTCACAAGGGTCTTGTGAGAATTGATTTAATTAACATCCACAAAGCCATGAAAGGCTTAAAGGACTGCAGGTATTACATATTATAATCACTAAAAAAAATAGTTGGAGAATCAATGAGATAAGGAAAATGGTTCCATCTTGCCACTTCATATATTATCTGTGCCTTCATGCAAGGTTCTGTTAGATAGCATGTCTATGAAGCTAAGTAACAATTTCTTAGAATTCATTCATTCCCAGGTGTCATCAGAGGCTATTACAGTTTTTACTTTGTGACAACTCTGTGAATGTTGAAAATAATATGTTCGGTAGGTTCTGCTGGGCAGAAACATGTTGGTGCTATTGATAGCAAGCGCGTATGGTTTACACTAATTAACTGCTGCAGTGGTGGTGGTGGTGATTGTTTCAGTCCAGAGAGTGGAAATCAGTGAGAGTGTTTTTAAAAAGTACTTTTCAAGAGTGGAAGTATATTTACATTGTCTCGCCTTTAGAATCTGTTCCTGAATTTGAGAGAGACGTATACAAGTGTTTTAGCATTTATTGCAGAGATGTTTCTCAGCACCTTCACTGCATGGCAGTCTGGCTGTGCTTTGTCATACAAATAACCTTACTGCACTGCTTCTGCTTTCCTTGCATTAGGCTGTCAATTCAACCTTAGCGTGAAGTGCAATGGATGGCTCATGATTTCCAGCAGCATAAATCTGGAATAATAAGTCAGGTGTGGAAGAGAAGGCGATGATGACACTTATGACAGTGTTTCCTATTAATCCCTTCTTAAATAATTGTGTTTTTTGGTTTTTTTTTTTTTTTNTTTTTTTTTGGAATATAGCGATACGTTATAAAAGAAGCAAACTATAAAGCATGGAAACACCACAAAACAGTCAGTTAGCATTTGCTTTCTAGGGGTTTTTACCTCACTGAGACATTACAATGATTAGTGTAAAGCTCAAACTCATTTTATACTTTTGTCTCAGAGGATTCTCTTTGCTTTTCCATCCATTTTTTGTCTCCTATTGCACCAGCAGCAGAGAAGCTCTTTAATGACCATGATGCTGTTTCACAGCACAGTCTGCTAGAATCCTGACCCAGGACTGTTTGAGCCTATTTTCTTGAGCAAGCCGAGGAACTTTTTGCTACTTCCTCAACAAATTATAACTTCCTAACAAAGTACCTGTAGTTAAATTCATTGCCATGTCAGCCTGCTGAGTGCAAAATACATGTTTCAGTTCTGCAAATTCTCATTTTTGTAGCCCTGACTTCTCTCTGGCTTAGGTGGCTACAACTTGGCACCAGACCTGCTTGTCCAGTGTCTACATTGAACTGTTGCTTCTAGGTATTGGAGCTGTGAAGGTGCCAGAGCCTAATGTGCAAGTTGATCTACACTTACAGGGTAAGTCTGATATGTCTAGGACATATCAAAGTCATCACCAAAGTGTAGATTGACTCTAAAACACATGTAAAGAAGCTCTGAATACACACAGACATAAAGGAGATCCTTCTGAGATCTGCAGCACACATGCAAAGGGGTCTTTACACACTTACTTATTTAAATATCCTCTTACTTACAAAAAAAGCTGTAATTGTTTCAGTAGGAAATAGCAAATCAACATCAAAGTTAACCAGACTGGCTGGAAAATAGCCTTGAGTAGGCATCTATTCCTCCCTGCAGCCAGACGTGTTCAGACCTCTACCAAGGGTTCTGGTCAGGTACCACTGTACGAATGGCCAGTTGCTGTGTCCATCATCGTGTTTCTGAATCCAATACAATGAAGTATTTAATACCCAGGTGGCACATGGAAACTTCTACAGATCTTGATGGAAAGGCTGAAGCTCTAAATGCTATTTGCTTAGATCACTGTGGGAGTCAGGCAAAGATCTTCACACTTTTTTTCCTATATTCGAGGTACATTTTTACCCTTAAAGTGTGCTGTGTGGTCATAAAACTCAGTGACATTACAGGAAATCAATACATGGGTTTGGTACTTCAAAAAGGATCAATCGGCTCACATCATCCTCTCTCTCCTGTTGCCTCCCCACTACACTGTTATCATATTATCTAAAGCATCCGTTAACAGGGATGAGTAGCACAGTTTTACATGCCTAAGAGAAGAAGTAGGCATAGTGTTTGTGTTAGTGAGTTCTTTAGTCTATTAGTATGAAATACTTTCTCGTTTGAAGGGAATACCTGGTCTAGAATACTTCTAAACACATTTCATGGCCGACTGGGATTTAGAGGACAGCTGTGCTTTATGCCTGACCCAAAGATCGCTCAAGTTTGTGATAGGTTTCTGGATGATCCCATTTAATCTTGGATTAGTGGCACGAACAGTGATGTACCAACAGTATACTCCTGTACATTTGAGCTGTAATCAATGTGGTTTGTATGTCTGGGGTCAGGTGTGTCAGTCTCAGCTGCCCCAAAGTTGGGTATGTTTCTTTCTAAAGGCCCATCACTTTTATGCTTTGTCTGAGACTGTTCTCAATATTCTTGAAAATGCTCTGAAACGTGGTTAATGTGCGAACAGCCCATTAAAAGCTCCAGCTGCACCGCTTGTTTTCTGAAATGGCACAGGTAAATTGTGATGTCAATGACATGCCTGTTACTTAAACTAAGATGACAGACAGTATGCTCTATTACTACACCTTCCAGGTAATTAATGGCTTTTTGTTTGCAAGGCCAATCAGTTTTTTTGAGAACTTTATTAACTGACATGGAATACTGCTTACGTTTCCCCGAAGTCCAGAGAGCCAGCAGCTTGTAGCAAGATCATTTAGGTTTGCAATTGCCCTGTGAACTCAGTGAACCTGATTTACTTGAGCTGAGGGTCCGTTTTCAAATCTTGTATATAATTAAATCCTTAATCTTAGTATTCTTGGTCTTAATATCCATAATCGTGATACCCCAAAATCCATAGATACTTGAGCTTTAGTCTTTAGTCAAAGAAGACTCCTGCTAACACTGCTTTGAATTACAAATTTACAGTATGTGCTTTTTATTTAAAGAGTAAATGACCTGTCAGCCAATCTTTATAAATGGTACTTCATTTTGAATTAGTTAAAAATTAAATTTTGTGTTTCTATGGAGAGCTAGTATAATAATGATATTCCAAACCTCACAGTTCTCCATATAATTAACAAGAACTCTGTATATGTCAGTGCATGCACGTGTGTTCTGGCTGCTTCTAGAGTTCAGTTCTTTCAGCTACAACTTTTTTTTTTGCTTTATGCTTTGAGTAAGTATATGATTCATCTGAGATAGTTTTACACAATAGATTCATTTTAATTAGAATGCCATCTTCAGTCTTTATGCATTCACGTATCTGCCAAAAAAATTGAGTACATACATTTTAAAATGAAATGTTAATATACAAGCTGAAAGTAAATCTCTAATCAATTCAGTTTTCATTACCACTATGTTTTTCATTTTAGGAACTGCTACAAAGAAAGTATCTGTAAGGAAGTTATCATTTGCTTAAGAAAACAATGTATTAACACAACGTTGCACAGGAGAATTTAAATATATATCTGTGTTACTACATATTTTAATCTTCAAATATTATTTTAGCTTGTGGGGGAAAAGCAAAAAGCGAATTAAACCAAACAAATGTCTCTGTAGATCTGTTTTTAATAACAATGCCACCAGCATCAGTGTAGTGAGCCCACAGTTTTATGTGTACTTGAAATGAGACAATATTGCCAGAAAAAGAAGTAGTCTTTTCTCATTCCTCCTTCCTCTGGCGCCTTCTGATTGCTCCCAGCTGCTCATTCCTCTCCCCAAGCATCCCCCACGTGCTGGCAAAAGCATTCGTGCAGCTGTGTAACCGAGAGCGCAAATTCTGTGAGATAGAATTATTTTTCTCTTTAAAGCTTTAATCTCAGTCGGCCTCCCACTGCAGTCCACCATGCAGCCCTGGAAAGGCTTTTTTGCTGCCAGGAGGGCAGGGGCAGTGCAGAGCTGGGAAGGACTGTAGGGAGGGAGATGCTTGCTGCTGATAGGGGTTTTTTTTGCTGTTGTTGTTTTTCTGGGCAGAGAGGAAGAGGAATTTATTGAGCCTACATGCTTACTCTCCTTTCATTACAAGCTCCTTACATATAAAACAGATTTTCTGTTACTGAGGAGAAAATTGCCAAAAGGGCACCAAATCTTGCAGACAGTGAAGTTTCAGGAAAAAGGTAAAACTGCAGAAGTATTTTGTCTGTCATCATATCTGCTTCCAAATATTCCTAACCTCCTTTCTGTCATTTTTGTCCCCATCCAGCAGAGCATCTCAGCAGGAGGACATGTCTTACGTTGCATCCACCACATCATGGGACAAAGATCCCTAAGTCAGCACTCGCCCAAGCCTGCTCTGGGGCTAAAAGCCAGATAGCTATGATAGTGCCATGCTTCTATAGGTTAAGTACACTGGCTGAAGAAATCATATATGATGGGGACACTGGGGGAGGACTTGTGAAGATTAAAAACAAGAGATCATGACTTGGGGCTTTTATTTAACTGTAGAGACAAATGAGATTATGGAAAACCAGGAAAACCCAAACCAATCAGGTGGATGAGTTGTAAGGGCTTGGTCACAGGGATGAGAAAGGAGCTTGTCTTCTATCAGAGACATGCTGCTCTGCCCAAAGTGTGTAGGATTTAGGATGACACAGGACAGGACCTCCCCTGAGCCCAATTCTCTGTTGCTGGAGGCAACCACACCAGATGCACCTCTCAGAAGTGGTCAAATTCCCTTTTAATGAATTAAGTCTTTTGCCTCTGCTTCTCTACTACAAAGCTCTTCCAAAATTTCACATTGCTGATAAATAGAATTGTTATTTACAGCCGGTTTGTGCTCATTTTGCATCTACCACAGTGCTCTTCCTTGTCTTATCCCTCCCTGATGTTTACTCTGGTCTATTTTTAGAGAGCCATCATATCCCCTCACAGCATTACTTTCAATAGATTAAAGTAATGAAGCTTTTTTTGTCACCCTTTCATAAGGCAGGCTCTCCACTCCCTCAAATATTCCTGTAGCCCCCCTCTGCACCTGTTCCAGTCTGAATTGCTCTTTCTTGAGCCTGAGGGACTGGAACGGGACAGAGTGATCCAGAGGAGCTTTTGCCTTGGCCTTACACAATGACATTAATATTCGCTTTCGGCTGCACCGGCTGTACCTCACCTCACGCAGCTGAGGATCACAATTTTTTACCTCGTTCACTATCGCATCACATTTGTGGCTCAGTTATTCTGTGATTATTTGTCTGTCTTTTTCTCCTTTGATGATCATCAGCTAACAAGCTCCCAAAGTGCAGTATAAACATCTGTTTCTAATCTTTGTCCCAGAACTACCTGTCCCAAATAATGTGACTTTGCACTTCATGCTCTTGCATTTCATTCTATTTCTGTTGTTCCACTTGAGGCCACACAGGTCTCCTTTTATCTGACACAGTGTGTGATCCAGCGTGACCTTTCACAGCAACCTAGCTGAAAGTACAACGGGACTTAAAATAAAGAGCCTTCTAGGAGGTGCTTGTTCACGGTGCTGGAATAAATAGATTTGGTAAATTGGTGTGTGAATGGAGGAACGGTTTCCTGATGATTTTAAACAAGAAAGTTAAGAGACTGTATACGAAATCCTTTATTACTTCTGGTTTTGGGTAGCTTCTTGGTAAAGTTTAACTGGAAAGCACGCTGGTGAAAAAGGCTTTCTTTCTGAAGCTAGAATGTGTTGTCAGGATGAGCATTGGTTTCTATTAAGCATTCCACAGAAAAGTTAGAGAATCTCCTATGGTCTGAAGAGGAAGAAGTGCTTGAATTCATGTTTTCCCTACACGAATCCCATGCCTTTGCCAACAGATCAACATGCCAACAAGTCTTCCTTCCACAGGAAATTTTCCAAAAGGGTATATTTTCATTCTAGTGCTGAAGCAACATTAGAAAATCACCTCCCAAAACTTTAAGAGTTTTATAGAAATGAATTGTTGGTTATGTGCCCTGAAGCTAACAATTGCTTCTCCGTTGCTGCCAGGAGAGTGAAAAGCCTGATGCCGCAGATGATACTGAGGCACACACGGAAGACAAGGCAGATGAAGGGGCTCATGAAGAGGCTCAGTCTGCTCCGTCACCATCAGAAGATCAACACGTAATTCTTCCTTTTTCTCTTTGTGATATGAGGGGTTTACCTGTGCTAAGGGCATGGGATATAAATGCACAGGCCTTCCTAGTGTGACACAGGGTGGGAATACAGATTGAAGAGTAGTCCTGCTTGTCTTCTGGATGCATTTTCTTTGACATCATGGTGATACAAAACCTAGATCAAACTCCTGGGAACTTTGCTCTGAGTCTTGAATAACAGCAGTTGTCTTTATTTAACAGTTTCCTTTACCCACTTGTTACCATCAGCTTTTTTTTAATGCTCATTTGGAAGCAGACTCTAGTTATGGAGAATAATTTAGGACTAGACATCTGAGTCCTATCTGTGTGGAAAAATTTGCTGCTATCAGTGGCCAGCATCTGCACTGCTCGTAAATCTAGTTGTTAATGCTTGTTCTCATGTACCAGCATTGACTGCTGTTGCAGCAAGACAGATCTGACAATGTCTTCTCCAGGCCATGCAGAAACCCCTGGGCAGTGCAGAAATGGTTGTTATCCTTTCTGCCTGCATCGGGGTCTGATGTTACAGTCACATGGGCAGACCTCAAACTGGAGTGCCAAGGATTCTTGGAAGAAGCCATCTGAGTTCCTTCAATTCCCTAGCGTAATATCCTGCAGTTAGCTAACACCAGTGAAGTACTTGTGGTTGAAAGGTAAATGAATCTCCCAAAAAGGGACCATTCTGTTGCGTGCCACTGTCTTCCTCAGTGGAGTGTTTATGTGCTGGCCAGGTTCTAGGCCCAGTGGAGACTAAGCAGAAATGGATCCTGTGTCTGGAGATGGGGATCCAGCTGATTTATTTCTCCTGCTGCTCTGACAGTTTGGCATTTAAGGATGGGTTTATTTTGATGTTGCAGTGTCAGGTGGCTCTTTTCCCAAAGAGGCAGCCCTACTGCTGGATCAAGCACTTACACTTGATGGGTTTTTTTGTGGTTTGGAGATCAGACAGCCCCAGTGGAATATCTGTCACAAATGCATCATCGCTTTCACTAAAGACCAAAACAAATGTGGGTTGTTTTTTTTTTCCATTTAGCTGCAATGTTTTTCCTGAAGAAGCACCTCTCTGTAAGCTTTTCCTCATTACCCTTTTTAACAGTGACCGAACCTGTCATTGTTAGGCTGGAAAAGCACCCTTTTACACAGCCTCATGCAAGTCTCAGGCCCTGGGAAGTCCTGTTAAAATTTCAAAAGGGCAATGAGGAGAGACCGTCCTCAGTGGGAATTGAGATTTCTATTTAAATTATATCCAAGCACTTTTTATGTCTCTATGAATTTCAGTTGGCACATGAGTGCCATCGAATACCCTTTTCCTCATCTCTTAAGAGAAGCGCAGCATAAACCTGCAGTGCATCCCCTGGCTGGATTAGGTTACTTGCCGTTCTGGCTGGCAGTCTACTCTAATGTTTTTCAAATGAGAACAGAATGCTGGAACAGGTCTGAAAATGTGTCAAGTGGCTGTGTATGAGAGGTTTTGTGATGACATAATGCGATACCACTCCTATACAACAAGCACCTTGCTCCATTTCTCACAGAAAGGATTGGAGCCTTAAGTTTTACAGGGAGGGGAGTGGCAGAGAAGAGAGCGCCAGGCGAGACAGTGTGTTTGAACAGATCTTTCTGTGGTTATGAGGGCATAAAATAAAATTAGTCTTACAAATCCTCCCCTTTCACCTGTGCAGTCTTGGCAGTGTCAAAACGTTCTTAGTTAAGGAGGAGGAAAAGTCTTCCTGAAATTGCCCAACTCCGATACCCACCTTCATCATGCCAGGTGTATATTAGCTCCTAGAGGAAGGAAAAAAGGGCTGTTTCTGTTCCTGTCTCACTCATTTTTAGAGAGGATACTCACCACTGCTGGCAGCAGGGTACCAGGGGCTCCTGCTGGGGACACATAAAACCCATTTTTCAGTCTGTTCCACCACCCGCTTCTCATGTCACCTTGGACAAATCACTTCAGTGATGTGGCATCTGTCCACCTTGCCATAGTTCATTCCAGTTATCACTTCTGTTAGGATGGTGTGAATCATCTGTAGAAGTTCTTCTATTCTCTTTCACTACAGACAGCACACAGAGGACGAGTTTAGATGAGAAGAATAACTTTGAGGCAGCTACAATGAGATGAATCCCGCCTTTTGTCTCTGTATCTCATTCTACCTTTATAAAAGAAAGCTAGAATAACATTTCCTTACCTGGCCAGGGTTTTATGAGCTTTAATACATTTAAAGACTGTCAGATTGCCATTGGAATATCCTCTCTGGATGTTAGGTTCTGAAGGATACGTGTAGTATCAACACAGTATTTTCAGTATTTCCCTCTCTTCCTCTCATTCTGCAGCCCAGCACATCTTGTTTGACTGCTTGACCACACTGAATAGATGTTTTCCACGTGCTCTCCCCACCCATGTCTCTTTTTCCTTCTAACTTACTAAGAGCTGGTCTGAGTTCTGAAAGGGTGACCTTTTTATCAGTGGCTCACTGTGTTTTGTGGCCAAACAGTTGCATCTTTTGAGCAGGAGTCGGGTCCAGTTGCATCTTTTGAACAGTGGTCCCTTTTAGAGTGTCAACTTACTCTTTTGACAAACGCTCAGATCAAAAATGCCGTAATTTAAACATCACGGTTTTTTGTTCTGCTTCTGGATTATTATACCATTGGGAATCTAGTATTGGCATTTTGGCCGTATTTATCACAGTTTAAAAATGACTCTCTCATGTGGGGTGTAACCCAGCTGGCTTTTCTCCAGTGACTTTGCAGGAGAAATGCCAGTGCTGTGGAAAATTTCTAGAAGAGTCTTGGTGAGGTAAAGATACCTCAGTCTTTGCCAATGAGTATAAGACAGATGATGACAAAATAAGCTGTGACTGCCTCAATTGTGGAGCTGCATGGAGAGGGTCCCAGATTTCAGAAGGCTCCTCCAGCACCTCAGTCGCAGAAATGGCAGTCGATGTTCAGTGTGGGTATGTGTGGAGGCTGCAGCCCTCCCCCGCTACTTCTGCTGCCCTGACTGGGAGATGCAGGAATCCAGAAGTTCCAGGTTTTTACCTCAGGCCTGGTATGACCCTGAGGAAACCAGCAAGAGACCCCAGCACTCTGAAAAACAAAACTGTTGAGTCAGCAGCTGCCTCCTGAAAGCGACAGGGATAAGTACTCAGTGTGACAGGTTGTTCTTCACACACCTCACACCAGACTGCCAAGGTTTCCCACCTCTCCTTCACACAAACATCCGGGATAGTCCGGAGCAGATGTCGCAATAAAAAGTCCCTTACACAGACCCAGCAGTAAGTAAGAGGAAGAGCTTTCAGCCGGGGTCACCAAGGGACAGCTGCACTAGGGTTTCTTTAGATTACGAAAATTTTTTTCACCTTAAACCTGTTGTATACTTCCCTAATCACTTCATCAGGCTTATCCTTGACTTCTTCCTAATCTTTTTTTCATACCTAATCCCCATCCACTGATTGAGAAGGTTGAGGGACCCTTTTGTTAGCATATGGTTTCCCTTTTTCATGTGTTGTCTGTCCCTTGGTTTTTGAAATTTTTGAGGAAAAGACCGTGACCTACTACGAGCATGGCACAGCAAGGGCTCTGCTGGTCACTGGATGCGATGGTAATAATTTTTCTTTATTTTCACTATCTGATTTTAACTTTAGATTTTAGCTCGGGGGTTAGAATATTTTTTAAGTGGTGTCCCAGTTAAATCAGTTTGCAGTACAGATTAGGCTCACTTCAGGGCAGAATTATTTTAGAAACATGTTCAAAAATCGTATTGTAATTCAAGCCTGTATCCTGTTTCAGCAATTCCCCAGGTCATATAAAAACCCTGGCACTGCAGCTCACTTCCTTATCTCAACTCATTCTATGCAAACTCGTATCAACCCCTCATGCCTTCTGCATGGTACTATTCCATTTGCCCTTTCTCTGTGGGATTTTGTGTAAGATTAGCTCTTCTCTCCAATAACCAACTTGGTATATAAAATTAAATTCTATTCACTGTACATTTATATTTTTTTCTCTTTTATCTCTCTCCCCTTCATCACTTTTGCTCTATCTCCAGTCTAAAACCAACTTGTATTATTTTTTATTCCCCAGTACTGTTGAGCCAAGGCATCTGTTCCAGTCTAACAACAGTTAACAGAATTACAAGCCAGATTCTGAGTGATGATATATAACACAGATAAGACTCTGTACAATTCTGATTTAAATTTCATTTTGCAGACTGGCAAATTACAAAAAAACCCCAAACCAAACACACCTTAAAAGGCAAACAAACCCCCAGCTCTAATGCTTTGCTTGTCAATGAAGCAGATTTGATTGGAAGTAATTGAGAAAAAGGGAGCTGTATTTAATGATTTTATATCCCCTTTTCAAAGTAAAAGCTTAGCTTAAATGTGCTTTGTGAGTTAATCTTGAGGACATTATCTCAAAATAAATCCACTGAATTCCACATAATTTTCCTAAATTCAGTGTTTAATTTCTGCTGTGTTTTTTCTGTATGACCTCTGATATTCTTTCTTTGGTCTATCTTTTAAACGTTTTCTTTTGTGTCTCTTATCTAGGAAAGCAAGGAAGAGGAACATGCAGCATCAGGGGTATAGTATATTTGGACGTTTTGCTCTCATCTTTTGTTTCTGTGCATTTCATTCCTTTTCAGTCTCATCTCTTCACTCAAAAGTCGGTAAATTCCTATTCATGAAACTAAATATACTAGTGTTAGATTCTGCTAGAGATAATTATTGGTCATATCAAAGTCTTATTGTTTGGGAACAAAGATAGGTCTTTAATCATTAAAAACTGTAAATAGGAGAGAAATTGTCTTTCACAGATTCTTTAATAAAATTTGCCAGGATCTCCCAAGACAACTATATCTTTGACAATCGCCAACTGACATCATGCTTGTTACATTTTCAGTGTTCTGAGTGTGAAAGAGTCATTCTGACATTTTAGGCAGTTCTGCCTATAAAGGATATAATTTCCTTGCCAGAATTTCTGAGACCCAGGTGTAAATCCTTGTATACTTTTCTGCTTTGCCCAGCATTGCATGTTTATGCCTTGAATATTTCTTTATTTTAGTAAAACTAATGATTACTTCAGGCTGTTTTCCACTACAAACCTGCAATTAATAAGAGGACACATTCACATCTTCCCACTTCCAAACTGCAATATATGCATGTATACAAGTGTATAGTTACTGACACATCCCTGCTGTCAGAGTTATGCATTGTGTCCCTGGCAGCTGAAATGGAGCTCCTGGCCCCATGGGCAAAGTGTGGGGGCTACTGGTGGGGCTGGCAAGGGCTACTGAGGCTGGTTAGTGCACCCTGGCACCACTAACTAATGCTTCAAGCAAGGAAAATACCCTTTTTTTTTTTCTATAAAACATAATTGAATTGAATTTTGAACTGAAATTGTGAATATCTGAAAGATGTTGCTTGTCGGTGGGCTTGCCTGGCCCTGCTTCAAAGAGAAAGGCGCCTTTCCTCAGGGAAGATGCTGAAAGAGGCAATATTCCTTTGACACAAGAAATTCTAATCCAGATGACCTTTGCGGAAGTTCGTATTATGTTTTTGGTTTTGCAGGAGTGATCTCTTAGTGCAGTGGTTTTCCCTGAAATACAGTGACTCAAACCAGGAATCTCATTACAACAGGTCCATTCCCAAGCACATGTTTAAACAGGATTTTACTTAGCAACACACATATGACTTTCCTACAGACAGTATGTGTCTGAGATGATAAAAACTGAAGGTCTGTGCTGCTTATGTGCTACCTGCAGTCCTGACTGATAATTAATCGAGTATTCTTTCATTGGTTGATTGCGCCAGGAGGAAATTCCCATAATTTTTGTAGTCTAAGTAATATATGAAGGTATGGCATTTTGAGATAAAGCTTGTTTATACACACAGAAGGAGTGCCTTTGAACAAGAGTTTGCTGGAAGAGAAGGAGCAGAGAAGCCTACAACGCAATTTTCAGTTGTTTTTCAGAGTAGGACTGCGCTTTAAAGCTTCATTTACTAGCTCGTAAAAGACAACAAACACAGATTTTTGCCTGTGTTACATAAATGCTAGCTTTCAGATAACTGTTCATTTGGTTGACTGAAGCGGAGGGCTATTGCCTTTAAATTGTGCTATTTCTCCTATATAAAAGAGAGAAATAAGAACTTTTGAAACAGAAACAAGGCTGTATTTTCTGAATCTGAATGACTTTTAGATTATTCAGGAGTCTAGTTCCTGTGCCATGAATCTTGACTTGATTACTGCTCCAAGAAAGCATATAATTAAAAAAGCTAAACTTTTTGTCATGTTTACATATATTTGACGTTCTTATTTTGATCTTCAACATTTATTTACAGCGTAACCATGTACTGTGTTCTAACCTCTGTAAGAAGAGGGTTCTTATATTCCAGCAGTTGCCTATTAACGCCACAAAGCTAAAGTCCTGGCATGTTAAGATTAAAAATTACTTCTCATTTGTAAGCTCAAATGATATTACATTTACTAGAAACAGAACGGTTGCAAAAGCAGAGGTCTGCATTTCAAAACTGTGTATTTTTCCTTCAATTCCTACATGATAACTACAACTATTTTGTATTAAAAAAAAAGGAAGAAGAAGAAAAGCAGGAAGAGGGAGAAGAAAAAGAAGAGGTGGAGGAGCAAGAAGAGTCTTAGTACACTTCCCTGTGACACATTCTTTCTTGAACAGGTTTTCAGGTAACTATTAAGATATCCAGCACAGTTCCTAAATGTTCTTCAAGTAACATAAACTTGAAAATTTTGTACATATTGTTGTTTTGTGCAATGACAAGACTGAAAAGAACGTACCAAACCCAAAAAGGGTATTATGCATTTGGCACGTAATGGTTAGTCGGAACATTGCCCTCAATGAGTCTGTTCGGTTTCCCCATTTCCGTGGCACCAATGAATCAGACTTTTCTGCACAGCTGTCTCTGTGATCCCTAATACCGAATACTGCAGGCCCTTCGGTCCATTCCCCATCGCTTTTACAACCTTCACCTCCCTGCCAGGCCTCTGATACCTGCTTTGGGCATATTCCTTAGCATCTTCTTGCGGTAACCCCCAGCTCTCTGCTGCGTCCCCTAAATATGAGCAATGCAAAGAGCAGCGTGCTAGGTGTGTACTGCTTGAGTGGTCAGTATATATGCACGAAGTGCCCAAATGCTGGGCCATAAGTACGTTTAATTGTTAGTCACATGGCAGCTTTTCTTTTATCTGGGATAAGAGTTCATTCCTCTCCTCTCTTACTCAGCTACTGATTTCACTGAAACTTTTAGGAGCTTCGTGTCTCAAATGAAGCCCTCTCTCAAATTTAGTTGAAATGTTAAAAAAAAACCACTGCTAGGGAAGGGAGAGGAGCCTTACCAGAAATATGACACACTGTAAAATTACTCTGATTGCCTTAGAAACTAGACCAAATGTGACTTTAAAACATCAAAACAGGAAGTATCTGGGAGGCAGAATTTATGCCTGTATATATGTATGAGCATTCAGCGTTGCTCAGGTTTTGTCAGCACATGGTTTCAAATTTAATTTTCAGGTTTTCTTCTTCCTCCTACTGTTTCTTCTCCTCTGCACAGAGATAAAGATCAGACAATCACTTAATACGGAAAAAACTGTTAACCTAAAACAAAGTTGGAATTTCCAGCAGATTTGCCTTTGGGTGGTGGGACACCTCCCGATTGGAGACACAGAACGTGATATGCTCTTTCTAGAGCTAGCGTGATTCCCAGATAACTCTGCCTCTGAGGTAGCTGCCATAGGTTTCACCAACAAGACGCTGATGTGGAGACCCAGTGCCTCAACAGGACAAAAAAATCTGTCCCTTCTTTCACACTACTCCTCCCAAATTTGGGTTCCTCTGTTGCGTAGGAATTAATTCATCCCAATGTTGTCCAGTGTTCAGACATACAAAATCACAGAAGGAGTGCTAAGGTCTAATCTAATTTTCCTTATTTTTGTTCAGGAAGCACAAGCTGGAGCAGCCCTGCCAAAGAAAATAAAATCACTCTTTCAAGCAAGCCCCACCACCTTTCATGCCTGTGGACTTATTAAATACATAACAGAACAAAGACACCCACTCTGTCCTACCTGTGGCCTTTATATATATATTTGGTATTCCAATTGCTTGTTAAAATGGGTCTTCTTATATCTGACTGATGGTATTTCAGTTGATAGTTATATGTTGGAATAGTATCGTCCACGTCACATTTTAGATTGTAAGCTCCTCAGGGCAGGAACCACGTCTTTCTCCATGTTTATATACTGCCAAGCACATTGCTGCCACTCAGCAGGTAACCGCGCTCACACCAGTGACGTCTTCAGAGGAAAGGAATTTCAGCACTGAAAACTGTAAAGAGGCTTCCTGCACACAAGCTATGTGAGTCACTTCTCCCCCAGCTGGCTTTTGAAAATGACTGAGATTTCCATTGTACAGCAGTTTAAATAAATACGTTTTCTGTCATATCTGTTCTTTGTCTGCAAAAGCATTAATTTAACCCTAGCGAGATCTGTAAAGTTAATATTTTCTCCATTGTTAGGGTTGTAGGCTGTGTAAAGTTCTTCACCACCTTCTTGGCTGCCTAGGGAAGTGGTTGAATCACCATCCCTGGAGGTATTTAAAAGACAGTAGAAATAGCGTTTAGAGATATGGTTTAGTGATGGTTTTTGTCAGAGTCAGGTTGACGGTTGGACTAGATGGATCTGAAAGGTCCCTTCCAACCTAGGCGACTCTGTGATTCTGCCTTGCCTTACCTTCCTGCTGATGTTTGTGGTGCTGTGTGTAACACCCCAAGCACAAGGATACGCAGACCTCATTGAAGGATATCCCAGTCCCTTCTGCTGAAGCCTTGTCAGTCTTCACGAGTACGTCTGCATGCACTGGGCCAGGGAGGCAGAGAAAATTAATCCATGTTCATGCTGTAACTGTTGGTTAGACGTTCACTGAGGAGGAAGGACCACGGATTTCAGTCCCTTGTCCAATGACTTTTTATGAGATTTATAAAAACTGCTTATAGAGGAAGGGAGGGGGTGAGAAATGCTTCTTGCCAAAGCAGCCCAGAGCTTCCAAACAGTCTCCAAAGGAACCCTGAGTTTATGTTTAACCCTGATCAAGAGGAGGCTGGTTTTCAAGCTGAGATATCCTATACTGTGAGTGCTTGAACAGATAAAATGAGTGAAAAATCTGTGGAGGTTTCCTGAGTGTCCTGAGGGGGTTCATTTTTGCTTTCAGGGTGCATCAAAAGTTGGAGTTGTTGGGAGGGGGGTGGGTGGGGAAGCAGCACTCTCTATCTGCGCTCCTCTTACACTCGTAGGTGATGCTGAGCCCGGAGCTGGCAGCTCCAGCTGAGGGAAGGACCTCGGAGTTCTCACCTACAGCTCACCATAATCGTCAGCAAATCTGTGCTGCAGCGCCCAAGGCCCAGGAGAATGCTGAGCACCATCGGGGGAGTGGTGTGACTTTGCTGCCGTACAAAGGGCACTGTGTGCAGTCTGGTCTCTGCCCCTCAGGGCAGACGTAGCGGCGTAAGATGAGGTACAGAGAAAACGCAACAATTACAGAGGGTGCAACAGCTGCTCCGTGAGGAGGCTGAAAGGACTCTTCCATTTGCAGAGGAAGCCGAGGCATTTACAAAAATAGTAAAGGCAGTGAATAAGGTGAATGCAGAACTGTTAGTCAGAAAATCCTGCAATACTATAATGAAAATTAGTATGCACAGTTCATATATACAATGAAATTAGTAGATCAGCTTAAAAGAGAGCACTTTTTCATGCGGTGAGTCGGGAACTTCTGGAATTTGTTGTCACAGTATGTCATGGAGTCTGACAATGTCAACAGACCCAAGAAGGTATTGATCCATGTCAGGAACAGGAGGCTCGTGAGTGGATACTGTAGCCTGGGACGTGTCCACCAATATCTCTAATCCAATGAATCGTGGATGCTGGGGACTGAGGACAGAAGAAATTGAATACAGCAGACTTGTGCCTAAATAGCATCGCCCGTTTCCATTTTCAAAGGCTGAGTACCAGGTTAGATGAGTGTTGTGGTTTAACCCCATCTGGCAGCTAGGACCACACTCGCTCACTTCTCCCCTTCTCCAATGAGATGGGCAAAAGAATCAGAAATAATAAAGCAAACTTGTGGGTTGAGATAATGACAGTTTAATAGGTAAACCAAAACGTACTGAGCATGACGTCATGCTGGGGTCAGCTGGGGTCAGCTGTCCCGGCTGTGTCCCCTCCACACTTTTTGTGCCCTGCTCGCTGCGGGGGTGGTGTGAGGAGCAGAAAAGGCCTTGACTGCTCAGCAAGAACTAAAACCATTATTCTCATCCCAAATCCAAAACATAGCACTATACCAGCTGCTATCAAGAAAGTCAGCTCCATCCCAGCTGGAACCATGGTGGTGGGCCACTGATCTGACCATTTCTTATGTTCCTTCAGGTGATTAGGGGACTGGAACACCTCTCTTATGAAGAAAGACTGAGGGAATTGGGTCTCTTCAGCCTGGAAAAAAGAAGGCTGAGGGGTGACCTTATCAATGCCTATAAATACTTGAAGGGTGGGTGTCAGGAGGATGGGGCCAGGCTCTTTTCAGTGGTGCCNATGATGACTCTCCCTGCAGGAATTGTACCCCATCTCGCCAGCAGATAAATTGGGGTGCCAGTCGTTGCTGCAGTAGTTTTGAGCAAAAGGTTCTGGGGGTTTCGTAGGCAAAATTAAAACAGAAATCACTCTGGAAAGGTGGTAAACCCAACGCAGTGAGTGCATGTTGTGCAACAGCTGGCGAGTTCCCTGCAGCCTTGACGTGTCGCTGGGCTGCCTGAGCCTCACATGGATGGTGAACCAGGGGCTGCGCTTTTCCCCTCACTGATGGGCAGAGCAAAGAGCCTGAGCATACTCGGTCCATCAGGCAGAGCCAGAGGCTTTGGAAGAAAACCACCACACTTGGCATAATCAAGTATTGCTCATTAAGGCAGAAATATGGCAACCAGCTTCTCGAGAGGGTCTAATCTGGAAAGCCCTGTAGGGAATGTGAGGAATGCTAAGCCTCCCGTGCAGGAGTGACGCGCTGCCTTGGTCCTCAGCGGGTGGCTGAGGTGGTGCTCAGCGCGTGGTGAGAAAGCAAAGGGGATAGCGGAGGGTGGTACTCGCGGCACAGCTCTGTGGTGCCTTCTGTGGGATAACGCTCTCCGTCATGTGCTGATCATCGTCTCTGCCTGACGGAAAGGAGGCTGTGAGTATGCAAAGGGTAAACTGAGATCTGACTCCTGCTCGGTGATTTTAGCCTTAGAGCTAATTCTGCTTACATAAGCCTAATACTTTCTGCGGTAATTTAGTGCGACCCGGCAAAGAATTAAGTCTTTTCTAACTACAGCTGAATGAAAAATCTCCGGCACAAAGATGTGAGCTATTGACTTAAATGCATTTGAAAACATACTGCCTGCATTTTTATATCATTTATCTTTTACTGGGAGAAAGCAACTGCAATTGGTTAACAGGGCACACTCGGTACATGGTGTTTCATGTGCTTTAGGAAACTGTGGATGCAAAATCATTCCAGTTCTCCCCAGTTAAACACAGAACAGCACACCACTTTTTGGGACACTTTGGTATGTGGAGTATTTTCCTTGGATGACTGATGCTAGAAACTTCTAGTGTACCAAAACAAGCTAAAATCGGAAAGGCTTCAAGCTATGCTTCCTACAGATCCGTGTATTCATAGGATGGTGGCTGTTTGCACTTTAAAACAATTCACTGTCAAGTTTAACAGACTGATGAAGTGTAAAAGAAGGGACTACAAGTATCATCGCAAATCAACTAAGTAGATAGGGCAAGCTGATGGTTTGTTTTCTAGGAAAATAAATTTTAGGAGCTTCATTCTGTTGCTAGTAATACAGGGGTTTGAATAACAGGTCCTGAAGGCAACCTGGGCCATGCTATCTCTTGCATGAGAGCACTTTTGAGCCAACAAATTTTGTACGAGGTTTTCTTCTAAGAAAACTCTAAGGGAAATTAATTGAAGAGAAATTAAACTGTTCAGTAGTTTTGTCAGTACAACACTAGCCCCCAGTCAGTGTTTCTGGCCACCTTTCCAGCACCACATCTGTTCCCCTGCCTTCCAAATAATAGTACTTGCTAAAAGTCGTCTGTTTACTGCAAGAATATCAGTGTTAAAGGAGATAAGACTGTTTGTCTGCGTCCTTTGACAACTTCAGAAGGTTGGAAATACGCTTGACAAGCAATCGGGGAAGCTGAAAATGCAAGATAGTAATTTCTTCAGAAGGCAGCCTGGAAGTTTGGGATTTGATGTCAAATATCTTGAAGACTACTT
Source organism: Rhinoptilus africanus (assembly GCA_013400135.1). NCBI lineage: Eukaryota > Metazoa > Chordata > Aves > Charadriiformes > Glareolidae > Rhinoptilus > Rhinoptilus africanus. The sequence continues at coordinate 277,133 of VXBO01013622.1, forward strand.
GCCGTTCCTCCAGTTGCAAAGTCATTGCCATGCATAAAGCAGACAGAGGAAACAACAATTCTCAGCTGGGTCTCATTATTAATGAGTTACTGTCTCCCTTCTGCTCATGGGGAAGTAAGGTACAGAGGTGGGATGACATGCTTAATACCACAAATCAAGGACACTGGAGTCCAAATTAGACATGGAAATACCTGCTGTGCATTCCCCTGCTTCAGAGCATACCACCCATGGCTTTGCATGTGGCGATGACTTTCTGTCACTAAATATTTTCAGTCATTTAGGATGGAAAAGACCCAGCCATAAACCATGAAGTCATTGAGTCCAATCATAAAGCTAACACTGCTAAGTTCACCACTAAACCATGTCCTGAAGTGCCACGTTTACATGTCTTTTAAATACCTCCCGGGATAAAGGTAGGAAAGAACCATCCTTCATCCCTCTGAGATTTCTTTAAGGAGTGGTACCTTTCTCTTTCAGGATGTTTGATTTGTGAGGAATAAAGTTGTCACCAGGTTTAAGAGAAGTTGAGTTTTGATACCAGCTCATCCAAAACCATTTTTGACCACAGACTAGTCAGTTAACTTCCTTGCACCTCACTTCCCCTATGAAAGTAAGAAAATACTTGTGGAAAATTTATGGGAGTAAAATCAAAGTGTCAATGCACCGATTGAAAGATGAAAGTATAACTGCATTTTCTTCCTTTGATAAGGTTATTTGCTTCTGAGTTGTCCATTCCACATGAAAAATGTTAATTTCTACTTTTTTCCTATCATATTGATATCGGATAGCTATGAAAACCACCTTCTCCTTTACATTATCATCTTCACTGCTTTCTCACCTAACTCTTCTATTAAGCAGAAATGGTCACCTTTCCCTCTTTGTTGCTCGCTGACCTAGATCAGAATTGAACCTGCAAAAAGGCTCATTGGGGATTCCTCTTAGAAAATACCAAGTGTGTCAGTGTCTCCATTCTCTCATAATTTAACAAGCATGTATCTACACACAGCTATGTCACAAGGTGTCCTCCAAAATATGTATATGTTTATAGTTTGAATCTAGTGAGATTCATATGGCTTACCTCTTCACTAAGCAATGTATTTTGGAGCTGAACAGAGCTTATCTGGGTTTCCTACTTCACTGGAAAAGTTTAGAACATATTTCTGAAATTGCAGAAGCTACTTTTTTATGTATGTAGGAAAGACTGTCGCACGGCGTTCCTTCCTGTTAGCTAGCTGTGATTTTGCTGATAGGAGCGGAAAAAAGCCGTGAGCATCTCGTGAGGCTCGGCACATCAAAGAATGAAGAGAACCTGTCATCAGCCCACCTCACTCCCAGGCGCACCCCGTGCAGAAGCCCCATAGCTGCCTTCTGCTGTGGGTGTTTTCCCCTCTCCCGAGTCACTAGCTCAGCGCCCAGCTGATGAGATGGAGGAAGTCCCCATGCAAACCCCCCGTTCTGTTGTCCCCACCTTGGCACAGCAGAAGAGGACCCTTGGGAAGGATCAACCTCCTCGGTCCCATCAGGCGTCTGGGAGGTACCCACAGCGAGAGGGGGGCCCAGGAAACCATCCTCCTGTCGCGGACACGACGTGCTGGCAGCTGGTAAGCACGCTGCTTCCAGAGTCAGGATGAAAACTGTCCTGTCGCTGCTGCAAACAGCTCTGTGCGGCAACGCTGGGTAGTTTAAGCTGACTTTTTGGTGGCCCCAGCTGGGCATTCGAGGCCCATTCTCCTCTTTGGGCTGGGAGGACTTCATCTCTCCCGCTGCCACCATGTGTTGCCTGTCTTGCCCCTCCAGCCTTGGAGGTGTCGTTGCCACAGGGGAGTCCCGGTGAGCGCAGGAGGTGACTTCAGGGGAGATGTGGGGCCACAACGGGGAGCGGGAGTGGAGAGAGGTGGGGGTGAGGGCAGCTGCTGAAGCCAGAGCACCCACAGCAATCTCAGCTGGTGGCCCATGCGGAGCGATGGCTGCGGAGCTGGTAGCAAAGCACGGCGGCTTCTGCGCCCCTGACTTTAAGGACGGGATCCTGGATGGCATCCATTTTTCTGTCAGTTCCAATTTCCAGCTTTCTGGGAGGTTTTTTTTCTTTTTTTCTTTTTTTTTTTTTTACCATCAAGCTTTACAAAATTTGAGTGGTAAGGCTAGAAGAGACTTTATATATTTTTTCTTAATTCGTGGCTTACTGTGCCAGAGGAACATTTGTGTGTGAGCGTGTGACTAAATCCACCCCCCAGCACCCCCCAGCCCCTGGTGGGGCAGAGCAGAGGTGGCCGGTGAAGCTCAGAGCCAGAGCAGTTGCTGAGCCATGGTGAGACCTGCTATCGCTGGCTTTAGCCTTCAAAATTGCATTACCCTGATAAAGTTAGCAGTCCCAGGGCTTGCCGGGCAGCACAAAGCACACGAGCTGCCTTCTTTCCTGCTGCCCAGCCTGTGTTTCCCTTCCCCTCCCCCCAACCATGGGGATTTTTCTTTCTTTCTTTTTATTTTAATGGAATTGAATTGCCTTCAAAGCTCCAAAGAAATAAATAAAGCAGATGCATCCCCTTCCAATATCCCTCTGGCCACGATAATCATAGAATCATGGAATGGTTTGGGTTGGAAGGGACCTTAAAGATCATCTTGTTCCAAACCCCAAATAATAATCCCCAGCATAGCAGCCCGGGGGGCTGTGTGGGGGGTTGTGGAGTGGCAGCTGGAAAGGGCCGGGCTGCTGATGGATGCTTCTCCTGGGCTCCCCCCCAAAAAAGGGTGCTCTTCCAGCCCCTACAGCTAACTCAGCAACAGCATGTCGGGTGGCAAAGCCTGTTTCTCACCCGGTCTGGGGTAGAAGGAAGGAAAAGCTAAAAAAGTGAGAGAGAAAATGGGGGCAAAAATCACGTTTGGGGCAGGAAGCATCTTTTGGTTATCGCATGTGAGTGATTCCCAGCAGTCGATGATGGAGCATGGAGTTTTTAGAGGAGTTTTTGGTTTCTATGTGCTCTAGTACTTTTCCATAAGGATTGAAGCATTGCTAGATTTTAATGATGTGGTGTGCTGCATTAGTATTGGCTGTGTTCAGCTTAAATGGGCCTGATACTGACGTCCATGTGCTCCTAATCAGATTTGATGAAAGCTAGAGGCAATAAAAGAAAATTATATTCAGCTTCTGGCCAGCCTCGGGCTGGTTTCAGGGCAGCTGGTGATGTGGCCCATCGTGGACAGGTGCAGGAGCTGGAAGAAGGGGGTCTGACAGGACCCTGGGGGTCCAACTGGCCAAAATCTGGATGGGGAGTCACCCATCTGTGCCAACCGTTGTGGGGTGGGTGATGTATCTCCCGGCTGTGGCTGGAGGTGGCAAGGGTACCTCCACTGGATGCCCAACACTGTATTCTAGTTTCCCTAATTTTTATTAATTTATAAATTAATTAATTAATAACGTTATAGAAGACTAGGAAAACCTATACATATATATATGTAGGGAAACCACTTAAAGGGTGGGTGTCAGGAGGATGGGGCCAGGCTCTTTTCAGTGGTGCCCAGTGACAGGACAAGAGGTAACGGGCACAAACTTGAGCATAGGAAATTCCACCAAAACATGAGGAGGAACTTCTTTACCTTGAGAGTGGCAGAGCACTGGAACAGGCTGCCCAGGGAGGTGGTGGAGTCTCCGTCTCTGGAGACATTCAAAACCCGCCTGGATGGGTTCCTGTGCAACCTGCTCTAAGGTGGCCCTGCTCTGGCAGGGGGGTTGGACTAGATGATCTCCAGAGGCCCCTTCCAACCCTGTGATTCTGTGATTCTGTGATTCTGAGTGTGAGAGGGGGAGGTGGTGGGGAAGGAGGGGAAGGGCAGCCACCCATGGGCTGGCAGAGACATGCCCAAGGTAGCCAAGACCTCCAAGGATGGGTCCTGGGGACCATATTTAACCAGATGCTGCAGCATAGGGTGTGTGTGCTGGTGAAGATGGACACTGGTGGAGGGTTGGGGAGCATTGCCAGTAGGACAGTGGCCCAAAAAGAAGTGAAAGACCCCAAAGTACAGAAGTGAGATAAAATTTGGTGGTATGGAGTACCAGCACCATGTGCTTTGGAGGCAAATAAGAATTTCTGCTGCAAGCTGGGAGCCCATCCTCCCAGGATTAGCACAGGAGGAGAAAGGCTTGCGTGCACAGGTTTGTCTCCAAGCCACAGGGAGCTGTAATGTGATGCAGTGATGGCAAGGAAAAATGTGACAAGTAGATGCGCTAAGGAGCTATTTTCAGAAGTGTAGGGAATACCGAGTAATGTTGCAAAGGACTGCAGTGGCAGCTTCTTTGGGGCAGGTACTGTGTAACGTTTGAACCTCTAGTCAAAAAGGATAAATTCACACTGAGAGACTGGGGAAAAGCTATTTCAGGTATCAAGGGCTTGCACTGTCCAATTTATGAGAGGAGGCACCAGGACCCTGGTTGATGTAGTCCAGCAAAATTTCAAAATTTTCAAATTTGGAGTACCCCAAAATGACGGCTATTGAAAGTTGATTTGTACTCAGGAATAGAGATGACATAAAACTGGAGAAGAAACTTACTCTGGAGGAAGGCAAAATAATCTCTTCAGCAGACGCACGCTGCACATCGTACATCCCATGTCATGAGAAACTGCATGAAAAATAAAGCAAGGAGAAGGTCTGACTGTAGGACACCATATCCTGAACGTACAGGACAGGCTGCCTGGAACACTGAGAAACGGGATCGCAGCAGGAATACTTTCAGGATCTGGAAACGTCTCTCACCTGAAGAGAGGAAGCAGCTGGTGAGCCAGGGAAGGACAGGTCCCCTTCACACGCCTGCATGGCATTTTCCCGTGGTGACACCGCCAAGATTTTTCAGGACTTTGCAAAGAAGCTGGGAACTGCCCTTGAGAAACTGTCTGCTGTTAGCAACCGGGATTTCACTGGTGGAATTCTGGTACCTAGGGATGCCTGGACTACCTAAGAGGTAGCTGAAGGGAGCAAATTCAACCGGTGCTATACATCCTGAGCAAAGTATTCTGCACTCCTCTTCTAAGCAGTACATTTTTAACCCCTAGTGACCTTTGCCTGACTGTTACTATTCCTAATGTCAGCATCAACATCTTTTCTCAAGTGACACATGTTACAAACACGGGAATTTTGGTGCATGGTGTCTTAAGGGTGCGTGCTAGAGCCCCATCCACTACTATTCAAACATCACGAGAGCCTGATGGACACGTGATCCCCATCGGCGTCAGCAGGCGGGGGTCAGAAATGTGCACCGAGATAATCCCCCGGGAGGTGACGAAGCCTCTTTGGGTTACAGACGGGCCCACCCGATAGTCACCCACGGGGTGTGTCCCAGTCCCAAAAGCTGGCAGCAGGGCTCAGCGACATGCCACAGATGAAGGTCAGAGACTTCTAAAGGGTGGCCTGTCAGGCTGTATTTTTCGTTTCCAAATTAGATGCGAAGCCAACAGCAGAAATGCAGCGAGTGCTTCTTCCTGGCTTGGTGCCACCACCCAGTGGGGTGGCACCTGGGCAGCAGGTCCTGCCCCAGAAGGAGGAAAAGCATCTCCAGGGCGAGAGTTGCCGTGTCGCTTTCTCCATCTCCTGCCCCGAAACAGCGAGAGCCTCTGCAAGTGTAAAGCCCTCTTCTGCTCACTAGCAAGAAGTCAGTGGTGAGTGCTATAAACCAAGGTTTTATGCTTATTTGTCTGTACTTTACCCAGTGAGGGGTCATGGGGTGTACCGGGATGGAAGCCAGCTCGTTCGTCGCCTGTTGCAATTAGGCGCTGTAGCAGATGTGCGTGTGTAAGGAAGCAGCCTTGGGAATATTGGTGCAACGCGGCATGAAGAGATGACTTACCGGACAGGTGGCTTCACGCTTTGACAGTGACTTGTCCCCTTTGTTTGGTTTAGCCTTTGCTGAGCAAATGCCTTTTGCAGGATGGAGCTGGGGGCTCGTGACCGTTCGTTTTCGCAAGGTGCTGCCTTGTCTTGCGAACTCAGTCCAATACTGCTGATTCAGATGTACCCATTTCTGTCGGGCATCCACCACGTACTGCTACTCTGCCATTTGTTTTTGTTGCATTTCATTCGGTTTTGATTTCTCTGTGATGACTGCTGTCGCGGTTTGGTTCTGTTCTACCTCAGACCAGGGCAACTGCGTGGACCCCGGGGCGCGGAGGCAGCGAGGCTGCCGTGGGTACCCCACGGCACACGTCGGGGGGCTTCTGTGGTTCTGCTGCTTTTCTTTCTGTGCTCGAGTGGGTGCTGGAGGCTGGTGCCAGTGCTAGGGCTGGCACATTTTTGATGCCGGGGACCAGAAGAAGAAAACTTGAGTTTGGCATCCTTAATTAGCTGAGAGTTTTAAATCATACCGGCAGGAGGGGTCCGCGTCCTCGGTGGCTGCATGTGGGCGAATGCCCTCTTTGGGCCGAGCAGCCTTTTGTGAAGCTGCGGCAGAACCAACTGGGCAACATTAATTTGCTCAGTAAAATGCTGTGGGATGTGTTTTGCTGTGGGTTAGCACGAGAACTGCTTCCAGACAGGAATAATTTTTCCTTTCTTAATTACAGTTCCATTTCCTGAATCCCAAAAAGCAGGGAGTTGATTTAATGGGCAAGAGGAAATGAGGACAGGTACATTTATTGATCATCTATGTTTTACTGCATTGTATGAAAGATTAATAAGCTTTGAACTTGTGGGCAACCAGTTTTCATGGCCTGATTCGTGCAAAAGAGGAGCTTGTGGGGGATGCTGACACACCCATGTCTGGGTACACACAGCACCTCCTGATCTGGGGCAGATCAGGGTTTCATTCCACTGGAAAAAGGAGTGTTGAGAGGGGAAATATAAACTAGAGATAAGACAAAATGCATATAAGAAGAGCAAGTTGAAAATATCTGCAATTTTTTTCATGGCTAAAAAAACGCCATTCATAAAAAGTCACCTGGCAAGCAAGCAAGCAGAAATAAATATATACTCAGCTGGACACTGTGTACACTCCCATGATGTCCACATCTTCAAGCTCGTCTTTCATGGGGCAGAGTGGAAGAGGGCTAGAGCTAGACATGCAAGTTGTGACATCCCTGTCTGCAAAGAGACACGAGCTCTGTGGCTGCCGTCAGGCAGCTGATGGGACAGAGGACAAAGATCAGGGCTTTCAACTTGGCAGGGTCTGCTTCCTGTCCCACCAGCTACTAAATAGAATACTATTTAGTGACTCTTAAATACCCTCAGGGTGCCCCTTATTAAAGGCAAGTGCTGCAAGTGCTCTGCTCTGCTCTGGTGAGACCCCAGCTGGAGTACTGTGTCCAGCTCTGGAGTCCTCAACGTAAGAGGGACATGGATCTGTTGGAATGGGTCCAGCAGAGGGTCACAAATATGGTCAGAGGGCTGGAGCACCTTTGCTATGAGGACAGGCTGAGAGAGCTGGGGTTGTTCAGCCTGGAGAAGGGAAGGCTCCAGGGAGACCTTACTTGCCTTCCAGTACCTAAAGGGGGCCTGCAGGAGAGATGGGGAGGGACTCTTTATCAGGGAGTGTAATGATAAGGCAAGGGGTAACGATTTCAAACTGAAGGAGGGTAGATTTAGATTTGGTATCATGAAGAAATTCTTTCCTATGAGGTTGTTGAGGCACTGGAACAGGTTGCCCAGAGAAGCTGTGGATGCCCCATCCCTGGAGGTGTTCAAGGCCAGGCTGGATGGGGCTCTGAGCAGCCTGGTCTGGTGGGAGGTGTCCCTGCCCAGGGCAGGGGGTTGGAACTGGATGATCTTTAAGGTCCCTTCCAACTCGAACCCGAATTCTATGATTCTGTCTGTGATTCTGTGAGTGCCAGCCTAGCATACAAAAATAAGGGAGATCCCCAAATGGGCATGCCTTCAGAGAAACAAATTTTTTAGTGGCAGATGAAGGACAGACTGAAGGCACCCATTGGGATGGGAGTCTTCAACACGGGAGCTCCTGGAAGTCCTGGGGGAGCTGCCTCCCATCAGCCAGGAGCAGGGAGTTGCACCCCCTGCTCCGCAGGCTGGGTCCTCATCCACGATTTCCCTGCTTCATGTGCTGGACAAGCCCCCAAACAACAACAAACAAAAAAGTTGGAGGCTGTCCATGTAGGAAGTGTCAAGTGTGAATTAGATACCCGGGAAATCACGGGGAAGGTGGACATGTGGTTACCAATATTCACTATCACTCACCTTAAAAAAACCCACCTAAAAACCCAACACGGAAAGAAACCTTATACATTTTTGAAAGTATGAATATTTAAAAGGCATTGATAAATATTTGTGAAACCAGGGGTTTTGTTCAATTTACTAAATCATTGCAAATAATGCTCCTGCGTAACAGTAAGTAGTGGAGTAGAGGAGGACTGGAGGCAAGTAGATGGAGGACTGTACTGGTAAGCCAGGTTTCCCTGAGACAAAAGAAGTAAAATAGTTAGAATTTTATTTCACATGCTGACACGGCAATGCATTATATATTAGTTACAGGTTTGAGACAAAATAAATGTTCACTGAGTGGCCTTTTTTCCTTTCGTGAAAAACATATTTTGCTTCTTGGAATTCATCTTGAAACCAAGAGGAACCATTTCAGAGAGGAATGAAGTAAAAAATCATTTCATTTCTGTGGAGCTTTTAGGAGAAGTTTTTTTGAATTTTCAATCCCTTTGAAAGTAATATTGCACCAGATTTCCCTTGCGTCCCATTTTATACCAACGCCACGGCCGACAGCAGGTTAGCTTGTTGTGTTCAGCTGGATTTGGAGCCTTCTGCTCCAGGGAAAAATGGTGTAGGAGCCATTCCTGCTGGTGTTGTAGTGCCCCAAGTGCTTCTTTAAAAATCATGGGTAGGGGCTAGAGCCACAGCCTGTGACAGCCATGATGCACATGTGCTGGGGCAGCTCCGCTGCCTGCAGCACCAGGTTAAAAGTCTGAAGGTTTAAGCTGGGCTTGATTTTAGTTTCAGTGGCATTGGTGCAGTTCTGCTGGCAGCTGTGGTCTCACCAGGGCTGGTGGAATCAGGCCATCCCTCGTAACGGCGATGGGCAACCCCAGGCGTGAGTCAAAGCTGTCTGCTCAGGCCAAAGCCCTGCTTTACCCATGAGGGCGAGCACTTAACAACACCCCTGATGCCTCAGTGAAATTTTAACTCGATGAACAACATCATGCGCCTTTTCTGGCTCTATGCAGGACTCAGCAGGGCACGTGCAGGGCAGGGCGGGCAATTTCCCGGGAGATCTCAGGCTCATCTCGCCTCCCAGGCTGTGGCCGCCAGCTGTGTTTGCAAGCTGGACTTCCCATTCCTGCTGGCGGAGCGTCTGCCAGCCCCAGCCCTGCTGAGGTGGGGTGCAGCCCTGCTGCAGGCACCTGCTGCCACACAGGGTGGCATGTCACCGTCCCTTACCCTGGTCCTCACTGGCCACGCAGAGGGGGCACCCTGGTTGAGCGCTCGCTGGTACATTCAGGTCGGTCGCTCTGGCTCTCTCCTATGCCGCTGCTCTGGCGAAAAGCATCCTGCGAGCTTTCTAGAACTGTGTTGGATTTGTTTCAGGAACTATTTTCCCTCTAGAGAAATACTGGTGTTTCTTTAAAACGCAACAAAGAGACAAAATAAGAAGAATACAATACTTAGGTTTTTTGAATTGGGAGCTTTGGTGTGGTTTTAAGCCAAACGACCCGCAACTTTCCTGTTGACAGCCCTTGTTTTGAGCCAGATCAAAAATATGCTGTTTGGACACCTTCCCCACCGGCCCAGAGCAGGAACATGCTGATAATAAATAAAAACCCCAACACATTAAACTCAGCAGCTCAGAGGGATCCATTTGTCAGAGCCATAACTGAGTGAACAGTTTTCTGGCACTCCAGTCAAGCTCCATCAAAACCTTCAGCTCAAGCTATGTACCAGATAACGATGCTCAGATGCTGAGAAAACATTTGCAGGCGGATAAGGCTGGAAGGGAGGGAGTGTCAGTTATACTAAACGTGGTTTTCAACCATCCTTTCCCAGGGAGTGCATCCTTGTCTGGGTGGTGCCGTTCCTTCAGGAGGCAAGGAGATGTCATATCTGCCCTGGCTCACCTCATCCGTAGCATGTCCCCACAGGGAGACTGTAGATGCTTTCCATCCAATGAGGCTTCCAGGCACCAGCTGCCCCACGCTGAGCCTACGGCCAGCATCCCAACAGCCAGGTTCCATCCCTTGGACTCACACACCTCCATGGTCACTCCTGTCCATCTCCTCGGCTTTCCATGGCTGCCTCACTACTGACAGGTGGAAGATAACACGGTGCCACGCAGGGAGAAGAAGAAGGGTTGATGTTAGGCATCCAGCCTGTGTGCAGGCCTTTTTGTGAGGCTCCACAGAGTGGATGTGCCCCACAAGCTGTTGTTTGGTTTCTCCTGCAAGTAGGGAATAACGAGCTGCTCGGGATGGGACCACTGAAGATGGGGCCAGAAGGCAGGTGGTGGGCAAGCAGAAGGTCAGGCGGCCGAGCCATAACCCCTGGTGCAGGACAAAAGCCAACGCTTTGCATCTACCCCGTCCATTCCCTGTCCCCAGGTCAAGCCGTGGGGCTGGGGGCAGAAACCACTTCCTGAAGGGAAATCAGGTCGTACGAGCAGGGCACACACTTCATGGCTTTGCGGCTGTGGTGGCTCAGGGTTCTGCACCCAATTGTGAGTGGCTTTCTTTTTTTTTTTTTTTTTTTTTTTTTTTTTTTTTTAAAATGGAGGACAAGGAAAAGAGACACAAACAAAGGAAAAGCCTCCGCTTACTTCCAGTTAATTGTGCAGTGGATAGTAGCCAACTCCCCTGCTTTCCTTATTCCTGCAGGGCAAAGCCCTGGAGCATATGATTTGATTATCATTGTTGTTGTAAAGCAGTGCTTGGTGCCTGCTGTGAGAAGGGACACTTCTGGAGGGCTCAGGGAGTCACTGGTTCCTGGGGCAGATGTAGCGACCCCTGGTAGTGTCCAGCCCCTGCCCCTCCAGACTCTTCCTTACAGAGATGTGCTGAAGGCTCCATCCAGGAGAGACCCGAAACAGCACAGACAGGGAGGGGGAGGCTGTGCTGTACCTTTCCGATGGCTCCGGCATTTCATAACCTGCCCTATTCACTTAAATAAGCCATGTGTCTTAGCTAAAGCCTAAACGGCTTGAAGCCCAACCACCAGATGCTGTACCAGGAGGGATGTGGGAAGGTTCGGTAGCACTTGAGAGCACCAGTGGTACCGTTTTGTCCAGGGTACTCTGTTGGACACCGGTCTCATGCTCGAGAAGGGACGTGGAAGTGATGGGAAGAGTTAACAGGACCCAGACCCTGCAAAACAGCCCAGCAAACAGGGATGTAATCAGCTCAGATTGCTCAGCCTAGCAAGGAGGGGACCAAGGAGCGAGCCAGCAGCTCTATGTAGGTCACCTTTGTAGGCAAAACTTTTGAGCCCTGGCCAGCCATGAGGCCGGCAGGGATGTGGATGACCGGTGGCCAAACCACACAATGCCGTGGCCAGCAGCACTGGCCTCCCATCCTTAGAGGGCAGGGAGGTCTGAGCGCCGTGAAGAGCTGGAGTTCACCTAGTGGTCATGGGAAGGCTTCAGGGTCTTCAGGAAGAAACCTGGGAGGGATGGAAAGAGCACAGGAGACAAATGCAGCACCGTGTTAATGGAGGTTATGGGTAGTGAGTCCTCGCAGCAGTGGCAAAGAAAATTCCGGTGCCCAAATCCAACACATCACAGTCAGCATCAGGCAGCCTCCTGCGCTGCACTGACATGGAGGATGTGGGGGCCTTGTCTTCAGTCACTCACAGTTTAAGATAACTGCAGGGAAATTTTTGTCCAGCTCATTCATAAGAAACTCAAAAGGCAGCTCGATAGCAATCTGTGTCTGCCGACAGAAGGACAAGGCAACTCCCCTGGGCAGGACATCAAAAGCAGAGCAAGAAATAAGGCAAAACACCCTTACAGTTTGAATGGTTCGCTATTCAGGCAGCTCATCAGTAGAAGCGCAAGGTTTTTGTGTCGCTCACAGGCCCTAAGTCAAGCTGAGGTTCCAGTCTGAAAGGCAAACTGCCGTTCAGCCAAACCCCACCAAGTGCCAGCGAGAGCTGTGGGATGGGGTCCACAGACACGTGCCGGCCGGGTGAGGGGTGACAGCCAGAGCTGGCCGCCTAGCACCAGGCACAGCCAGCACCCACCCCGTCCGCAGTGTCAGCTCACCGAGGAAGATGCAAACCACGTTGGCTATGAGCGCGTTTCTGTTCTTATCCTCAGGAGACCATGCCGTAAGGTGCAGCAACAGCTCTTCTCAGCAGATTGTATTGCTCCAGGCTCCTCTAGTAATTAGCACTGGAAATAATAATGACCAGAAAGACAAAAGGATGAGGAGAGATTGAAGTTTTTATACAGGATGAAAAGTCGCACACCACACATCTAAGGTCTTGCCTAGAGTCAGTGCTGTAATCGGTTAAGAAATAAGCTCACAGCTTCAGCAGGAGGTGGAGCCAGTCCTGGACCCACTGAAGTTTTTCTTCACACTTTGCAAGGCCTATTCGTAGTCCCATGCAGAAATAATTAGACTGTAAAACTTTGGCTTAGCTAGCAGAAAATCGTTACTGATGTACATTAAAGGAAATCAGAACACTTTGCTTCGCAGCCCTAAATACATTTTTTTTCATGTATTACTGGCATGCTTTCTTACAAATAAAGGGTAGAAGCTGGTATTAGGCATGCACAAACAAAACTGAAATTAAGAACTCCATATCCTTTGTGAAGATCAGTTTGAGAAACTTTTAAAGCCCAATCGGTGTATTTAGGCAGTTCCAATAACTGACTCTTTAATGTCCTTTTACTGATTAGCTTTACTCATGATGCAAAGCTGGGGTGTGAACAGCTATTAGCAGCTTCAGATTTTTCCCTCCAAACGCGAAACTATTCGTCAAAGAGTTTTGTGTGTATTTGGCCTCCAGCCTTTTCATGAGTGGCTTCTTGTTGGGACGTAGCGTGCTCCAACTGGAACCAACCAGGAGCAATCTGCTGTACAAAAGAATACGAAGCAACCGTGTGAGTATAACACTTAGGCATATGAACAGTGTGCACGCATCTTTCGAACGGGAGCCTTGCTTTCCGTAAACTTCCCTTAAAATGCACTTCATACTTTTTGTTTTCACTGGCGTGCAGTAGACCAGCAGTGCCGTCGTCGCTGTCGCGCTGAACCCAGCCCTGCCAAGGAAGGAAACAGTCTCCTCCCTCCCTGACCCCATCCCTGTCCCTGTCCCAACCCTCCCCATGTGCCGCCACGCACGACTGTGCCCAGCAGCAGCTGTGAAAACAGACAAATTCAGCTTTCTTTGCTCTTGAGGCAGTGGTTAGACAAGCATATCTAGATTTAAAAATGTTAATAAGTTTACCCACACACAGCTTAAAAACCCACCGGCTGATTCATTTAAGCGCAACAGAGAGGTGAGTAGGGTACGGTAAGGTAGCGAAGGGAAGTGGAAGGGAAGGGGAAAGGAAAAGAGGAAACTCAGAGGACACAGGGTGGGTGCAGGTCAGCAGGAGAAACCCCTCTGTGCTCTGAAGGATTAAAGCAGGGTGAGATGCAGCCCCCGGAGCACTGAGCAGTGCAGGAGTCAGCTGTGGGCAATAGCGCACAACACTGGCTACCCACTTATTTTGCCAGCTGCTGGTGCTGGGAGGTATTGAAGCCTTGTTTGCACACATTTGTCATGGTTTGGGCCAGGCTGGCCACTAAAACAAATGGCAGATGCTCTCTTTTACTTCTCTCCCCTTCAGAGAAAGGAGAGCATCTCCCTTCAGGAAGAGAAGGATGAGAGAAAAAGAGACTTATGAGTTTAAAAGAAGCTAAACTACTTCAATGAAAAATTAATAATAAAAAGAAAATATAATTATAACCAAAAAGAAAATAATTAAATATATACAAAACCAGTATCAAGCTCCCAGGATGATGATGGTGTCACCAGCAGGCACTGGGAAAGTCCCAGGCTGGACTCAGCAACAGATGGGATCTTGATTTCAGATCTGGATTCAGGAATACACAGATCAGGAACAAAGGCAGATGAACAGACAGAGTCCTCCTCTGATGCTGGCCATTGAAGAAAGAGGGCTGACCCTTTGATCCTTCAGCTTTTATACTGAGCATGATGCATATGGGACGGAATACCCCGTGGGTCAGTTTTGGGTCACCTGTCCTGTCTGCTTCTCCCTGCAGGTGCGACCCCACACACTTTTCTGCTTCTGACCCTGCAACAGGGCAAATAACAAAGTGAGCTGACCTTGATTGTTATAGCAAGAAGTATAAGCAGGAGCCTCTGTGTGTACCATTCCTTGGCATAAATTATAAACACTGGGACTTATCACTCTGGAAGTGCACTACTGTCTGAAAAATACACCGTTAATTTCAGAGGGTTCGGTTAGTTAGAAAAGGCTTAGCTGAAAAGTATAATTGCTGAAAGCAAATTAGTTCTGTTTTGCCTCAGACCAGGACAACCTTATTGTAGATTTTTACATATTTTGTTAGAACGAAGTGATCACTGCTCCCTTGTTCCCCCTAGCAGGAGTGCAGTCATATGGATAAATCTTCATGCCTAGTGAGGTACCTGGTGCGCCTAGTTTACCAATCGAGCTTGCACTGTCTGCCCAAGATATGGTTTTGCATCAGTAGAATGATAATACTGTAAATCTGAGGGTAGAAAGCATTTTGCTGCTACACAAGTAGCTTTTATTGGTAACAATTTTCGTCATATTAGATTGATCTGCACTGCTACTGATGCCTTTATAGCATAAACTGTGCCCACTGAAGGGATGATGCTGTTATTGCCACAAAAGTCCTCCTCCTGACTGAAATAAATCTGTGTAAATTCAGTGCAGAAAAATCTTGAAAACTCCTATACAAAAACTGGATTTAATTTTGCATTAAAGTGAATAGCCTTGTAACTTCCAGGCAGGTAACAATGCCGTTAAAACATCCCATACCTACACCCAGCGTACACCCAGTAAATCACTTACCCTATTCAGCTGCAAGTGCTTCCCCGCCGCCCCCACAGCCGTCTTATCAGCTCAAGCATCCAGAAAAACCCAAGGACAGAGCTTCTATTCACATTTCTCTCACTGCTACGAAACAAAGCGCAGCAAACCTAAACCCAAACCAAACAGTGGCATCGTTTGGAGGGTGTTTGCAGTTCTGACCTTATCTCTGCCTGCCTCGTGCTTGAACAAGCTCGTATGTGGAAAGATGCACCGTCACTTAGCGAGGCCACGTCCAACAAACGTTACTTGTCAGGGGAGGTGACAATATAGAGCCACCAACGCAATCGAGGTTTCAGGCTGCCAGTTTCCTGCTCGAAGGGGGAAGGAGCAATATGGATGGGGGTGCTGCAGGAGCTGAGTTTGGGGGTGACTCCAGTTTGGAAGGCAGAAGTACCCCTTGGTTCAAGCTGAATATCCTGCTCCATGAACCCCACCTCTTCCTCAGCCAGCTGAGCAGCATCCATACTCTCTTTTTTTTTTAATTTGATCTAGCCTCTTTTGATGACTAAGGGAACAGGAAGATTACAGTTTAAGTATATAATTTTCATTTGATGTGACAGGTTAAAGCTATGTGCTTTTAGAGAAGGCTTAGATTATTTTAGTTCGATTACAACACTGATTTAAGCCCTGACTCACTCTCTGAGGCCTGACTTCATGTAGACATATGATGACTTAAATTTACTGCTAATGAAATATAGGCATGTGTTTACATTACTCTGCTTAAATCCTTTCCTGGTGTAGGGGTGGACTTACACAGCAAGCACAGTCCTGAATCAGAGGTATAGAGAAGTAGATCTCGCTTGTTGGCTTGTTGTTTTTTTCCCCAGCACAAAGACTAGATATTTAATTTTCTTCCTCTTCTGCCCCTCCCAGATATTACCCTGTGCAATCTCCAGGCGCAGTGTGTATTTAGCAGCGTGTAGTCCTGCCAGAGGGTGAACGCCCTCCAATCTCCCTGGCTTTAATGACAGCCGGGAAGGCTAAAAGCCGCGGAGAAGCAAACGGCTAAAACTCACGTGGCGAGCTGGGAGCGCTAACTTTCACTGGCGTAGCCGAAGGGAGTGGAAACAGGTTTGATATGAAACGGCAACGCATTCCCTTTTCAGCAAGCTCCTTGGACAGGACTGTCCCCGAGGGCAGCCGGGGAGCGATGTGATGTGCAGGAGCTGTGCGGGCAGAGCTGTGAGCCCCAGCCTTCCACAGCATTCCTGTTTTCCATAGCAAAATGTCCCATGTCCAGGTGGAGGGTAGGAAATTTGCTTGCAGAAGCTTTTGTGTGTCACTTATTTCTTGGACTTTGTAGGTCAGACTAGGACAAAGAAAGAGTTAGCAGTTTCCCAAAACTAAAGGAAAGGGGTTTTTTTTCAGGAACTCAGAGCGCAAAAGAGATAGGCACGCGTGCATGAACAGGGAGGCACAGGCATTGTAGGTGCCTTAGCTAACGCTTCCTTTTCAGAGGAAACTAAAGCTACCCGGGTTTGGTTTTTTTGCCTTAAAAAAAAGGCAAAACCTCTTGCTTCTTGGAGCAGTCCTCTCTGCAGCAAATCTGGAGGTGGATCTGAACCTCTCTTCTTACTTGTATTCCTCCTGCAAACTAGAATAAGCAAACTGTGTCTCCTTCACTGCATCTATCCATCTCTAGCCTTGGAGCAGAGGGGGAGGAGAAAGGGAGCTGCCAGCAGCCCATAGTGATTGATTCGTCTCTCGTTTTTCATGCTGCGCTAGAACAACCTGTCTCAAAAATGACAATGACAAATCAAAGCAAATATTCCTTGCTAGAAATTCCAACTCCTGAAATTGTTAGTGGGTATGTTTCTATTAAACGGGCTGCTTTATCTATAACATTTATTTGGAAGTACTCTTTCCTGCTTGAGCTTGCAGCGCTTAGGAGAGAAATGTATTTCCCTGAAGCCATGTTCTTCAATAATTGTCATGTGAAACTTTCCGTTATTGATTGCTATCGCCAGGTGACAGTTTGCATATAGATGAAGGTAAAAATGCTGCACTTCTCCACTCGCACCAAGATGTATTGGAAGTGGCCCTGGACAGGGATGAGATGTCTTACCTAGACTCAGTCCATGCCTTAGAGCAAAGGTTTGGCTCTGCCCGGGGCTGAGAGCTGCCCTGAACGCGAGCTGGTGCCCAAACAGCAAAGAGTCAAGGGTTGAGCAAACACGGGGATCCAAGGAAAGGGGTGAGGAAGTGACCGGGCAGAGAGTGGGGAGGGAGGACTGCGTGTCGGGGTGCTGCCACCCCACCGATGCTGCTGCCCAGGGGTGCGCTCAGGGTGGTGTGTTTGCTCCCCTTTGCCCTTTTCACCAGGTTGCCATTCCTCATCAGGGAAAACCCCGTGACCCCGAGGGTGCCTCAATGCAGCCTTTTTAGCAGAAGGAGATTTGTCTCCCACTGTGCAAATCAAGGCAGTATCGTTCCTAATTGGGAGCGCGGAGCTGAACTTTCCCAGCGCTGCCAAGGGCTGGCTCTGCTCTGACATGATTTCCAGCTCCATGAGCACCGCTCCAGCGCCTGGGAGGCCATCGCCTCCCCCTTCCCATCCAAAATATGCAAAATAAAAACATTTGCAAACAGTTCCTAACTTTCCCTTCCCTGCCGATGGAGCTGCAGCCGTATAGTTGGTCTGTTACCTACGGGAGAGAGGGAGGGAGGGAGGCAGGGAGAGGGAGGGAGAGAGGGAGGGAAGGAGGAGGGAGAGAGGAAAGAGACAGGCAGGGAGCTCAGGTTACGGCTGCCGCATCGCTGCCTTCCCTGCTTCTCGCTCCAGAGACACAGACGGATCATGCACCCACCGGCCAGTGATGGCTGGGCTGCGGGGGGATCGGGGGAGACTTCCCAAACTGGACCCGGCGCTTCCCGGTAGGAAGCTGCTCCTCGCTGGCTGCAGCAACATGGCTAGAGCTGCCGGAGGATGCGCTGCAGGCGTCTGAGGTGAGGAGCTGCCCGTTTCTTTCCCGAACTCCAACTGCAGGTATGACCGCGGGCAGGAGAATCCGTTCGCCTACGGACGCGTCCTTGGACACGCATCACCCACTTCCCAAAACTCTCTGACCTCCGCGGCTGGGTTAGGAGAGTGAGATAGGAGGGGGTGGCAGGCGCAAGCCCGCTTCGAAGACCGGGATCAAAGTCCAGACCTCCCTACCTGGGGAAGCCACTTAGCCTGAGCTGAGTGGCGGGTGGCCCCATGGTGGCCCAGGGCTTGGCCGAGGACTCTGGACCGCACTGCCCATCCCCTGCTAAAAAGAGCGATAAGGTGAATGGCGCTAGTTGGCATGAGGAGTATACTAATTTGACAGTAAGAAAGTAGTGTGTGTTTTAAGATGGGAAAATATTTTGGCAGCCTGTGAGCCCGTCCCCAGATAAAGACCAGGATCAGTAAGGACAAACACAGGGCAATGTTTTCCTTGCTGTCTTGAGCGTTTGCTGAGACCCTGGATAAAATGCCTAAAAAGAGGAAGATCTGTGAGGTACAGGTAAGTAATTAAAAACGCAGCCATTGGGCCCAATCCTGAGAACATTACTGTGAATAATCAGCACTTTTAGAGCCAAGTAATTATTTACAAAGGTCTTGCCAGCGTGAGGGCCCCGCAGTGGGATTTCTGTTCCTCTGCTTTCTGCCTTATCCCTGATAATCAGAAGAGGAGGTGTACGCCGTCCCTCCCGGTGAGTGCTTGGTGCAGGGCTGGGGTGGAGAGGGGAGCCCAAATGGCTGTCCCTGGGCTGTCCCTGCCCTGGGTGGAAACTAAAGGATGCCCAGGAACGTTACCCTCTGAAAGTACCAGATTGCCTCTTTAATAGACATGTAAATGTAAAGACTTAGTTCGACTGTTGTATCGACAGGGAAGAGCAAAGCTCCAAGCACTAAAAAACGACTGTGCCAAGAGGCAGCATGAAATGAAAGGGCACAGAACGGCATGAGCACTGGGCTCATCTACTCCGTGCAAGTGCTGCCCCAGCTTAAAATAGGGAAAAAACCCCAACCATCTGAAAGGCAGCATCCTGATAAGTCCTCACCCTACAGTGATACTGGCAGGGCTGAGCAGCACTCGTTTATGAAAGATCTAAGTGTGACATTGGAGCATCTTCATTGGGAATTTTTCCTGTTTTTTTGTACATTTTTTGTACAAACTCCTTAGCTATCTCCTCTCTACAGTGCTCTTTTCCTTCTTCCTTCGTGCAGCTTGAGATTGTTTCCAAGGGAAAGCAAGACCCTCTGAAATACCCTTTTTTTTTTTTTTCAAGATGAAAAATCCAACTTGTAGCACTACTTGTAAATGAGGGTACAATATATTATTTGGTTTGGAGGACAAAACTACTATACCTACAATTTTTGGAGCACAATGCTCTAATAGCTCAGAGAACCAGGCTTTTGGAGCCATAGCATTGGCACCAAGAGCTTAAAGAACAATTTTTCTCATTGCTTGATTTCTTTATGAAGATAAGAGAGTGGCTGTGATTTGGATTTTGTTTCTGTCCAACACAACGAACCACATGCGTTTATATTGGTTAAGGCTGCTCTGATTCATCCCATCGTGGACAACTGCTTATCTTTGATGAGGTCTGGAGTTTGGGATATAGCAAGTTAAAGAGTAATTGTAGTAAAATTGCTGATTCATGAGGCAATTCTTAAAAAAGTTAAATATGCTCATTAGCATCAGTGATAAATGGAATATTGTAGGAATAGAGGGAGCCTTAGAAGAAGCAAATCTGTTAGCATTGAAGAGAAACCTGGCAAGGGACATTTGGTACACAGGGGGTGAAGGGAAGACAGAGAGCAAAAGAGAAGATTTTTCATCTGAATGCTTGGAAAAAAGGACAAGAAGAGGTCCTTCTGGGGGAACAAGGAGGCAGCGCCCCAGAGGCACTACTGTTTTCTCCACCTGCGAGAGTGAGTGCCTCTTTGCTGCCAGCTGCGTTTGGATCACCTGCGGAAGTGGAATAAGTCAAAACTGTCCGAATATGCCCCTAGAAAAGACAAAAAAGCTTCTGCACCAGGGGCTGGGCTGTAAGGGCTGTCCTGTACAGTGTCTCTGGAACGCTGGTGTGAACTTTGCAACAGGTTGCCTAGCAGCCCATATTGCAACCTCCACTGCAACATCTTTCTCCTTCCTGGGAAAGGGATCTGGGCTTACTGAATACCCAAGCTGACATTTTGGTGGGCTTTTTGGGGCCAGGATTCATCAAGGGAATTTTGCAGGCAGCTTAGAAAAGCAAAATGATATTTTAAAATAGAAGTAAGCTTTCTTGACTTGGCTAAAGTCCCTGGAAATACATTTCTTTTTGACTCTTCAGATGTAGCACATCTTTCCTGTGACATTACAAGAACATCCTGCCAAACTTTTTGCTGGTTTTGAGAGCAAAATTGCGTTTTGGTCTGAGGATGCTGTTTGACTTTTTCAAATGAGTGTCATGAGCAAGTGGTCGTGGTTGGGTGGATGAGATCAAGGCGCATCAAGAGCTAATGGTTCTTGATGATTTTTTTAATAAAGAGGAAGGTGCAACCTCTGATTCAGAAGATCCCTGTCCCACAGATGCCTTCCCTCTGCCAGAATACACTTGCCGTGATCTTTATTCTCCTTTAGGCATTGGCTGCCTGAGTAGTCTCAGAGGCAGAACACAGAGGCCATGCAGCCATTGCAACCATTTTAGTAACGTAAATCTCCACACCCAAGGTGACACTTCCATATCTGAACTGGAAAGACCGTGTTTTCGAGCGGATGAGACCTGCGAATGTTTGTTCTTTCCCTTGTAATAATAAAGACGCACCTTTTTAATGGGTGAATGTTGCATGAAAAGCTCCTCCTATGCCTGTGCGTTGACTCTGCGAGAGTTGGCGTGCTAAGGTTATGTCGTTAGCCACCAGGACATTACTCTCTGCAGTACAGAAAACATGATTCAGAGGAGGAAATGGTGTAATATTTTCTTTGAATTTATAAGGAGTTACAGCAGATCAGGTGGCTCTTCAGACGCCATCTGTGTCATAGCACGATGGGAGGAGATCTAGGGCAAGGAGGTGAATCTTTCAGGAACTCTTACTCCGTTACTGGATTGCAAGTAATTTTATATTTTAAAGTGGTTTTTCTCGGTCATGGTTTTTCTTTGATTGCTGAGAACAAAGTTTCTTTGCTTATTATAACTATACCAGTGTTCAGGCTGTGTTGGTCATGCTGATAAAAACAGTTTGGTTGTATGCATATATCTGTATACACCTATATTATGTATATATGCATGAAATTTCATTGGGATTAATATTAACCTAGAATTTAACATATCACTCTAATATTTTTCCCCCTGCAATGATTAAATTCAAAACTTGACTTGTTTCTGCTCTTCATCTTTTTTGATTATTATTTTTTTTTCTTTTCTTGTTAAAATCCTAAGTGGTAAATAAAACCAGCTCAACCTTCTACAAAGAAGATTCAATCTGCTGTTAAAATTACAGGGTCAATCAGCTAAATGGGTATTAGTAACATAATGACAGAGCATAAGCCAGGCAACATGGTAGGATTTGCAAATCAGTAACAATAATGCTCCTTTTCTATCTGTTGTCTAATTGATTGCTTAGGGTTTGGGGATGGGGACTCCTGCTGTGGGTCTGTGACCGCAGGTGGATGGCTCGCCCGCTTCCCAGAGTGAGCTCCCTGACAGTAAAACATCGAGGCCTTTCTGGAGACCCACAGGCTTATTTTAAGCATGAAAAGCAGCCACCCCTCAGAGCCCCTCTCCCCATGCACACCCGACCCGATCATGGCAGGCCCGGGTAGCCTGGGGAGGAGCTAGGAAAGTTAATTCCCCCAAGCAGAAAAAAAAAAAAGAAAAAAAAAAAAGACAAAGAAATCA
>VXBO01013622.1:309008-323290 GCA_013400135.1 Rhinoptilus africanus
AGAGAAAGAGATCAAGAATGGCAGTTCTTTCCCAAGCATTAAGCATGCAATCCTGCCCCAGTGGCCACGCTTGCCATTAGTGGTCTACATATGATAGACCTTTGAGTCAAAGGCACCTTAANAGCCTTGCCGAATCTGTTGAATTTTCTCCCCTTTTCTAAAATGCCTTTAGTATGTACATTCTCAAATGACTGGTTGATTCCTCTTCCTAAGGCAAATACATAATTCCCATAAAAGAGAAAGAGATCAAGAATGAAGAGTGCTTTCCCAAGTATTAAGCATGCAATCTTGCCCCAGTGGCCACTCTTGCCATTAGTGGTCTACACGTGGTACACCTTTGAGTCAAAGGCACCTTAAACCAAAACCTTATAAGCAGGCTGTGATTTGAGTTCAGAATGTTTTTTCACAAACGACCAGAGTATCAAATGCAAGAATGTTAAAACCATAGCAAAGGAATGGATAAAAGGCAATTTTAACCACAGTTGATAACTTTTGGACAACCAAGATCCAACCTGAAATGATTTTGCCTGTGTCACCATAGCCAGCACTGTTTGACTGTGGCTGACTGGCGCGCTCCTTGGGGCCTGGAAGCACTTTACTGTTCTCCTATCACTTAAAAGGGAACTGTCAAATAGCTGAAGCCTGTCAGATTGTTTGCCAAACACAAGCAGTTATGAACTAAAACCCGTAACTAGAAAAGTTCTCCCTTACTACCTTCATCTTTTTTTAAATCTTTTTTCCTCACTTACCTTTTTGGTGTATTTTGCTCATTTGTTTGCAGCTGGGCTTAAACTCATTAGTTCTTTCCACCAATATATTCCCAGAAGCATTGACAAATATTGTCACAGTGGATAGAGGAAAGCATCTGAGTCATAAGACTTAGATATATGCAATACATAGGAGATTCAGTCTGAAAAGCAGACTTGAATATGCACACGTTCTAGCTGTGCAAATGGAGATTTTGCCAAAGCCTAGTAATACAGTGATTTTAAGGCCTTCTAAAAAGTTCAGTCAAGTACATTTTCACTGAGAAATGGAATTAGACAGTTTCAGTGGTTGAGAAACAATGTTGTTGTTGCCTTAACATTTCACAAATTCAAAAATACATTATTTTTGTGAGGAAAAAAGCCCAAGTCCCTTCCAAATGAACCATATACACAAGAAGCCTTGTGTTCAGCTACTGACCTAGCCTGACCTCATTTAATTTATGATGTTGGGTGCAGGGATAGAGGCCTGTGTAATCAGCTTCCTATTCTTCTGCCACCAAAAGCACTTAGAAATCACAGCCGCACTTACACTTACAAGCCGTCAGTGTACAGCTGTAGGCACAGAATGTCATAAATTAGTTATGTGGTGTGATTTACACCTCCAGCTTGTAGATCTTCCAGGCGGCTCTATTGCCTTCATGTTTAATTTAATTGTTATTGCTGGAACAGCAGTTGTAAGTAAATGTTTGACTCCAGTACATAAAGGGACCTGAAGCTTTTACATGTGCTTCTGCTAGTAAAGGTTCAACGAGGGAATTAAAAAGAAGAGTGAGCTGAGCCGTGAGGCGGGAGTGGGAGTGAGCCGTGGTGTGCGTGAGTAATGTAGCGTGCTCCTGCCAGAGGTGAGGAGGTGGCAGAACAGCAGCACTTGCTGCTGGCGGGGAGAGCTCGGTGTTGAGGATAGGGGTGTCCGCATTTTGGGGATCCCATTTCCTCATGCTGAGGCCAGACCCATCATTCCTTGCAGGTATAAGTCAAGTGGCAGGAGGTTTGCTGCCAGAGGCCACAGCAACTGACCAGTACTGCCTTCTCCACCTTTGCTGAAGGAAGTGATGCATGGAATTAGGGAGAAGAGGGGACCGGAAACTTTAGCCTACAAACATACCAGTCTTTACTTGAGATTCTTGAGATCTTTCAGTACTCACCAGTTCTCTAAGCTTTTAGGGAATCTTATTTTGTATACAAGTGTTGCAAAGGAAATGTCTGAATGCCAAAATAAAGTTTACTGCTCCTCTATAAGAGAAAGCCAAAATGCAGCAGTGGTCACGAGCACTTCCATCACTCTGCTACATAAAGAGAAATCGAATATCTGAAACCATATCTGCCAAGGACTTAGGCTCCCTTACTGCAAAAGGGCAGCTTTCAGTCACAGACTCCGTATCACGGATAGAGTGCATAAGAGACATTTATTTCTAAGAAAAAACACCTGACATTTCTACTTGGTGATCTTAACTGAAAGCCCAAAGGGAGCAGTAAGATATCAGTCATAAGGATGCATTTCATTAAATTGCAAAAAAGACACAGATCTTCCAATATAGTGCCTACTTTTATGGTGATAATCTGCTCTCTTATCATTGCAGTGTGAGTTTGGATCATGCCTGCAGGTCACTTAGGGAATATTCATTAATATTCTGTTTTCAGAGGTGTAAGTATTAACATTCCTCATAACTGGCAACCTTGCAAAATCATCAGGAAAGAAAGAAAAGGGGTATAATTTCATAGTCCCATGGTGGTTTTCCTGGTTTTATCAGGGAAGTCCTGTGAGACTTGGAGCCCTGGGCATAGTGCTTGTGTGTACATATCACTGACAAGGCTTGTTCACTGCTCATCTGATGTGTCCAGAGCTGGACTCACCGTGCACTGGCTTGTAGGTGTTGAGCACACCAGTTTTAAATGAGCTCTGGATAGATTTCCACTTTGCCTGAACTCCTTGAAGAATCTGGCTGTGCATATAAAGCTCAGAAGGGAGTCTAAAAATCATGACCCTAAGCAATAATGAAAAACATCATGGTGATTATAATGAATGTAGAGAATGGTGTTTACATTTTCTTGGCACGCTATCATACATTGAAAAGTTCCTTAGAATAAACTGAATGATAACCAGAGCAATTAAGCTAACTGTTTGGACTAGGGACAAAACATTTCTAAAGCTAAAGAAAATGTTGCCAGGGAAACTGATGTATTAGAGAGCACTAAAAATTTTCTTCCTAGATTTACACTTCTCCTAACAGCACCAAAACTGCATCTTCTTCCATTCTGTGATAAACTTTCTTACTTACTTATCGTTGCCTGGACTCCATGATGAATGTCGTCATCTATGTTCCCTGAATTATGACGTTTTCATTTTATCAGCTACAACTCATCACCGATTTCAGTGCTGGAGAGGAGGAATGCACCTGCCAAAGGGGAAACGTGGAATGCAGATCAGAAGGAGTGCTGGCAGAAAAATATTGGAGAACTACATTCCTGTTGTGCAGATATATTAAGACCAAATAAAAACTGCAAGGATATTCATGCAAATAAAGTGTTTAATCCTGTGCCTCCTGTGTGTGAAAGTCTGGAAGAAGACTATATCCAAAGCTTTCCTCATTAAGGGCCCACAGCAATTCTGCCCAGAGCTACGGCTTTGTAATAATCAGCAAGAAAAAAAAAAAAGCTGAAAGAATAAATCAGATGAGCTATATTGGTATTATGAGGTTGTTGAGGATTTACCCAGGCCTAGACCCATGGTAGCATCACTTCTTGAGTCTTCAGGTCAAGACAAAAATGACCCGCCTTCCTAGGAAAGAGAAAAAACAGGATTCCTCAAATCAATGGGAAGCATCTTCTGTTGGTGGGATTGGTCTCAGCTAAATTCTGCACCCAAAAGCAGGATGTCCTGTCTAACCCAGTCTTTCAGATTGCTCTGTAGTGAAAACAATGAAGCAAGCCTCACCAAAGGGTGACATATCTTGCCTGCCTTAGACTCCCATATCAGGATGAGTGAAGCATTATCCGGTAGTGCTTTTATACCTTTAATGACTACAGAAAAAATCCTTGATAAGCAGGTTAGGATTGATGCCTGTGTCTTAGCTGGCGAGCAGTAGCTGAGGAGGGGGTCCTGCGTGCTGTGTATAGTTACTGGTATTCATAAGGATTGTAGCTCCTCTGGAAGTGCCCCCACAGCCCCACTTTGTGGGGGCAACTATTCAATGGGGAGGTCACAGGAAACAGTCAGTATCCTTCAGATAGCTAATTTATCTGTCCAATAGTTCTTGTTTGTTGACTCAGCAAACTGCCTTTTACAAACTGAGGTTTCATTTAAAATGGATGCAAACGTTAGGACACCGTTGGGTAGGAAAATTTGAAGTATCCTAATTTTCACATGAAAATATATGCAGTAGACGGCAAGCACTGGGTCTTTGCTGTGCTTGATGTTGAAAACAGAAAGAGTTCTTCAGAGCTGTTATACCCTACAAAGCAGAAACTACGTGGGGAAAAATGTATCTCAACATTCACATAGGTAATACAAAGATGAAATGGCGCAGCCCTGTTATTTCTGGAGCTTTTCCTCTAAGGTTCTGATTAAAGAAAAATGTGAATCAAAGCTTAAAACTGTGGTGAGTCTTCAATATATTAACAGACTAATTAAAAGATTTTAAAAACTAAACCTTGTGATAGAAGGAGAGGGGTCTATGTGACTCAGACTTCTATCGCTAACACTAATAAGTTCGGTTTTGAATGAGAAATATGCCATTTAGAGTAACAAATATTTTGTTAAACGGTAGAAGAAAAGAATAAGAACATAGAAAGAAGAAAGAAGAAGGAGGCAGAGCTGGAAAGGTTATGGCTTAGCATCTCTTTGGCTTGATTGGCTACTAGAGAGAAGCATCCTGTAGGCGTCAAGATAGAGACCAGCTAATTTAGTCACTAGGTCAGCTTGTCTCCTGCCTCAGTCTTTTCTAGATGTTTAAATTCTCCTGTTTTTCACTAGAGAAAAGAACATTTATTTTTTAATAGGGAGCCATTTCTCAAAATCTTTGTAATGTTCAAACCCCTTTCCAAGCCAGCTTTCATGGGGAAATGAAGAATTTTATTCCTGTTCCTTGGACTGACCTCAAATCAATTTTAATGTTGTATTTGTAAATGCCTCTTCTCTGCTATTTTAGTGCTTGCATGCTCTGGTCATATTTTCTCTGACTGAGCCAAATAATCTAACGTGAAGCATGGAAATGTAGGGACTGGTGATTTCCCTTGCTGCATTCTCACTCTTTAGATGTAATTTACAAGTGAAGGTGTCTAAATGCTCTTCATTTTCCATCATGACAATTTTTCCAATTCTCCTGTGAGGAAAAAGAAATAAATTACACTTAAGGCCATAATGACAATGACAGACAGCTTCACTAAGAGATTCTCAGAAAGTCCATTTCACTTGGAGCTTTTTGCGTGGGTTTGCACAGCAAGCTGTATAGACCTATGTTTCAGACTAACACACCCCAGAACAAAAAATGTTGAGGGTTGTTCCAGCAGTTTACACAGTCTACACACCATGCAGAAGAAATGGTATGGTGTGCAAAATAGAGTTTGGAAGGGTTGGGGGAAAAAAATAAAATGGTAAAAATCCTCCTACTCACAAGCAGAAGAAAAGGGGAGAATTGGAAAGAAGCATCTAGAGAAACTGGAGTGGGAGGTAGGAATCTGCCTGGTATGCAGGCTGATGATTCACAAAATGATTTTCCATTTGCATCAGACCGGCAAACTTAGGACCTGATCTTTTGAACAGTCATGAGCATGGGTAACCTTGTACGTGCACATTGTTCTCAGATGTTGGAGATTTGGACACTTTACCATGCTGTGTAATGTCATATCCCACGCACATCCTAACTGATGCCAACGGTGGTATTCATCATGATATCACAGTTCATTAGGAAAGTCAAAGTAAGGAAGGAACTAACAAGGGCACTAATAAATAATTAATGAAAAATTAATACATGTGTTGGTTGCCTAAGCAGCCCCAGGGAAAACAAAGGACATTTGAATCCAGTCACTGTGGACCCGATTCACCCAGGAGGATGTCAGTTGATGAAGGCAAACCAGTAAGTGTGTGGGTGGAGATGACAGGTGCTCTCCTGATGACTCCCACTGGGGACAGATCCAGAGATGTAAACAGAGCGGATGCTCTAGGCCACAACATAGCCAGTCTCCACTGTGGGCTTCAACATGTCCTCTCTATGTTGAGGGGACGGGAATGAAATGCCTGTGATGGGGGCCAGCAGAGTGGCGTACACATCTCTGTCTGTGTACATGTTGAAGGATGTGGCTAATCTACAGATCGTGACAGACTGCAGTGTAGTAAAGTGATAGCTAATCATCCTGTGATTAGCTAGTGTTATAACAACAGCTGTAGCACAGGTGCAGCGACATGATATCCAAAGGGACCTCGGTAGGCTTGAGGTCAACAGAACCATCATGAAATCCAGCATGAAGAAACACAAAGTTCTGCACATCAGCTGCAACAACCTTGCAGTATAGGCTGAAGTGCTACCGCCTAAGAGGTAGTGGGTAGAAATCTTGATGAAGAGGCCTGGGTGAAAGGAACACCAGGGTGAGTACAAGCCAACCGTGTCCTCTCATTGGAAATACGGCAAACCATGACCATGTCCTTGAGAATATTCAGAGAACTGTTATCAGCAAATTCAGACAAACTGTTCTCCTCTACTAGACACGTCTAAAAATCTGCGTCTGCTTCCGTGCCCCTCAGATTAAGCAGGATGTAGAAAAGCCAGAGAGGGTCCAGTGGTAGGAAATCAAGTGGACAAGGGTCCAGAGCACAGCACTGGTGAGGAGATGCTGAGGGAGCAAGGCTTCAGTCTGTCAGAGCAGGGTTAAGGGATGATCTAATAGCAGCTTCTATCTACCTGAAGAGCAATTACAAAGATGACAGACCCAATCTCTTCTCAGTAGTGCCAAATGCTAGTTTTGTATAAGTTTTAAAAGCAGCTATTATCCTTTCCAAAGCATTTCTACAAAAAGTTATCTTTATTAATTCAAGCTGAAAATCTAGTTTATCCATTTTAACCTTCTGCACTTTTCCTACTTGGGCAAGTGGAGATGGAATCTACTTACTAGATATTACCCTTTTCTTCCTCTGGCTTTATTTGGACATAAGTATGAAGAAAGTATTTCAAGAACACTGTCATGAAAGCAGGGCTATTGGTGGAACATAAGTGTGAGATTTTAGACTTCAAAAAAAGAGATGTTTGTAAAAGCAAGAAAGCAAAAAACACCCCAACTTACAACTGGTCAAAAAAACTTCCTTCAGGTTCCATAGCCTTTTTTTAAACAAACAAAAAAAAAGTTGAGGTGTTTTTTTTTTCTAATAAAGCAAAGGTTTTGAAATTTAATTTTGGAAATTGATCAGAATTCCTCCAAAATAATATTTCATTTCCCTTTGTTGAACCTTTTCATTTGGAGTCAGTGTGACATTAATTCCTACTTGCTAGAACTGTTACTGTTCTTAGTAGGAAAGATAGTTCATAAAAGTAGTTCCGTCCCTTCTGTATGATTTAAGCTTCCTGGCAGATGGACTCATCGTAAAAATCTCCTGATGTGTCACATCAGTTCAACTCGATGACCAACAATGGTGTAATGTGAAGGATGCAGCTCAGGCCTCAGAGGAAGATGAAGGCTGCAGCCATGGAAAGAGCATCTTTCACGAGGCAGCCTGGCAGCTTTGGTGAACACACACAATTGTCACAGTGGCAGGAAAAGGTGTGATTTCACTGAGCAAACAAACACAAAATATTACAGAATTAAGTGAAGTGTTTTTATGATCATTTTCTCGACATAACATAAAAAGTTCCTCAAAATGAAAACTGAAAGGAGGCCAGGAATACAAAAATAAAAAAGGGAGAAAAAAATTACTTGGAGACTGTGTTTTCCATTAGAATATAGAAAAACAATTCCATTTTCTCAACAGCTGCTTATAAAGCTGCACTTCACAGTAAGGGCCCCTTTTGCTGAGGTCCTGAGGGCACCAGCGGGCCTGATCCTCCCTTGGCACCCCCCCTGGGTCTCCTAAACCCTGCCCATGGCCCAGGGCACCATGTCAAACCCCGAGGCCACCAGCCCCTGCCCTCAGTCCAGGGCCCCATTTCACCCCCCCGGCGTTCCTCTACCCTGCCCATGGCCCAGGGCACCATCTCAGCCCCCTGGGGCTCCCTTACCCTGCCCACAGCCCAGGGCACCATCTCAGCCCCCTGGGGCTATCAGCCCTGCCCTGGCGATGCCGCAGCCTGCCCCATCCCTGTGTCTGGCCCTGTGCCCTGAATGGGCCCCCTGGCGCCATGCCGTGGCTTTCTCTCCAGTCCTGTCCACGGCACTATCTCCGTCAGCTCCTGACTGGACCCCCTGGATGGTCGCTGGCCCTGGCTCAGCCCCGTGCCCTGTCAGGGGCTGCTGACGGACCCCAGCACTCCCAGTCGTGGGTGACAGCCTCCATTGGTGGGGGCACGGCGGGCACAGAGCCCACAGGCAGGCCCTTCTGCTCGCTGCCATGTTGCGGGGCTCCAATGCACTCACCTGCCCAGTTATAAACGGAAAATAAATCCGTCCCTCCCTCTGTGCCCTGCGGAGCGTCACGGCTGTCCTCTGCCGAGGCGTCGGGCGGTGGCACCCATCCAGCTTTTCGGGTCGGGATGGTGGCGTGGAGTTTGCTCCCGCGTCTGTGTGTCATCGCCTGTGCCTTGCTTCCTCCTGCAGGACCGGTTGAATATTAACACCGCGACAGGCGCGTTTGGGCGGGGGGAAGGGGAGAGGCAATCCTTACCTCACCATATCCACGGGGACAAATGTCAGGGCAGGTGCCTGCCCCGGGGCCTGGCGGCTGAGAGGCGGCGGAGGTCGGCGTTTCTGCACGGCGGCACCTCGGGCTGCCGCTTTGCAGCCTGAGGGAGGTTTCCTCAGGGCGAGGAGGCGAGGGCTTGCCCAGGGCTTCTGGCTCTGAACGCCAGCGGCCTCCTCCTGCGTCTCCCAGGTCGTCGCGGAAGGGAAAGCGGTCGGAGACACCCTCTCGGCAGCTGGGGAAGCCATCCAGGTAACCCCTCTGCAGCCATTATTTGCTTCCTGGCAGAAGGAGCTGGAGACTGAAAGATAATTTAACCCTCTCTCCTGCCACGGCAGGGAAGCCAGCCCTGGGCTGGACGGTGGCAGTGGGGCGAGCAGGGGCATTTCACAGCCCCCCCCTGCCCCACAGCACACCCCACCTCTTGGGGCAGTTTTCCCCCGCAGTGCAGGGTCCCCAGAGCATCCGAGCCCCGCGCCATGCCGTGCTGGCTCTGGCTGTCGCTTCTTTGGGGTGATACCATTGATATTTTCCCCTCGCCTCTGGCATGGAGGCAGGAAGGAGTGGTCTCGGGGGGGGCCATGGGCTGGTGTGCTGTGCGTGCCCCAGCACGGCACTGCTGGACGTGCCAGTTGCCTGAGCACCCGTGGAGAAGGTGAAAGGCAGCTCAGGCCAAACCCCAGGCATTTAATTCATCATTGGCCAAAATATCCTGTTTCATCTGGAGATCGGGTACTATTTCCTGTCCCTTTTGAAAGTCCCTTTTGAAACAAAGTGAAAGAAAACATTACCAATCCCTTCCTTTCCCTTCTCGCTTTACTTCACCCCAAGCTGCTTACTGATTTTGGCCTCAATTTAGGCATAAGATTTTAGCAAATTTATTCTTCATAAAACTTCGTTCGGCTCAGCTTGCGTTAGTGCAGCCGGGTTTGTAAGGGGAGGTATGAGGGCTGCTGGCAGGGTCCTCTCCAGCCCTGCAGCTCCTGCCTGGGACCGCAGCTTCCTGGAAAGGGACACGGCCCTGGTGTTTGGATTTGTTTCCTGGTGCTTTACTTGGGCTGTTTCACTTCATATGACGGATAATACAAACTCTTAAAAACTACTGACTGGTTTGTGTACGTGCTGAGAGCTATCACGGTGGCAGAGCAAGGAGAAGTCCCCCTGCATGGTGACCCTCCTGCCCCAGCTGCCCACTGGGGACTCCTCCGCACACCAAACGTGGAAGTCAGAAAAAACCGAAACCTTTCAAAATGCACTGGGCAAAACCCAAAACAGCCTACAAACTATCCCCACTCCCAACATGCAGGTGAAAGAAAGCCCACAGGTTCGGGTTAAAATGTTGAGTAGTTGACAGGGCCATCCCTTAAGTTCACAAAGTAAACCGAAAGCTTGCAAAACGGGAAAATGCGGAGCGAGCTGCCGGCTGAGCCGAGCCGGTCAGGTCACAACTGCTGCCATAAACTCAGCAAAACCCCCTGCTTAAAGTGCTGAGCAATGAACAGAGCTCTGATATAGCTCAATCTGCAGCTGAACATGTTTGGAAAGACAGCAAAAATGTTTTTTGTTGGTGTCAGCGGTGCAGCGGGCAGGGGAGGTCTGAGCACATTCCTCCTACATGGGCACTCCGTGA
This sequence comes from Rhinoptilus africanus, assembly GCA_013400135.1. Classification (NCBI taxonomy): domain Eukaryota; kingdom Metazoa; phylum Chordata; class Aves; order Charadriiformes; family Glareolidae; genus Rhinoptilus; species Rhinoptilus africanus. The sequence continues at coordinate 319,228 of VXBO01013622.1, forward strand.
GAGGCGCTGCCACCCACCCCTGTGCCATCCCACCACCACTGCTCTCACAAAAGCCCTGCTGGCAATCAATGCAAGGTCTTTGCACAAAACTGAAAAATGAACTGCTTGCTCAAGGGCAGCAAAACAGCTGGGCCAGGGCTTTTGTGTTTTGTGCCTTGGTGTGGTTTTGGTTTCGGCAAAAGGGCGGTTAAAAAAAGTAAGGTTGTTACAGGAAACTCAGGGTGTCTCTGTGGTGATACTAATACTTATGCATTGCACAGAGCTGCCGCAAAGAACACCCCTGAAATAAAAAAACACTTTCCTGACTACAAATTTGGTCTGACCACAAAACCACATCCTCTGGCCCATGTCCCTTTCATAAAGACAAACTTCGGTTTCACAGCTGAGAAGTTGGTAAACCAAGCAGCATAGTCAAACTCTCTCCCACATATTTTGAGGAGGAGGAGAATAATATCACAGAAGTGAATCACAAACCCTGGAAAAGCAGAGAATGCATAAATAAGGTGACAGCTCCCACCCAAGCTTTGTATCTTATCTCTGACCAGGGTGGAGAGCTGGTGGTGTTTTGTTTTGGGGTGTAAAAGGCACTCTCGGGTTCAGAGAAATAATTCTGGGGACCCTCTTTGCACTAGTAGCCTTTCTGGTAGCTCAGTCTAGGGGTCAGGGAGGAGATTTGATATTTCTCATTCTTGCCTCAAGGAAGACGGGATGGAGAGCACAGGGTGGCAGGAGCCGTTCTTCCTGGCTGGGGTGGCCTCTGTGTGGCAAGGTCCTGGTGGGACTGCCGTAGCAATGATGGTACCAGGCTCTTCCTGAAAAATATATGAATAGGAATGCTAGTTTTGGAGTAAGGCATCCAGAAAAACATCAAAACAAACTTTTTTGGGTAGAGTGGCACATTGAGATATATTCCCACTTCCTCTCCCAAAGGCTGCCTGGCGGAGGAGGCATCAGCTTCCCGAGGCGGGTAACAACCTCTCTGAACGGAGGTCTAGGCCCCTCCAACCCCAGGGGAGCAGCTGGCGCCCCGTGCAGTTGCCCTGCATGACAGTACGTGATGGAGAACAGGGTTCATTAGTCTGCTAGGATGCCGGCGGCAGCATGGATGGCTCACCCACAATACACATGCAATTGCGGGCAGCTTAGAGAATTATTTTTTCCCAGCTGCTCGTGATTAACTTTAATGATGCAGATGGAGCTCCCCTGACACAGTCAATCCTGAAGCAGCAGTGTTGTAATAACCAGGAGGGACTAAGGGCTCAAAAGATGCAAGGTCTCTAGGGGGGAGGTTTCTCTGTGGAAGAAAGCTCCTCTAGTTCTTTTGAAACAGTTGTTTTGAGAAAAGTTGCTGCTCTCCTTCCAAAGCCTCCTTCATTTACTCTTCTCCCCTTGTTGGTAATACAGGTCACATGAAGTCACATTTTATCACAGGACGCAAAGCAGTAGCTCATTACAGAGTTTCTCGATAAGTTCTGTCCTTCACCTTCAAGTATGCAGTGACTGCTGGTGGCTTTCTGCCTTAGGGACCAGGAGAGAATGCTCCAATGGAGAAGTTCCAGAAATTCATTTTGCTTCCTTTCATCTTAACTGCCTCGCTACCAGGTAGGACACATTCATAACTCATAAAATGAGCCACTGTGGACAAAACGTGTGAACTAATTTTAAAGCCCTGGTGATATCAGGTTGAACAGTCTGTCCCAGAGGGTGGTTATTTAAACTGTTTGAAACGGTTAAGTTTGCTTTTCAAGCCTGAATGATCTGATGGCTTAGAGTGGGCTTCCGTACGCAGGAGTGAGCAGTGGATGGCGTGGGGAGATGGGGAGGCTGCCCTCTCTCCCTTCCAATGAACAGGGATGTCCCACTTATTCCTCCCTCTCCTTGCACTCATCTTCTTCCTGTCTGTTTGGGACTGCTTTTGAGGGGGCATCTGTAGAGAATTCAATATTGGCAACTGATTTTCTTCCAGAAATATGTGCAATTTACATTCCACATGCCTGAGTTTCAAAATGAATTGAGATAAAAAGTATCTTGGTGGCAGAGTTTTAAAGAAAATGTACATATAAAATGATTAGTTGGGTAACAGAGATAAGGCTGGGGGTTTTTTTTATTATGGTCTAGCTGGGGTTTTAACAGGGAGGGAGGGGACTGCAGGGGGATGAGAGGGCAGGTATTTTCATTGTTTAATAACCGGTGAAAGGAAACACAATGCAGAAATAAACACTGAGTTTTCTGAGCAGAATGGTGTTCCAGTGGAGTTGCACAGGGATGTGTGGTATTCAACAAGCTCTTAAACAACCTAGTGAAGAGGAGTGAACTGTGAGGTGGCAGACTTTGCAGGTGGTGCAGAATTACTTAGGGCAGCCAAATCCAAAAAGAGACTAGGAAGATTTGCCAGAAAATGTCACGATGCCAAGTGAGTAAGTAATAAAGGAGCAGAAAACATTCAATGCGAAGCATCACTTAACTGATGTCTAGTGGGGGAAAAGAGTAGTTATCTTGGAAAGAGAACAAATTGCTGAAAAAGGGAGAAAATTTCACCGCTTAGTGTCTTCAGCAAGGGAAATACAATGAAACCTGGCATTATATAAATCTGCAGAAAGCTTGTATCTTGAATAGTGGACGTTTTGTCTGCCCTTCCATTTTAAGAAAAGACATATTGGGTCTGAGAAAGGTATAAAGTGTGATAAAGGTGATCAAAGATATGAGGAAGCCTTCATTAGACTGAGATATTTTTCTCCTTGTGAAAAAGAAGAAATAGTGAAAAATTATTAAATTGATTAATTATATGGAGGTGAATGGTGAAATGGTTATTCACAATTTCTCATAACAAAAAAAAAGCTAGTGGCAACCAGTAAGACTATCAGAAAGAAGATTTAAGGCAAACCAAAGAATGTACTGTTCCTCACAGTATCTAATTCAACAGTGAAGCTCATGGTCACTAGATATGGGGGATACCAAATTATAAATAGGCTGAAAAATGCTAGAAGCAAATATCGTGGAGGGTAGATCCATAAGTGCAGATGCAATTGTTGGCTCAGGAAGTCCCTGGATCTCTTATTTTTGGACACAGAGAAATTATAAGAAGGAAGCCTCAATTTATTTTTATTTTTTTTTTGTTCTGTTTCTTGCACTGTCTTCCTAAGCCTCCAGAGCAGAGTGCTACGTGTTTTAGAGCATTTCTATTGCCCTTCGCTTTTGTTTTTAGTCAAGCATGCCTGCATTGGGTGTTTCGCTGCCCCACCTGCAAGCCGTACTGGGGTAGCAGGCATTGCCCACACCCTGCGGTGCAGCCATGGTAGCTCACCCAAAAAACAGAGAAAAAAGTGTACTGCGGAGAAACAAGTGTTGCTCTTGAAAGAAGTATTGCTGCTCTCGGCATGTCAGGAATCGCAAGGACCGGGGTGGTGTGAATAGGCTGCCGAGATGGCTTCATGGCACAGCTGGTTTGAGCATCCCCTTGGGCAGGCAGGGAATGCCTTTGGCCAGTGATAGCCGACAGGCAGTGCAGGCTCCCACCCTGCTGCCAGGGTATTGTGGTGCTGCGATGCTCCCAGCGTGGGGACCCTCACTGCTGGAGACAAAAGACAGTGCAGGAGGAGAGGAGGAGTAGTCCAGCAGCAGAGCTAGGAGAGGCTGCCCGGGACAGCTGTCAAACAGTAAGTAAGAAAAGAGATGGGAAGACACAGTTGGGGGCTGTGGAGAGGTTTGTGTGCAGGTGGGCGGAAACGTGTTGCTGAGTAGCAGTAGACTGGTATTACTTAACAGAAACATAAGAATTCAGAGAGTCTTGTTAACATAAGCAAACAGGCTAGTCCTTCTCTGCAGGCTTTGACAAGCTCTAACCTATTTTGGTTTTCAAAAAGCTCAGCTGCAGGCCTGTTGGTTTTTGAAATAAACTTGAGATGTGCTGAAGAAAAATCTTACCAAATCCAAAACAATTTCTTGCAGAGCTGCTGCTGGCCAGCTACGAGGCAATGAAGGCAGAAGACAAGGTGGGATGAGCATGAGGCTAAAGAAAGTGTGAAAAGAAAAAGGAATTTATAATAGACTGGAAAGAAAAAAA
>VXBO01013622.1:323360-337214 GCA_013400135.1 Rhinoptilus africanus
GAGAAAGAAAGAATAGAGGAAAAAAAAAAAAAAAAAGATAAAAGGCAGGGTTTAGGGAAGTGGGGAAGTGTGATATGGGTATAGAGGAGGAGATTATTTTGAAATACGATAATGAGGCTAAAAAAAAGGAATCATTATGGCAAAAGGATAAGTCCATCCTGTCCTTCACTGCACTGCATCCAAATAGGTCACTTATAAAAGAGGAAAGACAGATTCATTAGAGGAGAGGAGGGAGGGAAAAGAAGGTAGCCACGTCTCAATGCCCTTGTTGCTGAAGCCTTCATCATGAAGAAGTGATTCTTTAGAGTTAGTTCAAATGGGGAAGAAAAAGCATTGGTGATGAAGGGACAGGGCGGTTCTTTGGCAAATGAGGCTCCCTCAATGCAGGCATTATCCAGGGAATGAGATGCCTTTTTTTCTCTTCAAAACCCCCAGTGATGTGACAGTGAATTTGTGTGGCAGATGAGGGAACAAACAGCTGATGAAGTTGTTGGTGCACACTCTGCTTGCTGTTGGGAAGGACTGAGCGACTGAAATACTATAAACACTTATTGGTTTAAGCTGCCTTCTACCACAGGTGACTGCTTTATAAAGATATAGCAATATGCCTTAAAGAAGCTGTCCTAACTCAGCTTTGTTCTTCAAAAGTCAAGGGATAATGCAATATCCTGAAGACAGCCTAGCCTTTCCCTATTGCAAAGATGATATTTGCCTGGGTGGGATATCTTATTGGTTGTGTGTGGGGAAGCAGATGTTAAAACAGCTGTTAAGAGCTGAACATGTAATTCCTGTAAAGTGCAATGGCAATCTAGCCTGAGGCCTTAATTTGTCTAAAAGCAACCATCTGCAAGGTATTTTTTAAGCAGTCTGTAAATCAAACTAGCACTAAATTTCTCCTTAGTGCAAGAATCAAGGCCCAGCAAAAGGACTTAGAGCACTGGCTTAAAGCACCGGTAACTGGGTTTAGATCCCTTTTCTGTCATGAATGTCCTCTTTGACCTTACACAAGTTACTTTATCAGTGTTTGTACATGGGTTGGACAATGGAACAGACTGTTAGTTCAGGACTTCACGTGCTATTGCAGGATAAAAAATAAAAGCAAAAAGACAAAGAGGCAGAGTTAAAACCACCGAAAATGTTTTGGCAGCAGGTGGAGAGACTCATGAAGCTCCTTTTTTGGTTGTGCTGCTGCTTTACTGAGATCTGAATGGAGACAAGGTTGAGGTATGTCCCATTCCTCAGCCCTCTTGCTACCCTTAGGATCCCCATACAGAGCTTATGGACCTGATCCCTAGCTCACAGAAGTCAGTGAAAGACCGCCTATTGCTCCAGGAGATATGGTTGGTGGGAGAAGATGTAGATCCTACCATACCTATGGACTGATAAAAAAAATTATTATATTAGATGATAAATGAAGGAATAACACATACCTACCTGCCTATACTGTCCTGATTGTCTGAAGAAAACAAAAACTATATTAGCCATGTATTTTTAAAGTCGACAATCACCAGTTATTTATGTTTAGGGATAAATGGATAAATTTCAAGACTATAATGGAGCTCACAGACATGATCTCATAGTAAATGATTAATTAACAACTAGCAGCGTACTAAAAGTCAAATCATTTATTCAGTGCCACGGCAAACCACAGCTCTTAAAGAAAGTAAATTGTTTGCACAGGCATAGAAATAAGTTACAAATGCACAGAGATCAGTTTCGATTAAGAGGAGCAATGTGGATCAGTACTGCACCTCCTGTTTCCTCAGCAACTAAATGCATTTTTGTGTTAATTCTAAGGAATTCTGTTCATGGCTGTGTCTATCATCACAGTAGCTGTTTGTGTCCACTTCAAGAAGTACAGAAGAATCCAAACGAAGTGTAAAAAAAAAAAAAATCAGCACATGAACATGTTATAGACACCATAGAGGCACAGGGAGTAGAATTGCAAAGGGTGTCTACAATATCAGTCAAGAAAAACTAGATAATTCAAACGCATATTTGAGCTTAGGACAGTATCTCAACCCTGGTAATATAAGTTATGAATAGAAATCATGACAACTGGATGTTGACTATCAGGGAAGAGGGACGTATTATGTGACAAATGGTCTCACTAGAAAGCACTTCAGTGCATGTTCATTAGACAGTCCACAGCTCTGTAAACGATTCTGTCCACAGATGTGTGGCCAATCCCTAACATTCAGAAAGTGACAAATAGAAAAGAGACTAAAAGGCTTTTAGGCATTTTGTTGGGTTAACTGCTTATAAAGCAAGTTATTCTGGTATACACATAGATTTGATTACTGAGTTCACCCTCAAGTTCTTTCATGTTTTAAAGCATTTCAGTTCACCTTTACAAGTCCGAAGACAACTTTGAATACATGCTACTGGAAATAATGAGCCATTAATTCGAATAGAAATATGCTTTCCTGTATCTTATCTGGCTTTATTAACTATCAGTAGAAGTGAAGTTTGCTTTTCATTTAATGTTTTATTGCTCACACATAGATATACTTTGGAGAATGAGGTGCATGCCAGAGGCAGCAGAGGTAACATAACCCAGGAAGGTGGAAAATTTTTGTGAACGTTTTTGTAAACATGAGAGAACTCAGAGTCAATCATACAAAGAACCAGGGAGAGCTAGGTTTGTATAATCCTGCAAAATAAAGAATGAAAAGGCTCTTGTCTGTAAACCCATGCGGCAGGGTGGGAGGAAGGAGAGGAGCTATTTATATTAAAGAACAATTCTTGGCACAAACCTGGTTAGATATACACTGCCTAGGATTAAATGTGAGCTGGGAATTAGAAAATGATGTTGACATTGGAGCAATGAGTTTACAGACCTTATGCCGCAGGTGCCTTCACCGAGGGTCTGGTTGCAATGCCGTAACTGAGATTGGGCTCTGGTTCTATTTATACAGTTATCAAACATCTCTTTTGCGTGAAACAATACACTATATTCTCCCCTACTCACATCAGCTATTTACTGAATGAAAAATGAATTTTTCAATAATTTGTAATTAATCCATTAATGAATAATCTACATGAAATATACAAAACCTGGGTTGAATGAAATCTTTTAAAATCACTTCATTGTCCTGAATACTCTTAGCAAGGGAGTAATGGCCCTTTCAGAGTTTCTTTCTCCTGGAAAATAATTGATCACTTATGCTCAGGCCAAATTTGCAGACAGGGTTTTAATTAGACTGCTATGGACTGTACCATTTAATTGCTGTAATTATGCAGACTACAGCCTGAATCGTTAAGGGTAGCACTGGCAGTTCTGGTGCTTCCTTAGCATGAATGTTTCCCAGTAAGCAATGAAAAAATCACTGGTGAGGTAGATCTCACTGGCAGGACTGCTTGGTCTGCAGAGTGCTTGTAAAATCTTCATCCTTGGAGATATTAAAAATTTGACTTGACAAGGCCCTGTGCAAATGACCTAAGTGTGAAGTTAGCTCTGCTTGGAGCACAGAGTCGAGCTAGAGATCTCCTAAGGTCCTTTGTCACCGAAACCTTTCAGTGCCCCCCATCAAAGAGCAACTCTGTCACAGCGAGGTCCAGGTAAGCACTAGGCCAAAAGGGAGCAGATCTGAGCTTAGAGGCAGGTGAAGAGACAATAGCAGCTGTTGGGCATGAGAAAGAGCCTGGTGGGATGTGTGTAGAGCATGGACAGCCCCCTGAGATGAACCTTGGTGACAGCAGAGCCTGCAAGGGCAGTCCTCTCCCTCCTCCTCCACTCCACCTGCAACCAGCAGGGCTGTGGGTGTCAGTGCTTTAGTAAAGGGACTGGCTTATGAGAGTGTAACATTTTGGGCTCCTCAATAGAGGAAAGACATTGATAAACTGGAGTCAGTTCAGTAAAAGTCCACCAAGATGATAATGTGCTGGAGCAGGTGAGAAGCAGCTGATGGAAGAGGGCTTGTTCACCCTGTAGAAGAGACAGTGGCAGGGTCTCTAATAGCAGCCTGCCAGTACCTGCAAGGAGGTTGTCAAGAACACGGAGCCAGGCTCTTCACAGTGGCGAATGGCAAGAGGACAAGAGAAAACAGGCATATGTTGAAACAAGAGAGGTTCAAAGCGGACAAAAGGAAAAGCTTTTTCCCCATAAGAAGAGTCAAGCAGTGGAGCAGGTTGCCCGGAGAAGCTGTGTAGTCTCCAACCTTGGAGGTTTTCAAGCCCTGACTGGATAAAGCTGGGAGCAATCAGATCCGACCTCAAAACTGATTCTGCTTTATCGGAGGGGCTGGATTGGAGACCTCCTGAAGTCACTTCCCACCTGAATTACTCTATTGCCATTTGGTCAGCTACTCCTCCTTGAAAGGCTTCGGCACCACCTCTGCTTTTGCTCGACTGCACGTGGGCACAGCATCCTCTGGGGAACTGAGCGAAAATCCAAAGGGATTCAAAAAGAACAAAGACCCAGAGAAGCAGGTTCCTAATTTCACAAAAAGCTGCTTTCTCAAGTTATGTTTCCTAAAACATCAACCAAATAATCTGTGTCGTTCTTACAGTTCGAAATTTTGTTTCTCATGAAGATGAGGGTATCTGATGCTCTCTCTCTGAGAAATACTTTAAGATTTGCCCACCTTCAAAACTGCACCCATTTCCCCTAGCTATTTCAAGGACTGAAACCACAGCTGCTGCTTTGAAAAAAAAGGTCTCTGCCTTCATCCTTCCTTCATTTTCTGCTTGGTAGAAGCAAGTGCTTCTGTCTTCCCACGCGCAGGGGATCCACCATCTGCCTGGGCAACAGCTGCACATTCATTCCTCCCTCCGAGGGCCATGGGAGGCCCTGGGTCTGTCGAGAAGGAAAGGAAAACAGAATGCCTTCATTAGAAATGAGCTTCAGTTCTGACAGATAGTAGCCGGAATTCATACTAACTTTTAAGAAGAAAACCTCATGAATACAGCAGCTCTGGCTAACAGAAAGCCTGAGAAGGTGGGGAAAGATGTATGTGAAGTATGCATGAGAAATAAGGGAAGAGGCAGATGAATAGGGGAAAGAGCATGGAAGGATGTATGCTAGGGATGCAAAATATCCGTGGCAATCTGAGGCATGGAAAAGGGACCAGTTGCATACTCCTTTATTTGTTTCAAGTCTAGAGAACCCATGTATTTTCCTATTTAAAAGTGGAACTTTTTTCTTTCAGCAAAATGGTGAGTCAGCTCTTCAGTGAATTGCTGAAGAGAGAAAGTTCGGTCATTTTGGAGTGGGAGGCGGAGAGATCAAAAATCAAAAGCATCTTTAAAGAAAACCTTTTACTCTAAGCTGGAGCTGAAAGATTCGATCGTACAGCTCCACCTCTGAAGGGGTTAAGATCTTTTAATCTATATAAACCTGTACTTCTTGGGTTTGTAACGATTGGCTTGGGGATCCATTATAACATTGCAGCATTGTTGACTGCTGTGAGATTAACATTACTCAGTTGCAATTTCAATTCACCATACATGTCTTTTACTGACAGGCATTATAGAAAATGAGACAAGAGTCTTCTCCTGAAAGCATCAGGTACTGACAACTGTCAGAGGTGAAGTGCCAGCTCAGCTGAATCAACAGCCCTTGCTGTAAAATGTCTAGGTGCTTAATACCCCAGTGCTCCTAGTGAATAATGCTACTTCAACCAGGACGCGTGGCTTTTTAGCCTTAAATTGTTGACAGTAATAATTAAGTCAAAGGCCTTTGGTGGTGGTATTTTATATGTATTTACAGACTGTTTTTTCCTTTGTTCCAGGTCTTGCCTTGTGTTACTCCATTGTAAATGGCCCTACTAATGCAACAGTCCTTGCTGGTACAGAAGCCCGGTTTAATTGCACTGTGTCAAAAGGATGGGTAATTCTCATTTGGCTGTCCAATGGAAATCCTGTCCTCACTGTCAGCAGTTCTCAAGGAGCTTTGGAAACATTAGACCGCTTCACCTCTCAAAATTATACAAGTGGCAATGGGTTTACCTCGGAGCTGATCATCCACAACACCCAGCTGAGTGACTCTGGAAAAATTGAGTGCAGCGTCCAGAAAGCTAACAGCAGCTTTGCGTTTCTTTCTGTTCAAGGTGTGTATAGCCATCAGTAGAAAGCTATTTTATTATACTGCACTTAAAGGAATCCTCTGATGAATTGCTCAAATTATCCCTCTGAAGGAGTACATGCTCTCGTTTACCATCCTCTGTCTCCTGTCCTCCTTATCTTAATTTTACTGTCGAAGCAGGTTTCAGAATCACATTCAGAGTGCCACTGACAAAGGTTATAACTGCTCTTGTTTTTTCTTGTTCTTTATTGGATTGCATTGAAGGGCCTGAAGGCTATACCAGATGCACCAGCACTCAGTCAAAAATTATCTTTTGATTAGAAACAGTATGGATTACCCCTACGTGCACTGGTGCACATGGACCTTCTGCTGTCTTTAGGGCAGATCTCCCTCCAGGTTTCTGACTCAGGAATCAGTCTGTATCCAGCTTATTTGAGCTTGATTTAATGGTGTGTAGAAGTAAAGTCCTTGAGACACAAGGTGATACTCTTCATATGATTGCTGTTGCAAGCTACCGTTTCCAAGGAACAAAAAGTTGCTGCATATCAAACCCCTGTAGATGAGACCTCTTCTTCCTCTCTAAAGCATCAGTAGTGACAGATTACAGACAGTAAAGCAAGATCTAACCACCAGACACTATCCATTTGTTAAAGAGGTGCTTCATGCAACAAGAACATCTTGTCATCTACCCATAAACCTTTCCTGATAAACCCTGAGCGTACTTAAAGCTTAGAGAGAAACACTGTTATTTCATTATGTTGTTCTTCAGCTGGAAATACTACAGGATAGCTAAAAAGCATAATTTCCTGCTTTTTATTGGAAAGGTACTGAAAGCTGAGACTAATGCTTTAGACAAACTGGAGAATGTATCTGTGAAGTTGCAATATCTGCATCTTTATATCATGCATATGGTATATATCTGTTAATAATGATTGTTTTTGACTTCATATCTCAAGGTATAGCTATTTCTGGGTAACAAGATAAAGTTTAAAACAAACAGCAGGAGAGCAATGGAGCCAAATATTCTAAAGGAACAAAACATCTTTTCCCTCCTACAGTTAATGGATCTTTATCCATCAAAAATAGCACCTTAACAGTAAAAGAGAATGAAACAGTTGAAATTGTTTGTGAAGCCTTGGGATGGGCTCCAGCTCCAGACATTACCTGGATGACAAATGACTCTTTCATTGATAAGTCGAGGTATGTTACTCAGCAAAGTCAAGGATCTAATGGCCTCCATGATGCCCTGAGCATCCTAACTTTGACTCTGACGGACACTGAGATTTTGACTTGTTTAGCTGACATAGAAGCACTCCCTAACCCCAAGAATGCAACTGTAACTTGTATTTTTGTCAACTCTACTTTCGGTAAGTAAATGTTTGTTGTACTTTGCCTATACTGTAGTGCCTGTACTGTACTGCCTCTACTCAGAACTGTGCTTTTTGTTTTGCTTTGCTTTGTTTTATTTTGAAAAGTCTTTTATTTTCAAATGAAATGCTATGAGATGTGCAAAGGTGATAGAATTAAGACCCAGTAGTCACAGCCCGATACATAGGTAGGGTTAAATTCACGTATGTGAGAGGACTGGTACGAGTCTGACGAACCACAAAGCGCAACTTAAGACTGAGCAGGAAAAATGAAGCAGTACATCTGCCACTGACTCCTACTATGGATTCACTGCTAAGAAAACTGGCCTTTGCTCCTTGGCCAAGTAAAGATCTAATGATTTTAGATCTTAAATATTCTTGATTAGGCCATGCCTGCCAAGATAACATAATTTGTTAGACCTCGTTTACTCAAAGCCAAACCCTCAGGTGAAATTGTTCTCCTTAATATTCAATGCCAGTTTTTACACTGACTTGAAAAAAAACCCTGGATTTTACGCCCAGTTTCTGCACACAACTCAGAATAGATTCTGTCCTAGCACTTCAGGTGCAGATAGAAAGTTCTCCATATGAGCCGTGACCAGATACGATGGCAGCTGTTGCAGTATGGTGGCAACATCCCCAGGGCTGCGCTGAGGCTGGTACCTAATTGCAGATGGTAGCATTTATATGTAGGAACTTCTATACTGTATACCTAACACCAATCTGCTATAAAAAAATCTTTTTTTTTTTTTTTTTGTGGTATATTCAGCCATTAGAGAACAAGAATCAGGTTCTCAAGAGAAGCTGCATATTCATGGGGCTTATCCCACAGTCTACTCAGATAAAAGAGCCACTGGGCCTGCTTTCCTTTTCCTGGCATGGTCTCTTTCACATCTTAAAGAAAGGCAAAAAATGTCCTGCAGCAACATATGTGGAATTCTTTGGACAGTGCATTTGGTTACTTTTTATTGCCTTTTATTTAAGGAAATCCAAAGTTGCTTTAATTCAAGCTTGGATGTTGGGCAAATCTCTCAAGAACAGTTAGTAAGACCTTTGATAACCTTAAATATTTTCACAAAGGTTGTCAGCATTTTCTGCAATGCTGCTGATCTTTGGCCTCACTAACATCCTATGAAAATAAAATTCTGTAATTTAACACATTCAAAGTACTAGGAGCTTCATCAGGGAAAGGGTGATTTTATCTGGTCTGTGCTGCCAGTGTAGAACAAAGCAAGTGGGACTATCACTACAGACCAGCCTCACAATCCAACAGAAGCCTATGAAAAATGTTTTTCTTTTCCAAACCATAACACAGTAAGAGCAAGTAAAAGGACGTATCTCCCTATGGGTTAGCAGTGTTTAATGCAGATGAGAGAGACAATACCAAACCGTCCATCTGTTGGGACTAGCCAAGTGTCTCAACTGTTAGGTAGAGGAGTCTCAAGACAAACTAAACTTGAAGCCCTAATTACATGGCAGGGAGCTGAGGTTACTGGGTATAGGTACACTGTCTCCAGTGGTGACATAGTTCACCCTACAGTGACATCCCTTTTATTAGCCTTATCCTGTGGTACGGGAAATGCATAAATTACGTGGAGGTTTTTGTAGTGCTTCCCAAGCTGCCTTTTGCACAGCGTAGGGCCTTGAATCTACATTTCTTTTTATGACTTGGTGAGCATCGTGAACTTCTACAATCTTGCCGATGGTTTCTCTTGATCAACTGATTCTTTTCCTGTAATAGGTGAATGCAACACATACAAAGACATTCTTGTAGTGGATTGATGAGGAGTTTGGTATAGAAGTTTTGACATAAAACAACTGAGGAGGTTGAGTAACTGTGCCTTTAATTTTAAGTATGAGTCATGATTAGAAAGCCTTTTTCAGAAGTACTTGCTTTGTAATGCAGTTAAAAAAGGTCATTTCACCATTCTTAATAGGAGTGTTTTGTAGTCACATTGATCCTAATTACTGACTAAGCAAAATGGAACTATCCTGAGGAAATTAATAAATTACACTGCCTACTCATTTGTGAAGTACTGAGGTATCCACCCTCAGTTACCATAGCTACTCATTGTAAATCAGAAGAAGAGAAAAACAGATGTCATGAAGCACAATTAGTGTATAATTAGTTATTGTATAGGACCATCATTCATTTCTCTTTGGAAAAATCATTGTGCAGCAGCGGACACTCAAAATTTGTCAGGATATGTTAATATGAAGCCTTTAAATTATTAGAATGAAATAAAGACATGGCATTTATGACAGAGGAAGACATATAATGTACATATGACACTGGAAAACTCAGAGCTTGTCTGACTTTTCACATACAGACTCAGCCTTAGCTATCTGTTGTCAGGAAGGAATATGGCTAGCTTCAAACATCTAAGGAGTCCCTCCCAAAACTACTGTAATTTCAATTTCAGTCTTCACTTAAAAGCTTGAGGAATCAAATTCCTCTGTGTTCCTCACAAGCAATACCTGTCTATTCACAGGAACTGCAACCAAAAATCTGAGCATTCTTCAGCCAGACATCCCCTGGTCAATGAACATCCTACTTTCCTGCATCTCTAGATTAGTCTTAATCTTAGACCTTTCCATACAAGGTGATGCTTTTTTATGTCAATCATTCCTCCTCCAGAGTTACCTCACTCTCAGTGGTGTTTGGCTGAGCCCCTAATGTGGGAACTGCTATGGAGTTATCCCAGCAGATGCATTCACGGAGCTGTTATGGGGAAATGGAGTCCATGGCAGAGTCCCTTAGGTGGGCCCCAGGTCTCTTTGGCTTCAGTGTTGACTTCATGTGGCTTTCAACCTGCAGAAGATGAAGATAGGGAATTGGCCATAAGCCAGATCTTCTGTTGCTTTTTAAGTTAACCAGAAAGCTCCAAATTGTCCAAGCAGTGATGTACAGCTATTTATGGTCTCTCATTTCTCCTTTGTCACCAGTATGTGCCAGGGAAAATAATCTTTTCTGCAGATACTTAGACCAAGTAAATATTTGGGCAGCTTTGGGAGGAGCCACAGGTCCGGATAGCAGCAGAGGATGGGCCCTATGGAATGAGGAAGTAGCTTTGTCCACACTAACTTGGTGTGGATTTACTAATGAGGCTAAAGGCATTTAATGCTCTCCTGCCTTAGGGCCCTCTCTTCCACCCATTTGCATGTTGAGTTGAGAGCTCCTGCATTCATACCTGCTGGTCCCAGCTCCACTTTATTTCTGGATCCTCCAAAACTAGGGAGAAATTACAACGTTGAAGTGCCGGGAGTGTTTGTGTTGTATCCTCTCCTTCTCACTTCAGCTCAGTAGATCCTCTTTTGGCATGTAACCTGAACCTGACAGGCAGTGAAATACCTTGGTGTGGCAGCCAGCCTGGAGGTATGGGCCAGGGCAGGTGTGTTTAGCTCCTCCCTTAACATTAAGTTTAAGCTTTCCCTTACAGCTAAATAGCTGTCTTTCATATTTTAGGCATCTTGAAATCCCTGTGGCATGCTCTATGGAAAAAAAAAGATGATAAAATATAGATATTTGTTGCAATACTCCTAGATAGAAATATTATGAACAAGTTTATCATCAATTGTAATCACAACTGACTACAGCCCACAGAATTAACTACTAGTTTGTAGGTTACTAAATGCTTGTTTTCTCTAATAGTCAGAAGAAATTAAAAACATGCTGATTAAGCATTAGGATTAGAGAAGACTGGAACAAATTTCTTGATCATAATGACTTGAGCTTTGGAGAATGCGGACTCTTAACAGAGGTGCAAGCTTTGTAGGAGGCTCTGGTCCTGTATCTTTGCAGTCTGAAACCTCCAAACCCCAAACAGATGCCCAGGCAAAGTTGTAGATAAGAAGGATTTACTTTATTCCCTGGCATAGGTAAACCGGCAGGTAATCTGGTTCACACATCAGGGGAACAGCCCTGACACTGCACAGCTACCAGTCACCTTTTCCAGAGGCTGTCAGCCTGTCAGTTGTTACCTGGGACCTCTAATGAGAAAATGACAATCATAAACCCAGTGTGACAGAATGGGCTTTGTCAAGTTTGGATGAGTTTCATACCTGATATTTGGATTGGAAGCTTGTTTCCAAACAACTGTCAAAATTATTTCGGGGCTGTTTTTCAAAGGGTAGCCAAATTAGAGCTGCTTCTGAAATACTTGATGAAAACCAAAGGGCAGATAACTTAGCAATCAGAACCAACATCTTTCTTGAGCATCCAGCTACATAAGAAATAGGAGATATTTTTAAAATTCTGTGCACATGGGAGCTCTGTAGGAAAACTATTTGGTCATAGCAACTGATTTCAGCAAGGCACTGAATTAACTTTAAATTACCTCATTTAATTTTGTAGACTGCAGCAAAGACAAAGGAATAAGTTAATGTGAGAAAGTCAGTAATGAAGGTGGTTTACTAGCTGCATATACCCAAACAGTGCTACTCTTTACAGGTTTTGGTCTTTGCTGCTCTGTAAGTGGGTAACAGGTGCCCTACCAAAATCAAACACCTGCTGAAACCAGTGAGAGAAAACTCAGGCTGAGATTAATCAGAAAATCATACCTACAGGCCAGCGATCTCCAACTGTACTAGTCATCTAAGACTATCACTGTGGTCTGTGGGGAGAAATGGACATTTCTTCAGAGCTGCACAGCTTATGCAAAGAGATACATACATATTTGGCCAAATGAATTGTAACCCAAAATAGCTATTTTCTCTCCACTGACAAGACCAGATAGGCAAGACGCTTAGTATCTGCAGATTAGACACCTAAATAAAATCTTAACCCCTCTACCCAACCCTGAACATCTCCAAAGGACGTTGGGAGGCCCAGCATAGCTACAAAATAAATTTTAGGTTGGAAGATTGGAACCCTGTGTTTTTCAGAAGAGAAGTAACTGTGGGAGAAGTTACGATTGCAATAAAGAAATTGCATTTGGAAACATTTTAAATTTTGGGCTCCATCCATAAATACATTTGGAAAACACGGACTCTTTGTTAAATAATTAACAAGCCATTAATAGCTTCTCACAGAAAAAGTAAGTATTCTGAAAAGGATGTTTTGAGGCTCTGATAGTGCAATGTTTCTCCATTTAATTTAACAGAAAATGATTACAGTGAAGACAGCGGAAACACGTGGGTTATTGTACTTGCAGTTGTGCTTTCACTTGTTGGTATTATTCTTCTGATTATTATTATTGCGGTTGTCGTACGCTGCTGTTGTCTAAAGAAAAAAGGTAAGTGGACCTTCACAATTGGTCTATATGTCAAAAAGTATCTTCAATTAGCTATAAATCTCCTAGTTGTGTCAGCTCGAGTGCTGTGTGAAGACCTGTCAGCTGAAGCGCGAGCAGACCCATCCTGTTTTTAAGCATGACCTGGTTAAGGTTCTCCTTACTTTCACCTTGCTGTTTCTCTATAAATTGGTTCCGAAGTAATCAGTGTCCACCATTCACATCAACTACAAGGGCGCTGTGTTTTTCAGGAGTATATTAACTTTCAGTGACGTTTAGTTCCTAGGCTGAGGTTCTTTGTTTTCTTTGCTGAAGCATACCTTCAGTGCTGTGTGGCTAATTTCCAGTTTCTGTGTAAGTGTTCTAGGGGGGTGTCACACAGTTTTGTGAACAGGGAGAGGGAGGAGAGATGCCCATGTGGCAGCTGGAACACAGTGCACTCTCTAAGAGGAGCTCTCTAGTAGCTCACATTTTATTTTCCTGCATTTTAAAGACTTTTTTTTCCCCCCACAGAATCTACATACCAGAATGAAATAAGGTAAGCTGGACGAGGTGGGAGAATTTTTTCTTTCAAATGAACCCTTTCAGGCTGCTGCAGGATGGTGAGAGGGATATGCCCGTTTCCATGCCCCACCACCCAGTGGTCCCAGTATGCGCGAGTGCTGCACTGCTTTGTGACCTTGCCCATTTCTGTGTGCACGGCAGGGGAAGGGGAGCCAGTAGGCAGGGAATGGGACTGACCTTAGGGGGGAAAAGCAACGGCCGCTGCTCACAGCAGGTTGAGAACTCTGTTCCCACAATAAACTGGGTGAAAAGAATAAAAATCTTGGCTTGTATCAGAACTAGTGTGGCCAGAAGGACCAGGGAAGTGATTGTCCACTTATACTCGGCACTGGTGAGGCCCCACCTTCAATACTGCGTTCAGTTTGGGGCCCTTCGCTACAGGAAAGATATTGAGGTGTTGGAGCATGTCCAGAGAAGGGCAACAAAGCTCACAAAGGGCCTGGAGAGCAAGTCTTATGAGGAGCGGCTGAGGGAGCTGGGGTTGTTTAGCCTGGAGAAAAGGAGGCTGAGGGGAGACCTTGTAGCTCCCTGCAACTACCTGAAAGGAGGCTGTATCGAGGTGGGGGTGGGTCTCTTCTCCCAACTGAAAAGCAATAGGACAAGAGGAAGTGGCCTGAAGTTGCACCAGGGGAGGTTTAGACTGGGTATTGGGCAAAATGTTTGCACC